>CM053400.1:55901702-56047383 GCA_028644305.1 Xerus rutilus
GAAAAAAAAAAAAGATATAATCCCTTATTATAGTCATCCTAGGACTTGGCAGATCAGCACTTTGGCATACAAATTTGAGCAAGACACAGTTCAACCCATAAACATTATATTTGTAAAATTCTAGGTATGCAAAAAATTTGAACCCCCTCCTTCCTTTTTTTCTTTCTAAGACTCTGGTATGTAATCTGGTGTTATTGTTATTTCAGAGTATGCAATATTATTACCTTGTCTCCGATAAGTCTCCAAAAATTTTTCAGACAGAGAAATTAATTCTAAATTGCTATAGAGGCCCATCAATATAAATACCTTGGGCTACCATAATTCAAATACAAAAAGTATGACAAGTGCCAAATATACTAGTCAATAAACATCATTATAAATTATTGTTTAAATGTCACTCTAATGAATCTAATTAATGATCAATAAATATTTTATCATTATTCATTGGCACTGAATTACAGATTCTCATACTTATTTTGAATACTCATTTGCAGTTCCATGGTGTCAAAGTTTGTTATACCCTTGTGTTGAGCAGTGACCTTTCTAAAACTAAACTTTGATTTTACACAGTCTTAAATAATTAAGACCTAGTTTAGGAACTAACATGTTCTGTGACATTCAAAAATGGTTTCTCAGAAATTGAAACTGGAAACTCTAGCCTCAGTTACTGAATGTGCCTCTTATTATACAATACTCTTTATTGAAAGTAAGGAGACAGTCTTTTACTGTCTAGGCTTTTGGTCTAGAGAGAGACAAGATAATATATCATGCCTCACAATTAGTCATTTTGTAGTCTCACAAGCAATATCTTAAGCATGTATCAATTGTATGGAGTGATGTAAAGAGGACACTAGCTTGAGTGTCACTTTTACTTTTTCCTTCAGCCCTTTACTATAGAAAGTATTAGCTATTATTAAACGTTAAGTATTGCTTTTGGGATGAGGGAGAAGGACACAAGCAGGAAAGGCTTTGTAGTCTAATAAAAATGTAAATAGGAGGTTCATCAGCTTGCTGCCTGAGAAAATGATGAAAGAAACACTACCTGAGCAATTAGATTCAAACACTATTGCTAATCAAATCAACCTGAAATGAAATATCCTTTTGTAACTATTCAATGCTTTGAGTGAATTTACCTATCTATGCCAACTCTTCTATGCACTGAGTTTGACCCCAACATCCTAGGTCTTCTGTACGTTTATATATAAGAAACAGCTATATTTTAATGCATCTGCAGTTAAACTTTTTCCATGTCATACTTTCTACTAAGAATTTCATGTTTGGGTTATGAATCTGGTCTTTTATAGCTTGCTCAAGTCACACCCTTAGAATTTCAGAGCTCCCAAGTTCCCTGTTTCTGGAAGGCAGGAAATTATAACTCTTCTTCCCTCAATTAAAAAGGCACTGGAAGATCAATATTCCTTACCTGACCTTTGAACATAGTAGTAAAATAGACAGCAGAGGCTATCTGTTTTCTCTCAGATTCACTTTGGATGGCATTTAGTGATAAATAATTGAATACATTTTGAGTATTTGATTTTCTCCCTTGAACATCATGCGAATTGTTCTACTGGATTGTTCTCTGTGGTGGATATCCAAAGACCCTTTAGAAAATTCCTGAGCTTGGCGTAGAAGGAGAGAGAAGCTAGAGCCCTCATAACAGGCTCTCAGCCAATGTCCTCTCTGATAGGATCTCTCTTCCCAGAATGTTTCTCAAAGGCAGTGGGCACCTCTGCCTTTTGTCATTTGTTCTTGCACAACTGTTTATCAGACAACTATAGTTATTAGAAATTATTATAAAGGAAATTTTAAGGAAGGCATACAAAGCCTTCCAGAGTTATTCTGAGAATTTTAGTATAATCCCTTGCATTATCTTTAACCTTGCTGCCCTTTCCTTTTTTCTGTGCCCTGAAGCAGATCATAGGCTACTAACTCTGCTAGTTTTGGGCTGAGCTATCCAATTATTACTATAGGTCTCTGCACTTGGGAAGATACTGCTAGGAGTCAAAGAATTGTTCACACAATTCCCTCCTGAAAAGTTATATATTGAGCTATCATGAAGATTTGGAAAAAGCGTCCAATTTAATAGGATAAAAAGTAATAAATGTAAATCTTTAGTCCAGAATTATAGAGGGTGTTAATTTCTCTGGATTCATGCTGTCATTATCCTGCTGGACTTGCAATAATACCCTGACTTGTAAGGCATATATGCGGTCACTTAACATCCACTTCCTTCTAAAAACTGAAATTTTACTGGGCTTGATAAAGCATGAGTTTGGTCAAGGCACTCCTCTGACTAAAAACCTTGCTGATTCCACAATACACATGCCAAAGGACTTAGTGGAACTAACTAGTTCTTCTACCTTTGCAGCTACAACTACTCATTCTCTTCATTTTGCAAAACATGTTCTAAATTAACCTCCCATTTAAGTTCCCTATGCTTTTATCACATTATATTCTCTTTATTGTTTGCCTCTTTAACCTATCCTCAAAACCTAGCTAAAAAGCCGCTTCCATCAAACTGCTGGATTTTTCCAGCTTGAAGTATTTCCACATTCTAAACAATCAGAACATTTTAGCTATAACTTTCTAGTAGCATGCCTGTTTTATAAGCACGGCTTTACTTGATCATTTTATTACATATGATTCTTGAAATTAAGAACTGCATGTTAGAAGTATTTTTAATCTTCACAGGTTCCAGAAATGTGCTTTTTCTTATAGTAGATTTGTAACAAATGTTTGATGAATGACTAAACTTATGATTATTCAAGTGTTTTAGAAATTATACAGGATGAAGAAAACTATTTCTCCTTTCCATAAAGGGAGAAGAGATTATAATGATACCTTTCATGAAGACAATGGCTTACAAAATCATAAGCAATTTTTATGAATAGCTTCATGCAAATTAGTATTATCAAACGTATAAAATGAACATATCCCAGTTTATACAAAAAAATGTTCAAGTGACATTCAAGATGGCAGAATAAAGATTTCTAGTGATTTTTTTCTCACAGAAATATAAATCTGAACAACTATTCACACACATATATACACAAAATGCCTTCACAGAAGTTAAGGATTCCAAAAGAAAGGTTATAACAGCTGAGTGGAGCACAACAATAGGAAAAATCACATGAAAGAAATTAGGAAGGACAATTTTGTATCAGGAGGAGGGACAGCTACACCTTCCCTAAGCCCAAACAGTTCCACATGTTGAGAGACACATTCTGTGCAAGAAAGCAGAATGAAGGGAGCCTGCAATTTTACTATAGCCCCTAGCTAGCACCAGGCCTGCCCAAATGACCTCCTACATCAGCTTAATCCCTGTGTCACCAAATTCCAATTCAATGCTAGTGCCAGGATGACCCCCTTGGACTCCAGGATCTAGGTCAACCCCAGCACCAGACCAGCCTCTATAGATTGAATCTTCAGATCCATCCCAGCACAAACCTCCAGGTCCACCCTTAGGAACACATGTTCTAGTGCCACCCTAGTTCCACACTGCCCCATAACAAGTGCCAAATATACTAGGCAATAAACATTTTGTCAACTTATAGACAACTTATGATTACTCTGGGACCAGAGTCCAGGCCAACCCCTGAAGACACAAGTTCCAATTCCTCCCCTATGATTTTATATACCAAGTCTGCTCTTGTAAACCCAAAATCTAGGCACCCATGAGTTGGACCCAGGCCCAGGGTTTATCCACTCACTGACCTAAAATGCACACCAGATTCCATGAGGACTACAGGAGCAAACCTGCCTGGATCAATAGATGACCCCCCAGAATCTCTTGACAGGCTGAGGAGTAAAGGGGTTTCCCTGCTGAAGTCAATCTATAAAGACTGAAAGAGGTATTATTTCTTCAAATGCACAGGTACCAATATAAGGTTATAAGGATCACAAATGATCAGAGAAACATGACACTACTAAAACAACCAAAAAAAGCACCAGTAACTGACATTAAATAAATGAAGATCTACAAGCTGCCTGCTAAAAAATTGAAAATATTTGCCTCAAAGTATCTCAGTGAACTTCATGAGAAGACATGTACACACACACAAAATCATGAAAATAATTAATGAATGAAATTAGAAATCAAAGTTCAGAAACCCTAAATAAGAATCATATGAAATTACAGGAGCTGAAGAACACAGTGAGCTAAAATTTTTATAGAGGGCTTCAATAGCATACTTGATCAAACAGAAGAAATAATTTGAGCTTGGTTATATTCAAAGACAGTTGTTTGTTTTTTTTTAATTACCCAGCCAGATTGAGTAGGGGCAGAGGTAGAAAAGGGTGAAGATAACCTGTGGGACTTTGAGGACATAACCAAGTGTACCAATATATGCATTATGCAAGTGCAAGAGGAAGCAGAGAAAGAGAAAGGAGAAGAAAGCTTATTTGAACAAATACAAAAAACTTTCCAAATCTAGAACAAAAAAATGAATATCCATATATATGAAGCACAATGAACTTCAAACAGGTAACATATAAAACAGATATTAACCAAGACATGTTATAGCCAAGTTCTTAAAAGTCAAAAACAGAAGTTTGGAAGAAGAAACATAAAAGCAATTTATTACATACAAGTGAACACTCATAAGATGAGAAGCAGATTTTTTTGTAAGAAGTGCCAAGAATTCACAATTGGGAAGACCAGTCCTGTTAATACATGGTGTTTAGAAAATTGGATATTTACATGCCTAAGGATGAAATTGGATCCTTACTTCACACCAAATACAAAAATAAACTCAAAATTGGTTAAAGGCATAAATATTAAGACATGGAACTGTAAAATTATTAGAACACATAGACAAATACCTTTAGTCTGGTCAATGATTTTTTAAAATGATCAAAGAGTATGATGCAAAAATAAATAAATGAAATTCACATAAAATTAAAAGTATTTTCACAGCAAACAAAATAATAAACAGAGTGAAGAGATAACCTAGATAATGGTAGAAGGTATTTGCAAAACATATGTCTGCTAAGAGGTTAATATTCAAAATATAAAAGGAACTCAAGTAACTCAACAAGAACACCACAAATAACACAATTTGAGCAAAGAATCTGTGAAGACATTTTTCAAAAAAAAAAAAAAAGCAGAAATGGGAAAAAGGTATATGAAGGAAATATTCAGTATCCATAAATAGGGAAATTCAAATCAAAGTGACAAATTGTGGTATCACCTCACAGTTGTCAAAATCACTGTTATCAAAAATATAGAAGAGCAGAGGGCTGGGGGAATTCTGCACCAGAGTTCCAGCCATCCTGGCTGGAGTGCAAGAGAGAGTCCAAAACTGCCTTCAGGGAATGTCAAGGGAGCCTAGCCAAGGGCAGACCTGGGACTGCTAGCCACCAGCCACAGGGTAGCCCATACCCATGGTAAGGGCCACGGTAAGGGGTTTTTCATACAGAAACCCCTGTGGGAGACCGGGCCTAAGTGAGACCTGGGACTGCCCCCAGTTCCATGCCAGAGTTCCTGCTGACTGGTAGGAGTATAAGAGAGGGCCCAAGACTGCCTTCAGGGACCGACTAGGGAGCCCAGCCAAGGCCACTCCCACTGACTTCTTGAGGTACTTCCACTACCGCCACCACCAACTTTAGTGACAGTAGTGTCCATGTGGGGACACCTGCTGGGGACTAGAAGTGAACTCCATGGTGAGATACAGGTAATTTGTAGTGTCACTACAAGATTATAGGATAGAAACCACAATATCTCAGATTGGCATTGCAAGAAAGGAAGATACATAATCAACATGAAAGAACAAGGGAAGAAAGTGCCCCAAATAAACCTAGATACTACAATAATAGAATCCATTGACAGCACAGTTGATGAAATGTCAAAAAATTATTCAGAATGTAAGTAATTAAAATGATCTGCAAATTAAAGAATGACTTAAGTGAGCAAATACAGGCAAAAATTTATCAATCCAGCAAAGAAATAGGAGAGCAAATAAAGGCAACCACTGATGACTCTAACAAAAAGATGAGACAGCAAATACAGGTAGCAAAAGATTGCTTTAAGAAAGAGCTAGAGATTGTGAAAAAAAACAAAAAAAAAATACGGAATTCTTGAAATGAAGGAAAAAATAAACCAAATAAAAAACTCAATAGAAAGCATTACCAGCAGATTAGATCACCTGGAAGACAGAACCTTGGATAATAAAGACAAAATATACAATCTTGAAAATAAAATGGACCATACAGCGAAGATGGAAGAAATCATGAACAGAACATACAAGATTTATGGGACAGTGTCAAAAGCCCAAATATAAGATTTATTGGGATAGAAGAAGGCACAGAATATCAAACCAAAGGAATACACAATCTCTTCAATGAAATAATATCCAAAAATTTCCCAAACATGAAAAATGGAAAATCAAATACAAGAGGCTTAAAGTACACCAAATGTACAAAACTACAATAGATCTACACCAAGGCACATTATAATGTAAATGCCCAGCATAAAGAATAAAGATAGAATTTTAAAGGTTGCAAGAGAGAGGAATCAAACTACATATAAGGGTAGACCAATTCGAATCTCAGCAGATTTTTCAACCCATACCTTAAAAGACAGGAGTACATGGAACAACATATTCCAAGCTCTTAAAAAAAAAAAAGTGGATGCCCACCAAGAATCTTATACCAGCAAAATTGAGCTTTGGGTTTGGTGAAGAAATAAAAACCTTTCATGATAAACAAAAGTTAAAAGAATTTACAGAAAGAAAGCCTGCACTACACAACATTCTCAGCTGAATATTTCATGAGGAGGAAATGACAACCAAGAATGAAAATATACAAAGAGAGGAACTACACTAAAAAAGGCAGAGAGAGAATCAAAGGAGAAACCAAGTCAAAGTAAAAACCTAAAATAAACCAAAATGACTGGGACTACAAATCATATTTCAATAATAACCCTGAATGTGAATGGCCTAAATGCATCAATTGAAAGACATAGACTGACAGACTGGATTTAAAAAAATGATCCAACAATATGCTGCCTTCAAGAGACTTATCTCACAGGAAAAGATATCCACAGACTGAAAGTGAAAAGGTGGGAAAAAACGTATCACTTACATGGACCACGTAAACAAGTAGGAGTTTCCCATCTTTACATCAGATAAAGTAGATTTCAAACCAAAACTGGTGAAAAAGGATAAAGAAGGACATTTCATACTTCTTAAGGGAATCATACATCAACAAGACATAACAATCATAAATATCTATGCCCTAATCGATGGGGCATCTATGTATATCAAACAAAACCTTCTCAACTACGAGATTCAAATAGACCAAACACAATAATATTTGATGACTTTAACACAGCTTTCTCAGCACTGGATAGATCTTCCAAACAAAAACTAAACAAAGAAACCATAGAACTCAATAAAACAATCAATAATTTAGACTTAACAGACATATATAGAGTGTTCCATCCATCAACGAGAGAATACACTTTTTTCTCAGAAGCACATGGATCATTTTCCAAAATAGATCATATGTTATGTCACAAAATCAGTCATAGCAAATACAAAAAATATAGAGATACTACCCTGCATCCTATCTGACCACAATGTAATAAAATTAGAAATCAATGACAGATTAAAAATAGAAACTACTCCAACACCTGAAAACTAAATAATACACTATTGAATGATACATGGATAACAGAAGACATCAGGAAAGAGATTAAAAAAATTCTTAGAGGTAAATGAGAACTCCAATACCGCATATCAAAATCTCTGGGATTCTATAAAGGTAATGCTAAGAGGAAAGTTCATTGCATTAAGCTCATTTATTAAAAGAAGTAAAAGTCAACAAATAAATGACTTGACTCTACACCTCAAAGTCCTAGAAAAAGAAGAACAAATTAACACCAAAAGAAGTAGAAGACAGGAAATAATTAAAATCAGGGCTGAAATCAATGAAATTGAAATGAAACAAACAATTCAAAAAATTGATGAAACAAAAAGCTGGTTCTTTGAAAAAATAAACAAAATTGACAAACCCTTAGCCACTCTAACAAAAAGAAGGAGAGAGAAAACCCAAAGTATTAAAATTCACGATGAAAAAAGAAATATCATGACAGACACTACTGAAATACAGAGGATAATTAGAAACTATTTTGAAAATTTATACCTCTGAATAGGTATAAATAGAAAACCCTGAAGACACAAATTTCTAGAGGCATATGACCTACCCAAACTGAACCAAGAGGACATACACAATTTAAACCAATCAATTTCAAATAAAGAAATAGAAGATGCCATCAAGAGCCTGCCAACCAAGAAAAGCCCAGGACCAGATGGATTCTCAGCCGAGTTCTACAAGACTTTCAAAGAAGAAATAATACCTATATTCCTCAAACTCTTTCATGAAATAGAAAAGTAGGGAACCCTTCCAAACTCATTCTAAGAGGCAAGTATCACCCTGTTTCCAAAACTAGAGACACATCAAAGAAAGAAAATTTCAGACCAATATCCCTGATTAACATAGATGCAAAAATTCTCAATAAAATTTTCCCAAATAGCATACAAAAACATATTAAAAAATAGTGCAGCATGACCAAGTAGGGTTCATTCCTTGACGCAAATTTGGTTCAACATATGGAAATTAATTAACGCAATCCATCACATCAATAAACTTAAAGATAAAAGTCATATGATTTTATCAATGCAGAGAAAGCATTTGACAAAATATAGCACCCTTTCATGTTCAAAACACTAGAAAAACTAGGGATAGTAGGAACAAACAGGGATGCCTTCTTTCACCACTGCTATTCAACATAGTCCTTGAAACACTAGCCAGAGCAATTAGATGAAAGAAATTAAAGGGATACAACTAGGAAAAGAAGAACTCAAACTATCATTATTTGCAGATGATTTGATTGTATACTCAAAAGATCCAAAAAATTCTGCCAGAAAACTTCTAGAATTAATAAATGAATTCAGCAAAGTAGCAGGATATAAAATCAACACCCATAAATCAATTGCATTTCTATACATCAGTGATAAACTCTCTGAAAGAGAAATTAGGAAAACTACCCCATTCACAATAGCCTCAAAAAATAAAATAAAACAAAATACTTGGGAATCAATTTAACAAAAGAGGTGAAAGGCCTCCACAATGCAAACTACAAAACACTAAAGAAAGAAATTGAAGAACACCTTAGAAAATGGAAAAATCTACCAAGCTCTTGGATAGGCAGAATCAATATTCTCAAAATGGCCATACTACCCAAACCACTATAGAGATTCAATGCAATTCCAATTAAAATCCCAATGTCATTTTTATAGAAATAGAAAAGGCAATTATGAAATTCATTTGGAAGAATAAGAGACCCAGAATAGCCAAAGCAATCCTTAGCAAGAAGAGTGAAGCAGGAGGCATCACAATGCCAGACCTGAGATTATACTACAAAGCTATTAGTAACAAAAATGGCATGGTACTGGCACCAAAATAGACATGTAGACCAATGGTACAGAATAGAAGACACAGAGGCAAACCCACTTAAATAAAGTTATCTTATACTAGACACAAAGGAATCAAACACATACATTGGAGAAAAGATAGCCTCTTCAACAAATGGTGCTGGGAAAACTAGAAATCCATATGCAGCAAAATGAAACTAATCCCCTACCTCTCACCATGCACAAAATTCAACCCAAAGTGGATCAAGGACCTGGGAATTAGACCAGAGATCCTATATCTAATAAAAGAAAAAGTAGGCCCAAATCTTCATCACATTGGATTAGGACTTTACTTCTTTAACAAGACTCCTATAGCATGAGAAGTAAAATCAAGAATCAATATATGAGATGGATTCAAACTAAAAAGCTTCTTTTCAGCAAAAGAAACAATCAATGAAGTGAACAGAGAGCTGACATTCTGGGAACAAATCCTTGCCAAACACACATCTGATAGAGCACTAATCTCCAGGATATATAAAGAACTGAAGAAACACCCAAAAAACAACCCTATCAATAAATGGGACAAGGAGCTGAACAGACACTTCTGAGAAGAAGAGATACAATCGATCAACAGATATATGAAAAAATGTTCAACATCTCTAGCAATTAGAGAAATGCAAATCAAAATTACTCTAAGATTTTATCTTATGCCAGTCAGAATGGCAAGTATCAAGAATACAAACAACAATAAGTGTTGGCAAGGTTGTGGAGGAAAAGTCACACTCATACATTGCTGGTGGGACTGCAAATTGGTACAACCAATCTGGAAAGCAGTATGGAGATTCCTTAGAAAACTTGGAATGGAACCACCATTTGAGCCTGCTATCCCACTCCTTGGTTTATACCTAAAGGACTTAAAGACAGCATACTACAGTGATGCAGCCCCTTCAATGTTTATAGCAATTCACAATAGCTAAACTGTGGAACCAACCTAGATGTCCTTCGACCGATGAATGGATAAAGAAACTGTGGTATATATACACAATGGAATATTATTCAGCAATAAGAGAGAATAAAATTATGGCAGTTGTAGGTAAATGGATGAAGTTGGAAAATATCATGCTAAGTGAATTAAGCCAATCCCAAAAAACCAAATACCGAATGTTCTTTCTTATAAGTTGATACTGATCCATAATGTGGGAGAGTACATGGGAAGAATGGAGGAACTTTTGTCACAGGGATGGGAGGGGGAGGGGGCATGGAGACAGTAAAGATGGTGGAATATGATGGACATCATAGCCCTAGCTTTATGTATGACTGCATGTGTGTTGTGGTTCTACATCACATACAATCAGAGAAATAAAAAGTTGTGCTCTGTGTACAATGAATCAGAATGCATTCTGCTATCATGTATACCTAAGTAGAATAAATAAATAAATAAAAATTTTAAAAAATAGGGCTAGGGATGTGGCTCAGTGGTTGAGTACCCCTATGTTCAATCCCCAGTTCCAAAATACATACATACACACACACACACACACACACACATACATATAGAAGAGCAAGCATGGTCCCAGTACCACAAACATAAATAATTAATTAAAAATGATAACAAGTTTTAGCATGGATGTTGAGATAAAGGAACCCTAGTACATAGCTCATGGGAATGTAAGTTTGTACAGCCATTATGGGATATAGTGTGGAATTTTGCCCCAAAATTCAAAATTGAACTGCCATGTTGTTTATTAGTCTTACTTTTTTATGTATATCCAAAGGAAAGAAAATCAGTATATCAAAGAACTATTTGTACTTCTATATTCATTTCAGCATTATTCACAATAGCCAAAGATATTATCAACATAGATATTCATCCATTGATGAATAAATGGATAAGAAAATAATCTGTATATATGTACAATGAAATATTATTCATTCTTACAGTGAAGAAAACTGATTTGCAACAACATGGATGAACCTAAAGGTCATTATATAAAATAAGCCAGGCACAGAAAGAAAACACTGCACAGTATCACCTATATGTGAAATGTAAAAAAGTTGAACTCTATAAACAGAGAATAAAATGGTGTTTGGCAGAGGTGGGGGATGGGAAAATGGGGAGGTGTTAGTCAAAGAATACAAAGTTTCAGTTAAACAGGATGAATAAATTATGAAAATCTAATGTACAATATGGTGACTATAATTATTAATGCTGCATTGTATGCTTTTAATTTTCTAGAAGAGTAGATCTTAATTCTCACCACAAAAAGTTAACTACATGAGATGAATATGAAAATTACCTTGATTGTTGTAATCATTTCACAAGGTATTTATGTATATACACAGATATATATATATATTATTTAACAGGAAAAAAATCAATATATTTTGTAAGTCATTTTTTTAAATATGAAAATAAACACCAAAAGAAGCAGCTAAAATAGAGTGATTATCTTTGGGAAAAGGAATAGAAAGAAAAGAGAGGTAGAAAACTCTCTTTTTCATAATTGGTCTTATAGGACCATTTAAACATTTTAAATTATGGCTATATGCTGCTTTGATAAGTATACAATTGAAATTGAAAAATTATGATAATTTTGTCTTTAAATTTTTCTGTTTAAAATCTCCTTCCCTATCCTTGTCTAATATACCTTTTGACCTATTTAAAATATAAAAGAGGAATTCTGCTTTAATCCAATGATGAAATTTGACCATAAAAAAGAAAGTAACACAATTTAAATTTATTCCACTCCACCAACTAAGAAGTCCAGCACACCATAGAGAGCATCATTAGTTTTTAGATCTGCATATATCTCTCTGTTATTTGGTCAAACTTTTCTAATCTCCATTCTAATCAATAATGTTGTCTCCAATCTAACATGAGAATTGTGCTCTCTGGCATAAAATCAGTTACTGACTTACAGTACTGTGCTATCATGTAGCCTCAACATTGATAGCTTGTGATCCATTTACAAACTGTCAAGATAAATAAAGATCTTCAGATTATTTATACCTGCTTCCCCCCAGCCCCACAAAACTCATAAGAGAATTACTTCATCTAATCCCTTTCTACTTGATTTTATATCTTTTAGCCTAATAGGTTGCCAACCTGAATGTACAAATTTCATACTGACAATACTAAGAAGTGTTTAAATTTATTATTCCAATAAGGGACCAATACTTGGTGGCACTCTATTAGCTAAGTATGATAACATAGCTGTTTGAAAATCTGGTCAGTCAGCTCTGAAATTGTAAGAATTTATAGTAAAAGTCTTGAAAATTTGTAGATCAATATCTTATTTTTTATATGTTTCTTCAGACTTTTCTGGGAATCCCCAGAAAAGTAGAAAATCATAAATCAGGGAAATTTAGTAATTTCCAGCTAATTAAGCTTTCTATGAGGTAATATAATATCTAGGAATAGGGTTACAGAAATGCATAGCAGACATTCATATGTATTTAACACACTTCTGCCATTTAAATTTCTTTTTACAAAAAATCAAAGCTGAACCCTCATGAGAATTTATGGAATTATTGGAATTTTGTCTAATTTAGTTAAGTAAGCCTTTTAAATCTCTCTGACCTTACAGAACACTTGTAATTGAACAAAACACAGTACCAATATGTGAATAATAAATTTAGCTTTGAAGTACTGCTGTCAAATTATGAATACTTTCTGCATTTCAGGTCTTAAATTTTATGTACCTTTTGACCCAGCAAATCCACTTCTAACAATTTATTTTGTCTAAGTAAGAGATTGATTTGCAGGGTGCTCATGCAAAATAAATAAGTAAAACAATCTAAATACCCAGCATTAAATATTGATTAAATCAAAACCATACACAGATACAGAGGGATACTGTGAGATCATTAAAATGACATTGTACAAGATTACATATTGACATAAAAAGAGGATTCTAAGGATTTTATGAAACACATAATACTATTTAAGCTTTATTGTTGTGCTGACGTTGTTCCTTTTTATTTCATCTTCTCACCAAGATGAATACATTTTCTTAAAAATTCAGCTTTACAAAGATGGTCACACAAATCTTGACTACTCACCTCCTCCCCACTCATTTCTACCTGAAAGTAACTGCTATTTATATTTTACAGGGTATTTTTTTATTTATTTTTTATGTTTTTTGTTTCAAAAGTGGAATCACAGTAAAATTTTTCTATATCCTTTTCTAAACTTTAATATTTATTTATTTAGAGATAGGGTCTCATGATGTTACCTAGACTAGTCATAGACTTCTGGGCTTAAGTGATCCACCTGCCTCGGCCTCTCAAGTAGCTGGGAGTACAGGCACATATCACCATGCCAGCTCTTGTAGTATCCTTTTAAAAAAATATTCAAAAATACTTTGGACAGCTTTTATGTTGCACTACATTCTTTTTAAAAACTATTTTTGTTGAAAAGTATCATGTACATGTGTATCTTTTGGGTGTGTCTGTATGTATAAACATAAAATCTCAGAGACAGATTTTAGAAATAAGTATGAAGTGAATAGCCATGCAACTATCACCCCATTGCTCAGAGTAGCTTCATGTGCCCTTTTAGTTTCATGTCTTTCTTACCTAGAATAAATAATCTCTTTCTCAATTTAGGATAACAATTCCTTTGGTTTCTCTTGTCTACACACACACATTTGTGTGTGTGTGTGTGTATGTGTGTGTGTGTGTGTGTATAATGTGTGTATAATAGCAATTACATATTTAAAGGTTTTTTGTTCTTGAACATTATGTAAATGAAATCAAAATACTCTTGTGAGTTATTCATGACTGATTGCTTTTTTAAAAAAATAAAGTCCCTTTCTTTTTTTTAATATTTTTTTCATTCTTGATAGACCTTTATTTTATTTTATTTATATGTAGTGCTAAGAATCAAACCCAGTGCCTCACACATGCCTGGCAAATGCTCCACCACTGAGCCACAACCCTAGCCCATGACTGATTGCTTTTGAGGTTGAAAACATACCATATGCATGGAGCTGTTTGAGTTTCCCATTTGGCGAAAATGTCTTTTCTACTTTTCAATGGAATTTTCTATTGAATTCTTTGCCATTTTTTGACCCACAAGTTATTTAGAACTAGGTTTCCAGCTTTACAAACTTAATTTTTTCCATTTACCCTTTTCTTAATTTTTAATTTCATTGCACTGATCTGAGAACTTTGTCAGTTTTCCAGCATTTGAAATGCATCAGTTATTACTGTGTCAGCCTGTATGTGGTCAATTTGTGAATGTTCCATATGTTCCACAAATAAATATGCATCTGCTATTGTTTGGTATGTGTTTTATACGTGCTGATTAGATCAAATGCTATAATGTATCCTTCATATCTTTTATATCCTTACAGATTCTCTGTCAATTATGTGTTAAGAACTTCCATCATGATCGTGGATCTCCCTGTTTCTTGTTATAGTTCTTTAAGGTTTCACCTAATATATTTTGATTCTATGTATTATTAAGTATGACATTTTTTTGTGTGTAGTATTGGGGATTGAACTCAGGAGCACTCCACCACTGAGCCACATCCCCAGCCCTATTTTGTGTTTTTATGTAGAGACAGGGTCTCACTGAGTTGCTTAGTGCCTCGCCATTGCTGAGACTGGCTTTGAACTTGCGATCCTCCTGTGTCATCCTCCCAAAGTGCTGTGATTACAGGCATGAGCCACTACACCTGGCTTTATTAGGTATAACATTTTAATGATTATGGTTTTCTAGGAAGAATCAATACTTACATTATAATTCTTTATCAGCATTTTTTCTTAGAATTTATTGGTCATATCTTTTTTTATCCTTTCATTTTAAACCTTCATCAATGTTATATTTCAAAAGTGTCTTATAAATAACATGTAATTGAATTTTATACTAAAAAATACATTTTTTGCTTAAAAGATTCATTACTATGTTCATATATGAATACATGACCAATATAACTCCATATCATGTCCAACAAAAGAATAGAATCCTAATTAGAATAAATTATACTTCATCTATGTATAATATGTCAAAATACATCATGTATATCATAAAAAACAAACAAAAATAAGATGAAAAAATTAATTATTTAAATTGAATGTTATTAAATATACTAACATATTTTGTTTTCCTATTAGTTTCATCTTGTTTTATGTGAAAATGAAGTGATAGTCCATTTCTGGACTCCATTTTAACTTATTCTATTTGTTCATTTTATGTAAATACTACATTATCTTCATTTTTTGAGTGAATTTTCATACTCAAACATGTAAATGTGATAATCTCATTCTTTTCTAAATTTTTTCCTTGCTATTCTTGGCCTACGTTTCACTATAAATATTAAAATCAAGTTGACAATTTCTGTGATGTTTTCATGTAATGATTTTATAAATATTTGTTCATATTAAATTTCTTGTTACTAATGAATATAATAATAATTAACTTTTGTATATTGGTTTATACTAGTGGCTTTGTCAAACTCACATTTTGATCATCTATATTTTCTATTTGAACAATCTAATTATCACAGAGTAGTCACTCCTTATTTTACGGTCCTTAGTCTTTTATTCCTTTTTCTAATCTTAGTTCACTGACATTTTAGAACAAAGCTGAACAGAAGTGGTGGCAAAGAATATTTTTGTTTCACTTCATTTCAGGGAGAAAGTTTTATTTTAGCATTAACTATGATATTTGCTACAGGTTTATATTAATTTTGTGAGCATGTACATAATATTATATACTCTATACATATTCTATATTAAGAAAGCTTTCTTTTAGTTTGGTAAGATCTTATTCAAGAATGGTTATTATGTTGCTACCAAATGTATTTTCTCTATCTATTGAAATTATCACATGACTTTCTTCTTCATTCTTTTAATATGGTGATTTAGGTCAATTTTTTATTGTTAAACTGATTCTGCACAAACTTTACTTTTTGTGATGCACTGTCATTTTAATATTCATTAGTTGAGATTGTTGATTTTTCATTTACCTTTTTAATTGACAAAATTGTGTATATTTATGGTATGCAACATGGTGTGTTGATAGATTATAAACATTTTGTTTTAATTTTTGCAATTCAGTTTTGAGAACAATGGTTTCATAATTTCTTTTCTCATGATATCTCATAATAAATTTGTTATTATAGAAACCCCAAACTCAGAACAAAATGGATATTTTTCTTCTTCTATTCTCTGAAAAAGTTTGTGAAGATTATTTCCTCCCTGAATATTTAGTGAAATTTGCTGGTGAATTTATCTAACATATGAGTTGTTTTGTGTAAAATTTTAAAATTATAGATTCAATTTCTTAAACAGATTACAATAGTGGCTTGGGCAAGTCAACTGTAAACTGGTTCACAGAACCAACTTTGTACATCCCTTGTCAACTCTACTCGATGATGTCATGCTAGTAGCTTGAAATCCTCCCTTATGAAAATATTTACAACACAGCATTCAGGAAAAAAAAGTCAGGAAATTTTTTAGAATTGTAGGACAATTCCTGTTTTTCATTTCTTTAGGGGTCTATTTTGTTGGGTTGTGATTTTTGTTAGACATTTATATATTTCATCCAAATCTTCAAATTTATCGACATCTTTTTTTTTTTTTTACTGCCTCATTTATTGTCTTCAGGGTCTGTAATACTGCTCTTTTTCATTACAGCTTCGCTGTTTATCTGTGCTTTCTGGATGTGATTTTGTTTTTTTGTTAGTAGTCTTGCCAAGAGTTTTTCAATTTCATGTATAGTGTTTTTTTAAAGTCTTTTTTTCTTTGTTGATCCTATCTGTTATGTTTGATTTCAATTTTATAGTTTTCCTAACCATTTATTTCATTTATTTTTGGTGATGGGGATATAACTTGTAATTTATTTCTTAGTTCTTGAGATGAATTATTAGACCATTGATTTTCAGACTTTTTCCTTATCTCATAGGCTCACCATAGTGTTAGTGGTATATCTGAAGTTTTGCTATATGTCTACGCTCATTCATTTCAGACTATTTTCTGAGTTTCATTGTATTTCTTGTCTCATGAGCCATTTACTTTTGTACTGCTTAGTTTTCAAACTTTGTAGGAGTTACTAGTTATTTTTTTTGTACATTTATTTCTAGTCTAATTCCACCCTGGTCAGGAATTGTGGTATGTATATTTGCAATCTTTTGAACTTCAGTGAAGCTTGTTTCATGGCTTAGCATATGGTCACTTTTGGCAAACGTTCTCTGCACACTTGAAAAATATGTGTATTCTTCAATACACATATTTTTAGATATTTTTGCTAATCACATTTTTTCAAACTGTCTTTATACATTTATAAATTTTTCTACCAGTTAATAAGATCATTACTTTAAACTCCATTATTATTATTACATATATATTTTTTCCTTTTTATTTCTCAATGCCTTTGTTTTGAGCCTGTGTTAATGAGGTACCTATTGATTTAGAGTTGCTTTATCTTCCTAATATAAGGACTTACCCTTTCTTGTAAAATATTCCTCTTTATCTAATAATTCTCCTTGCCTGAATTTCTAGTTTATCTTTCAGCAATGTCTCTACACCAGCTTTCTTTTGGATAGGTTTTGCATATTTTTATTTTGATCATTTTATTTTCAAATTTCCTTTGTCCTTAAAGTCTGTCTCTTATAATCAGGAGTTTGGTGTATTTTTTCACACAGATGAGCAATATTTAATATTTATATATTTTATTTAATGACTATATTTGTGTTTAAATACATTGTTTTATTGTTTGATTTAATTTGCTCCTCCTCTTAATTTTTTTCTCTTTCATTCCTTATTTTTTTCTGGTTTAAGTATTTTTCTATTCTCTGAGCATTCATCCTAGAGATAGTGATCTGCATATTTTTTCATTTATTTGATTTTGCAGTATAGGAGATTGAATCAAGTACCTTATGCATGCTAGTCAAGCACTCTACCACTGAGCTACATCTCCCTAACCATTATACTGTGCATTCTTTAGACATTAAAAGTCTAATATAAATTGTCTATTGAAATATAATTATATTTGCTACTTCTCCAATAATAAAAGAGCTCTAGAACACTTTGATTATATAGCTCTCACTTTTAAGTTTTTATTTGTGTTGTATCTTAATTCTTTAGGTATTCAAAATGTTACCACTCATTATTTAATGGTTTTAATACAATCAATAGTCATTGGGTTTAAACATATATTTACCCTTTTCATAGCTATTCATTCTATCCTGTGTCTTCAAGATTCTCGGGTTTTCTTCTGCCTGAAGAATTTCCTTTAACATATTCTTAAATATTTCCATTAGTGTACATGTGTTAGAAATGTATTCTCTATTCTTCATTGTTAGAGGGGAAATGACATTTTTTTAAAAATTCATTTATTCAAAGTAGGTATACATGACAGCAGAATGTATTTTGATTCATTGTACACAAATGAAGCACAACTTTTCATTTCTCTGTTTGTACACAATGTAGAGTCACACCATATGTACAGTCATATGTGAACCTAGGGCAATGACATCCATCTCATTCTACCATCATTCCTGCCCTCATTTCTTCTCCTCTCCCCTCCCTCTCTTTGACCAAAGTTCCGTCATTCTTCCTATGCCTCCTTACGCATTATGGATCAGTATCCACTTATCAGAGAGAAAATTTGGCCTTTGGTTTTTTGGAATTGACTTACTTTGTTTAACATAATATTTTCCAACTCCATCTATTTACATGCAAATGCCATAATTTTATTCTCTTTTAATGCTGAGAAATATTCCATTGTGTATATATACTACAGTTTCTTTATCCATTCATCTATTGAAGGGCATCTAGGTTGCTTCCACACTTTAGCTATTGTGAATTGAGCTGCTATAAACATTGAAGGGACTGTGTCACTGTAGTATGCTGTCTTTAAGTCCTTTGGGTATAGGCCAAGGAGTGGGATAGCTGGATAGTTTTCTAAGACATCTCCATACTGCTTTCCAGATTGGTTGTACCAATTTGCAGTCCCACCAGCATGTATGAGTGTGCGTTTTCCCTCACATCCTCACCAACACTTATTGTTATTTGTACTCTTTTGATAACTGCCATTCTACTGGCATGAGATGAAATCTTAGAGTGGATTTCATTTACATTTCTCTAATTACTACAGAGGTTGAACGTTTTTTCACATATTTCTTGATCGATTGTATATCTTTTTCTGAGAAGTATCTGTTCAGCTCCTTAGTCCATTTATTGATTGGGATGGTTTTTTGGTGTTAAGTTTTTTTAATTCTTTACATATCCTGCAGATCAGTGCTCTACCTGATGTGCATGTGGCAAAAATTTGCTCCCAAAATTTAGGCTCTCTGTTCACCTCATTGATTGTTTCTTTTGCTGAGAATAAGCTTTTTAGTTAGAATCCATCCCATTTATTGATTCCTGATTTTATTTCTTGTGCTTTAGGAGTCATTAAGGAAGTCAGGGCCTAATCCAACATGATGAAGGTTTGGGCCTACTTTTTCCTCTATTAGGCACAATGTCTCAGGTCTAATTCCTAGGTCCTTGATTCACTTAGACTTGAGTTTTGTGCATGGTGAGAGACAGGGGTTTAGTTTAATTTTGCTGCATATGGATTTCCATTTTTCCTTAGTACCATTTGTTGAAGAGGCTATCTTTTCTCCAATGTATGTTTTTGGCACCTTTGTCAGTATGAGATAAATGTATTTACATGGGTTGACTCTGTGTCTTCTATTTGGTACCACTGGTCTACATGTCTATTTTAGTGCCAATACCATGCCATGTTTTTTATTATAATGTTGTGGTATAGTTTAAGATCTGGTATTGTGATGCTTTCTGCCTCACTTTTCTTGCTAAATATTGCTTTGGCTATTCTGGGTGTGTTTCCAAATTAATTTCATGATTGCTTTTCTATTTCTATAAGGAATGACATTGGGATTTTAATTGGAAATGCATTGAATCCATATAGTGCTTTGGGTCATATGGCCATTTTGACAATATTGATTCTGCCTATCCAAGAGCCTGGTAGAACTTTCCATTTTCTAAGATCTTTTTCAATTTCTTTCTAGACTGTCCTGTAGTTTTCATTGTAGAAATCTTTCACCTCTTTTGTTGATTCCCAAGTATTTTATTTTCTTTGAGACCATTGTGAATGGTGTAGTTTTCCTAATTTCTCCTTCAGAGGATTCATCACTGATGTATAGAAATGCATTTGATTTATGGGTATTGATTTTATATCCTGCTACTTTGCTGAATTAATTTATTAATTCTAGAAGTTTTCTTGTGGAATTTTTTTGATCCTGTAAATATAGAATCATATTGTGGGCAAATAATAATAGTTTGAGTTCTTCTTTTCCGATTTGTATCCCTTTTATTTCTTTCATCTAATCTTTCATCGATACAATCATATGATTCTTATGTTTAAGTCTATTCATGTGATGGATTACATTTATTGATTTCCATATGTTGAACTATATGTTTTCTTGGTTGGTAGACTTTTTTTCCATATTTAATTTATTTATTTGTTCTATTTAGGCTTACATGATAACAGTGCAATTTGATTGCAGAGTTTCAAGGATTATGTTGAATAGCAGTGGTGAAAAAAGGCATTCCTGTCTTGCTCCCATTTTTAGAGGAAATGCTTCCAATTTTTCTCTATTTAGGATGATGTTGGCCTTTGGTTTAACATACATAAATTTTATAAGGTGGAGGTATATTTCTATTATCCCTAGTTTTTCTAGTGCTTTGAACATGAAAAGGTGCTGCATTTTGTCAAATGCTTTTTCTACATTGATAAAATCATATGATTCTTATGTTTAAGTCTACTAATGTGATGGATTACATTTATTGATTTCCATATGTTGAACCAAACTTGCATCCCTGGAGTAAACCCCACTTGATCATGGAGCACTATTTTTTAAATATGTTTTTGTATGCTATTTGCCAAAATTTTATTGAGAATCTTTGCGTCTATGTTCATCAGGGATATTGGTCTGAAATTTTCTTTCTTTGATGTGTCTCTGTCTGGTTTTGGAATCAGGGTGATAGTAACCTCATAGAATGTGTTCATAATGCTTCCCTTCTTTTCTATTTCATGGTATAATTTGAGGAGTGTTGGTATTAATTATTCTTTGTCTGCCTTGTAGAACTTGGCTGAGAATTCGTCTGTTCCCAGGCTTTTCTTGGTTGGTAGGCTTTTTTTTCCTATTTAATTTATTTATTTGTTCTATTTAGGCTTACATGATAACAGAGTGCAATTTGATTCATTGTACATAGATAGAGGATAACATATCAATTCTCTAGTTGTAAGTTGTATAGAATCACAACATATATGGTTGGTAGGCTTTTGATGACATCTTTTATTGTCTTGCTTGAAATTGATCTGTTTAAGTTATGTATATCCTCCTTGGGTAGGTCTGATGCCTCTAGAAATTTGTTGGTGTTGTTGGGGTTTTCTATTTTACTGGAGTATAAATTTTCAAGACAGTTTCTAATTATCCTCTGCATTTCAATGGGTCTGTCATGATATTTCCTTTTTCATCACAAATTTTAGTAATTTAAGTGTCAATTTTATTTATTTTTTCAAAGAACCAGCTTTTTGTTTTGTCAATATTTTCAATTATTTCTTTTGTTTCAATTTCATTGATTTCAGCCCTGATTTTAATTAATTCTTGTCTTCTACTTCTTTTGGTATTGGTTTGTTCCTCCTTTTCTAGGACTTTGAGATGTAGTGTCAGGTCATTTATTTTTTGAGGTTTTATTCATTTAATGAATGAGCTGAATGCAATGAACTTTCCTCTTAGCACTACCTTTATAGAATCCCAGAGATTTTGATATGTTGTATTGTTGTTCTCATTGACCTCTAAGATTTTTTTATCTCTTTCCTGATGTCTTCTGTTATCCATGCATCATTCAATAGTGTGCTATTTAGTTTCCAGGTGTTGGAGTAGTTTCTATTTTTTTATTTTATCATTGATTTCTAATTTAAGTCTATTATGGTCTGATAGAATGCAGGGTAGTATCTCTATTTTTTTTTTTTTTTTTTGTATTTACTAAGACTTTCTTTGTGGCATAACATATGATCTGTTTTGGAGAAGGATCCATGTGCTGCTGAGAAAAAAGTATATTTGCTTGTTGATGGATGGAATACTCTATATACATCTGTTAAGTCTAAATGATTGATTGTTTTATTGAATTCTATTGTTTCTTTGTTTCATTTTTGTTTGGAAGATGTATCCAGTGGGTAGAGAAGTGTGTTAAAGTCACCAATTATTATTGCATAGATATTTATGATTGTTACATCTTGTTGATGTATGATTCCCTGAAGCAGTATGAAATATCCTTTTTCATACATTTTCACTAACTTTGGTTAAGATATAAGAATGTAAACCCCTGTTTGTTTATGCAGTTCATGTGATTGATACGTTTTTTTCCCATCCTTTCACCTTTAATCTGTGGATGTCTTTTCCTGTGAGATGAGTCTCTTGAAGGCAGCATGTTGTTGGGTCTTCTATTTTTAATCCAATCTGTCAGTCTATGTCTTTTAGTTGATGAGTTTAAGCCATTCACATTCAGGGTTATTATTGACATATGATTTGTATTCTTGGTCATTTTGGTTTATTTTTGGTTTTTACCTCGACTTGGTTTCTCCTTAGATTGGCCTTTCCTTTAGTGTAGTTCCTCTCTTTGCAGATTTTCATTGTTGTTTTTCATTTCTTCCTCATGTAATATTTTGCTGAGAATGCTCTGTAGTGGAGGTTTTCTTCCTATAAATTCTTTCAACTTTTGTTTATCATGAAACATTTTTATTTCATCATTAAATCTAAAGCTTAATTTTGCTGGATATAAGATTCTTGTTTGGCATTCATTTTCTTTCAGAGCTCGGTATATGTTGTTCCAGGATGTCCTGGCTTTGAGGGTCTGTGTTGAAAAATCTGCTGAGATCTTAATTGCTTTCCCCCTAAATGTAATCTTATTCCTGTCTCTTGTGGCCTTTAAAATTCTATCCTTACTCTGTATGTTATTCATTATAATATGGTTTGGTGTAGATCTGCTGTAATTTTGTACATTTGGTTTCCTGCAAGCCTCTTTTATTTGATTTTCCAATTCATTCTTCAAGTTTGGGAAATTTTCTGATATTATTTCATTGAATATATTGTTCAGGTTACCTGTACTTCACCTTGGTATTCACTTCCAGTCCCCAGCAGGTGTGCCCAGATGGATGCTACTGCAACTAAAGATGCTGGTGGTGGTAGCGGAGGTAACTCAAGATAGCACTGGGGATGGCCCAAGATAGATACAACCACTTTTAGAGATGGGCCTGAACGGATGGGAATTGCAATGGCTTTGGGCTGCCTGTGCAAAGATGCAGCACTGTGGCATACTGTGGTGGGCAAATGCCTCCAGGCCCTGTCTGTTGTCCCAAGGTGGAGGCTATTACACGAGGAGGACTATGGCTATGGCTGCATTGTCCCAAGATGAATGTGGGCCAGGAATCAACAGCATGGACCTTCAGTCTGAAAAGGGGCTGTCCTGGGCCTAGGCTCCTGCACAGGTCCCTGGAGATGGTCTTTGGCCTGACCTAGGCTTGTGCTCTGTGAGTTGGTGAATTGCCATAAGCATTCCTCAAAAATGACATTTTTACCATATATTTTGAAGAATATTAGTGGTTATTGAATTCTGATTGGACAGGGATTTTGTTTTGTTTTCATCCTATTATTAGTCCATTATCCGCTGGCTTCTATTATTTGTGTCAATCAATCAATGATTAGTTTTATTATTGCTTTTTTTATAATCATGTATCTTTAAAAAATTCTTGCTATTTTAAATGTTTTCTTTTTTTCCATGGTTTTATCAGTTTTATAATATGCCTGAGGATAACTTTCTTTGTATTTGGAATACATGAGGTTTGCAATATTAACTGAATTAACTGACCATTATAAATTTATGAGAACTCTCAGACACTCTCTCTTCAATTATTGTCTTCTCTCCCATTCTTTCTCTTCTTTCTAAGACTTAAATTACAAAAATGCTAGAACTTTCCCACCCTAATATCTTTTCTGCATTTTCTTCTCTACCTATATGTATATACTTCAGTCTAGATCAACACCATCCAACAGAAATTTCTGTGATGATAGAAATTCTTCACTATTCAATCTGATGATATTTTCACATGTTGATCTGTTCAGATGTGTCTGGTGTACTATGGAGTGAATGTTTGTGTGTCCCCCACCCCATGATCCTTATATTGAATCCTTAATCCACAATGTGATTATATTTGGACACGGGCCTTTGAGAGGTAAAGTGCCTCAGGGCTACAAATATTTGTGTTTTAATAAGTTAGAAGTTTCATGGCCTTTATGACTTATCCATGAAAGTCACAACATCACTTCTACTGAAGTCTATTAGTCAAAACCATGAATCCACCCAGCTTCAACAGGAGGAGAAATTGACTACTTCTCCACATATAAGTGTCAAAGATATTGACACTGTCCTTTAAAGCCTCCACAGTCTTATTTGGCCATAAATTATTAATTTTAATCCCATATGAAAAATGCATTTACTTCTTCTAGTTTGCCTTCAAAAACCTCATTCCATTAACAAATCATGCTCATATTCTAGGATCTTGTCAACTAAATATGGTCAGAGTGAGGTTAAGGATCCTTGAATTTACTTTCTTTATTCTAGCTTATCTCAATCAGATTCTCTGTTAACTAAAGAAACAAGTTATCTTGGATCTCCCACACACCCAGCCTCCATGATGGAGTAGGCAGAGATGATCACAAGAGACATGCTTATTTATAATGTAAAAAATGGAGGCACATAGCAACTAATCTGATGTTGTTATCGCAAAGATTTAAACACCCCATATATTCAGGTAGTACAAATAGCAAGTAATTATAGCAGTGAATTTTCCGGTCTCCTCATTACTTTTACATATTTTGGTTAAATGTTCCAAAGTAACAAATTATATGTGTGTGTATGTATTTGTGTATGTTGTATTTAAGTATACATATTTTCACAACTACAAGTTAAAGATTAAAATTTTTATCATGCTATACATGATGCTAATTTTTATCATTCAACTTTAGAAGTTGAATCATCTAAATGTTTATAGGTTTCATAAATCTGGAGTAGATAGGTCCTAGGCATCTCTAACTGTATTATTTTCTATGACAGTTTTCTCTTCCTTCAAACCTTCAAATTATATAATTTTATAATTATCAAGTTTAGACTACAAAAACTGAGGCCTTTCTCTTAAATGTTATATAGAGCATCCTATAGGAGGGAAGCATAAGAAAACAGTACTTAAGATCATCAAATAGTAGCCATATCATGGCTAATGAGTTCATTAAGTATTTTAGTTGTTTTAATTTCACTTCTGAAGAAATCAGAAAGTATCCATCTTGGTTTATAAAAGAGCATCAGTGTCTCTTCTTATAGTGCCATAAATAAAATAGCGATTGACAGATTTATTGTTGATCTATGTTTAATTTAAAGTTGTTTTGGAATGTAGGAAAAGTGGTGAAAGGAAACTGACAGCTTTGAAGAGATATATGGTTTGATACTCTGTACTATATCACTCATTTTAAATTAAGACTTGATATTATTCTTCCTGAATTATATCTGAGGTGGAAGGAGACAGACTGAGATCTTTTTCTTTAAAGGGGGAAAAACAGAAATAAAAACACCTCATGAATCATTGATTTCATAAAACATGTCAAGCTACTAGCCAAAATAAACATGGCAGTCTCTACCCTGAGGTGTGCTGACTGGTGATGACAATGTGTTTGGCTGACTATGTTGCTAGCTTTGTCATGTGGTTAGTGTGAGAAAAATAGTTTGAAAACTTATATATCAAATAAGTGTACTTTAGAAATCTTGAAAGACATTTTTTAATAAAGTAGATTTCTACACCAATAGTATACATTTGGTTAAACTATTGTGAAGTAAAATATGACACAGACTAAGCCAACTACCTTTGAGAACAACTTTCATTGAGTGTTGTCAATATACCAGGTATATTCTAAGCACTTTACATTGATTATCTTTTTATGTTCTCACAGTAACAACACAACATCAAAGTATTATTGTCTTCATTTTCTAGATGAGGAAACTAAGTCACCCTATTGGATATGGGCACATTCAAGGGCAAGGAAACAGTATAAATTCACAGACGAAGGAAATATCATGGCACTGGTGGAGACATGCCAGTAGTTTCATGTGACTAAACTTTGAGATTTAACTTGAAGGAGTTCAGAGAAATGATGCTGGAGAGGCAGACACTGATTCTTCTATGAGAGACTTGTCTGTCATCTTATGGAGTAAGAATAAATATGGTCAAAGTGAGGTTAAGGATCCTTGAATTCCTTTATTTTAGCTCATCTCAATCTGATTCTGTGTTATGTAAAGAAACAAGTTATCTTGGATTTCCCACACATCCAGCATCCTTAGAGTTCCTTACAGTATATTATCAGAAAACTGAACTATTTACTGATACTTCCATATCAACAGATATGTTGAGTTAAAGAAGGAACAGTGGCATATAAATTAAAATTTAATTCCTTTTCCCTCACATGCAAAACATTTTCCAAGCTTTCTAACTAATTTTATGTTAGTCTTCTATATATTTTTTAATTCATTCATTCATTTATTTTGATACTAGGAATTGAACTGAGGGGCACTTAACCACTGAGCCACATCCCCAGCCCTCTTATTTTTTATTTTGCAACGATGTCTCACTAAGTTGCTTAGGACCTCACTAAGTTTCTGAGGCTGGTTTTGAATTTGTGACACTCCTGCCTCAGCTTCTGGAGCCCCTGGGATTATAGGCGTGTGCTCAAAATTCTATATATTCATTTCCATTCTGAGTTTCCCTCTTTACTCTAGATCTTTTTCTTTTGCCTTATCAATTGTGTGAACAAGGGTAAATGGAATCTGTCATAATTTTTAAGAAGTAAATGTCTAGGCAATATATTCAGCATCTAGGGACATAGTAAGGGGAAAAAAAAATTCTGTAAAGAAGACATTTACTTGACCAGAAATGCATTAGATCAAGGTTATGGACATTAAAATTTGTTTTCTTTATTTGTTTTTTTTTTTTGAGAAATTGACCTTAAACAGACCTAAAATATTTCAGAAAGTAATAGATTTCACTGTGCATTTATACTACTATATCAGAAGCTCAACTTCCTAAGGGTTTATTTAAACACAACATACCTGACACCAGCCAATGTTTATTACTGTTCCTTATAGAAACTCTTTGGAATTACAAAATTATTATTTCAGTACTAGAATTTAAGATTGAAGCACATAAATTATTTGCAAGAAGGTGAAGCAAAAGTCAAGATAAAGCCTAGAGAGGAAACACAGACACTAAGATCTTAGTTTTGATGCTATAAACTCAGTAAAGACTATTTTCCCATCAAGACAACAGAATATAGTTGAGAATGATTATTCACAATTCCTGTCCCAGTTTCTAAATAGTGCATCGGTGACTGTTGTATTTGGCTTACAGACACCAGTCATTATCAGTATATTTACTGGATAAAAGTGTAGGTAAGCTCTGAAGACAAAGTTAGGTCTAAATCTCAGCTTTGTTTGCTGGCACAGAGGTGAAGTGCTTGATTTATCTCTATCCCTAAATTTATTTCTCTCTAACATGATCATAATAACAAGATTTTACTTTTTATGTTGTTGTGAGGATTAAATATAACTAAAAAGCCTAGCATTATGACTAATGTTTATCTCTGGGGTTCCTTTATTAAGCATATTTATGCCAAAGAAGTGTGAAGCTGCATTTCTATAAAGATATATGTAGGAATTCTGTTAAGAATATAACCATCCATACAATACATATCCATATTTTTTTCTTATTTGTAATAAGAAGACAGGATTAAGAAAATGAAGAGTAATCCAGATAATTCTAGGAAAAATAAGAACATAAAATAGATCAGTAGCAGCACTCACATTAAATACTGACATTGACAGAGGGCATAATAGAAGGTGGTTTCAGACCCACAGATTAGGTACAAATACCCATAAGGGACTTGATTGCAGAGAGCTGATTTACTATGTCCTGGGATGAAACTGCTCTATGACTCTAGTGTGACAGTGGCTCACCAATTTTTTTTTTTTATTCTTCCTGGACAATCAGGAAAATTTTATTTTCCTGTCTCACAGTTTGGTGTGACTTCGTGACTGAATACTCAATGAAGAAAGATATGCTATTTCCAGAACTGTCCTCCAAATACTCTATACTTGTCCTCCCTGTGATTGACTGGAATGAAGCCATTTCCTAACAAAACCTTGGAAATCATTAGTGAAGATAGTAGAGATGTCTAAGTGACTATAAGGAGAAGGCCTGATTACCCAGCGATTATTGGTAAATGAGCAAAACTATTACTTCTACTGGGTTTGATACAACCAAATTTGTAAGTCTGTTTATTATAGCAGCTAGTGTTATCCTATTAAAGTTACTAATTGTAATGATATAGCTATGAGATATAATAAAAGTAATAGTAAGCTGAAGTAAGATATCTGATATCCATTCTCATGGGTCTGTGGAAGAAGGACGAATCATAGAGAGATGAATTGTAAGTGGAAAAAGGAATCGAAAGAATATAGAGACTGTATCTCTAGATTGTCTTTAAGTGATGTGGTCAACTTTGTCATTGATTCTCAGGCAGGCTACAAATAAGTATTCTTTGATTGCCAAGTTAAAACGCAAGGACCATAGACGCCTACTGTGGAACTCCTTAGAAGCCATCTCATATAGACCTTGAAGATCAGGATGTTTATTGAAACATGCTTTTATGATGCACACTTACAAGGAAAGGGAAATAAGAAGGAATGAGTTCAGTCAATTCTTTGGAGAGCTCTGAAGAGCTTTGCTATCTGTTATTGGCCTGGCCATATTCTCAGAAGCTGGGAAATAAAATCTTCAGACACTACAATACCCTCTTATCTCAAGTGACCAGAACCTTGATTTAATCAGTCATTTGAAAAAGTCAGTAAAAGAGAAAACCCATTAAAAATGCACACTATTGTTTAATATTTAGTTTTAATTTAGGATAGACTTACATGTTTATTTGTAATGAGGTTAGAGCTTTTTCTTTATTTTCAAAACCACTCCAATTTCCCTGTGGGCAGATATTCCTTTGTTGCTTAAACAACACTTGGAATGGATCAACTACAGTTTATTTTAGTATATTTTTAATGAGTGAAGAAAAAACATAAAACACTTGCAAAGGGATCTGTCAATACAATCTTGGGGCATAGTTTCTAAATTTGTATCTTCTATCTTTTATAGTTGTCTTGTTTAAACTTAATTTTAAAGAGCTGTTATATTTTTCTATTTATCTTATTAGTTTTCTTTAATACCCATAGAAATTGCACAAATTAAATAAAAACTATAACTAGCATCAGATTTAGAAAGAAATCTGACTGATCTTTGGAAAGCATAGGGCCTAACCAGAGGAAGAATAATTCTA
Source organism: Xerus rutilus (assembly GCA_028644305.1). Lineage (NCBI taxonomy): Eukaryota > Metazoa > Chordata > Mammalia > Rodentia > Sciuridae > Xerus > Xerus rutilus. The sequence goes on from CM053400.1 coordinate 55,931,560, forward strand.
GAAAGATGCTACTAGCTACAAACATTTGTGTAATGCACAATCCAGTGTTTTGCTATAAAGCAGCAAGTGATTTTGATAGTGGCTAAGTGAGCTCCCACCATAGATTTTATTGTGCTGATTCGATTTGTTCCTAAGGAGATTGCTTACTTTGTAGAGCATCATGGGAAACCAACTCCTTTCTGTCTAGCCCATAGGGACCTGCGTGAATCATTCTGCCATGACATTTCTTGCTCACTTACCTTCAGTGAGGGGGCATTCTCTTCTACATGGAGAGCAGGGAGGTGAAGTAACTTCTACCACCTCACTGTACTTAACTCTTAATACTTACATACAAAGCAAGGCCAACCTTCAGATGGCTCTAAGTCACCTGTTCCTGAGGTAAACATTATTTACTTTCTGAATAAGGAAATCAAATCATAAGCTTATTGTTGAATAAGTTCATTTTTATTTTTTCACAATCAATCTCCAAGTGCAAGGATCTTTAACTTTGAACTATGCTATTTGCAAAATTTAGAGCTGTTTAACGTTTGAAAAAATGTAACTTTTAATAATTATTCTTCCTTCACACATGTGGAGCAATTCTGGAGTCAGGGAGAGTTATACTAATAAGTTTTCCATTCTCAGAACTAGATTAATTAATTCAGAACTTGTAGGCTTATAGCTGACAGGGAAAAACATGTGTCATATCAATGGAATTTTTTAAAAAGGACTATTGCTTAATTAGTTTCCTCCGTATTGAAAAAAGTCATTAGTCCAATTATAAGTCCCTTTGATTTTAGTGAATTAGGATTAGATATGTTACACCTTTATTTTTTTCAATGAAAATAGCTAGAAATATATTAACATGGAAGAATATAATACCTAAAACATAGCAAGCTTTTATTTCCACAGTAAACTCCCAGAGCACATTTTATGAAAGTATCAAGAACAGAAAATTGTTTATTTTTAGTGTAATTAGGAAATGTCTGTCATCTGGACCAAATTTGAGGTCTCTTTGTTCTTGAGGACATTTTATCATGTAAATAGGAGTGAGTTTTGCTAAAGGTCTGAAAATGAAATTTTGGTCTCTTTGAGCCTTTCCTTTAAATACTAAAAATTTGTACACAGAAACCCTCTTGTTTCTTGTATAAAGATCTTTGCTAAATAATCATTATATATTTTATGTAGGTATCTGTTACAAAGGAATTTATGAACATTCTGGCATAATAATGAGTAATTAACACATAATTTATGAATTTTTGTATTGTACCTCCTTAATTTTGTAAAATTAATAATCTTTAAGTTTGATTACCTCTGATTTCTATTTCATTTGGAATATGTTTAGAGTCTGTGAGTGTCTTTTTCCCTTGCTCTTTTAAAAGATGAAGTTTTTCTGGGGATATATGAATAATGTACTTCTTATGTTGAGAATTATATATGTTTATGTACTCATTTATTTTTTAAATTTATGAAGCATATGACCATAAAAAGAAAGTCAGTAGGGAGGTGCAAATACAGAGAGATTGTGAAAACTCTTTCCTGGAAATTATTGAAATTAGGATAATTTCACTTGTGATAAGCAGTCATCTGTCAAAGAGGCCTGATGTTCTTCTGGCTTTTCAGTGATACTCTGTCCTGAGAGACGTTCAACAGTGTTTGGCATGAGCTAGTTTATAAGTATAATTTGTATAATATATATGACTTATCACAGAATGCTTTCATGGAATTGCAACAACAAAAATAGAAGCAAACTTTCTTCTACTGAGATAATTTATGACTAATGTGGCCTTTGTAGCCTTATTGGAAGACAGTGAGTTTTATACATTCTCTATCCAAAAACATGAGAGAGAATGGAATTTAAATTATTTAATGAGGAGAGATTGGAAAAAGAAGTTGATTCTAATTGTTCTTGAATATTTTCTAATTAAAAAATTTTCCAAGCTTACCTTTACAAAATGGTCCTTTGGGCATTACTGTCTTCAACATCACCTTGATGGGAGAGCTATGAAAACAAGAAACCCTGACATTTAGCTCTTTCAGTAATCAATTAAAAATGCAATATAGAGGAAACGGGGATTATAAAATGAATTAGAGATTAATTGTGTATTTTCTCCAATCCTGTTACTGTCTTTTCTATCACTGTACATGTTTCCCTTGCCCTAATTTCTTAACCTTTAGCACACATTGGACCACCTGAACTTCCCCGAGAAGGCTCAGTTCTGTGTTAAGACCAATCTGGACCTTAGCAGATGGTATTCAAACAGCCTCAGTCACACCTTACCCAGTTTGTTCTTATGAAATTGAAAAGGTTTCTTTGTCTTAGATCTTAGAGTCTGAGATTCCTCTAGTCTTCATATATTTGAAACTTTTCTCGCTTTTCTCTTAAATAGCACTTCTGTGTTCTTCTAAGCAAGATTCAAGGTACACATTGCTCCTTTAGGAAAGTTATTAATTTCCATCCAGTCCTTCTTCTTTGCCATTTCACATCAGGCTTATCTCTGGCATATTTCACTATGTTGATATCAAATATTTATTTGTCTCTCACTCTAAACACTAAACTCATTAAATATAAGACCAGGTCTTTCTATATCTTGTTCTTTTCACAGAATATGTATTAATAAGGCACTTGTACATAAATGACTGACTGACTCAATCTGAAGCCACTCCAGACTCATAATTTCTTCATATGATTTCCAGGTCTTGCCTTCTGTTTAGACTTCTCTTTTCCTGTCTTTGTCAGCCTTCTTTCTAAGCCCGGAGCCTCAGCTTCTATGGTTTAGCAAGAGTATCCAGAGGACAATCATTTGCCTACTAGGTGATATCTGCCTTTCTAGATTTGAATCTCAGGTTTGCCCTGCTGGGGCTAGTCTGGTTTTGCCTTTAAACATAGCCCTAGGTATGCCTTGAATCCTCTGCTTTTCAGAGGATGCTCTGTCCTTGTGAGAAGCTATTTGCTTTACCCTGTGTTTATGCTCTAACATTATAACTGAGGAATGAATATTTAGTAAGATCTTTTGCTTATTTTGTTTTTATGCCATCTCATTTCTTCCTTACTTAATTTTACAAGGGCAGAAACTGAGCTCAGAGAGATTAGCTAATTTGTACCAGCTCATGCATTTGTTAAACATCAGACTGTAAGTCCTAAACCAGGATGTCTCACTCCAAAGACTCAACTATTAACCAACATTCTGTACAGCCCAAGAAAGACTATATTTGGAAAAATTACCTCAGAAGAAAGTTCATTGCTTATGGATATTTCTTTAGTATAGTCATCTCTCATTATCCTCAGGGCATTGGTTTAAGGACTTCCCAAGTATATCGAAACCCAACAATGCTTAAGTACTTTATACAAAATGGCACAGTATTTGCACATAATCTACACTTATCCTCCTACAGACTTTAAATAATCTCTAGATTATTTATAACTCCTAATACAATGTGAATGCTAATAAAATAGTTTCTATACTGTACTGTTTAGGCAATAATGACAAAGAAAAAACGCTTATGCATGTTGGGTACAGAGAACTTTTTTTCAAATATTTTTGATCCTCAGTTGGTGGAATTCATGGATGTGGAACATGCAAATAGACAGGGCCAGTTGTATTTCCAAGTTTTAAATTTGGCCTTTTAAAGGATTTATATCCGAGATGCTCCACTTACATATTTTTTTGAGAATTATAATTTCTGCCATCTTTTTCCACCTGTCCTTAGTGCAGACAGACCTAGAATGTTAAAGGTATATTTCAGTGGAAGTAGAAAAGCAAAAAAAAAAAAAAAAAAAGGAAGAAGAAAATACTATAAAACCACTTATTTTAGGTAAGTGTTTACTTGATTGATTATGTTTCTTGATTAATTCTGCTTAGCACTGAAAGCCTTTTTTAAAATATACTATCAAAAATATATTAAAATGTTTACAGAGAAGGAAATGTCTTTCTTTATTAGTTGTTTCTGTCTTACTTTTTACATATCATTTGTTTCAGCTGCTGTCTTGGGACCTGAATATTTATGGTTCTACCTTCTTCTTTCTTCAGAAACTTTCACATTACTGCTCTGCTTAAAGATTGGACTAGTCAGGTTACTTCTTATCTGAACTGACCACATAATTGCAGGTCTTAATGGAGAAAAAAAAGTAGAACTCCTGGTTTAAAACAGGAATAATTTCAAGACAGCAACAGCAGAGCCCTAAAACAAGCACAGGGTTATTCTAAGCAGGGGATCCTATGCCATTGCATGGGTTGCACACCATGATGTCACATGCAAGTCAATGAATATTCCTGAAAATGTTCAGACCAGGAAAATTATCAAGTTCATAAGGAGAATTGAAATAAAATTCTCAAAATCATGAGAACTGAAATGTCTTTAGAGATAGAGATATGTGTATATATATATATATATATATAATAGAATATATATTATGTAAAATTATCTTTGTTCTTCCTAATTAGATTACAGTTTGGCAAGGGAAAGTATATTTTTAAATAATAGTGATAAGACTTCATAGCCTTTTAAGCTTTATCTTATATTTTCTTAGCGCTTAGGAAAGTGGTTTGTATCATTCATAGTTTATACTTGACAAACAGATCAAAGGAAAGGGAAATTTGAAATTTGTTTTAAATATCTATCTCACTTGCTGCTTGTCTAATCATAAAAACAATCACAATTTTTTTTTCTACTACACTTCGTGACTGATGACCAAAATACAAGGATAGAGATATAAAGGTAAAGGTAAAGGTATTTTCAGAAGAGAAAAAGCAATAAGAAACAGTGAAGATTCCATTATTGGTCTAGTTTGAATACTATTCCTAAGAAAGATATTTAAAAATATTTCATATTTTCACTAGCAAAGAGCCACTAGAGAATGAATAATACATTTAATATATATTTAAAATTTATCAAGTTTTTCCAAGCAATAAAATGTATTACTATTGTATATTTCAGTCAACCAATTAATGCCTACATTTGTGTATTACAATGAGAGAGAGTTAGTAAACTGGACTGAGGCTTGATTTGGTAATTTCTGTAGGTTTGGTCTTCTCCGTGTGTTTATGACAAAAATAACTAAGTTTTAGGTTTTTTCTCTTTTAATTGGATTTGTAAGAAAACAAGATAGCTTGTTCCATTATTATTGCTTTCCTAGAGGCAATTTTGCTGCTATGATTATAAATAAACTTCTATTATCAAGTCTTATTTCCCAAAAGACAGGGAAAAAATCCATCTCTTTTCTCCCTTGTGTGAGATTCATAGTTTCTGGCAATATGTAAACTTTAAGAGTTCATGTTCCCAGTTTAGACTTTATAAAGCTTACCTTGACTTTCTAGAAGTTTTCTTTTGTATTATTCATATTTCTCTTCAAGGAATTTATACTGTAGAAGATATAAAAATTGACTATGGAACAACAAATCAAGTCAGTAAACTTTTATTAGCATATATACACACGGACATAGGATAGTTGTGGTAGAAACTAAAGTAAGTATAAAATGCAGATGTAAATTTCATCTAGGATCATGCAATCCATTAAAGACATCAAAAGTTGCAATATAATAATATACATTCATTCTTTCTTTAACTCAATTATTAAACAAATGTTTCTTAAACAACTAACAGGTTCCAAAAACTATTTTCAATGTTGATAATTTAATAATGAGTAAAAAAATATATGATTTCTAGCCTCATGGAGCTTATGGTCTAGTGGAAAAGATAATCAAATAATAACACAAACAAACATAAAATCACCACTATGGAGTAGTTCATCATGGTGCTATGTCTAAAAAAGGATGATTTCCTCTGCCTTCTTCTGCCCTTTCTCTTTTAGCATGTTCTTATACAGCAGGCAGAGGGAGACTTAAAATGTATCATGCTATCATACTACAATGCTCTGAAGACTTCTTATACTTTTCAGAACACAAGTACTCATTTCCTTGCTTGTCTTAACTCCCATGCTTATTTATTTATCTTCAACCTTAAATTCCTCAAACATGCTAGGCTTGCTTCTGCTGTAGGAAGCTTTGTACTACTCTTCTCTTCGCCCAGGAAGTTCATAACACCTTATTTTCTTAAGGTCCTCGCTCAAATGGAATTTTCTCAATGAAGCCTTCTTAAAGTATTCTATTTGAAATTGAAACATCAAATTTTTCACACTCTCTAAACTTTTCCCTCCTTTTTGCTCCAGCACTAAATATTTTAACACAGTATAACATTTATTTATTTTGCTTTACTGTTTCCTGTGCTAAAATGTAAGCTCCAGCAAGATGCAGACTTTGTTTTGGTTTTTCCTTCCTATTATACTCAGTTCCTACACAGGGTCTGCCCGGCACATAGTAGATACACAATTGATATTTGCTGAATGAGCATATATATAATCAGGTTTGTAGGGAATTTCTGAGAAATTGATAATTTAACTGAGAACTCAAGAACATACATTGATATTAATCAAGTAAAGAGCAAGAAATAATAGTGACAGTAGCAGCAGAAGCAGCAGTAGTAGTAGCAGTAATAATTACCTTTAGTGCTTAGTGTATGTTCAGTGGCAAACATATATTGATTCTTATGTTACCTTTCTAGTGTTGTAACAAAGTACCTGAGAATATTAACATGAAGGGGGAAATATTTATTCTAGCTCATGGTTTCAGTACATAGTAACTTAGCTCTACTGTTTCTAGGCCTGTGGAAAGGCAAGGGCATCATGGTGGGGAGCACATGATGGGAGCAAATCTACTCACCTCAAGGTGAACAGGAAGTAAAGACAGGGGAGGGAGGAAGGAGACCAGGAAACAGAGATTGGGGATGGAGAAAGGAGACAGGAATAATATATACTCTTCAAGGGCATCCCTCCAGAGACTTACTTATTTTCATGAGACCCTACCTCTTACCTCTTTTGCTCTCTCAAAATTTCCACCCCCTCCCAATAGCCCATGAAGCTCTGAATCCATCAGTGTGTTAATCCATGAATGGGGTTAAAGTGCTCATAATCTAATCTCCCAAAGTTCCTCACCACTGAACACTGCTGCATTGGGAACTAAGTCTTCGATACAGGAATATTTGTGGAACCTTGAAGATCCAAACAATAACTCCTCAAAATCCTTAACAAAAACCTTCACTTTGCAGAAAAAGCTGAGATACAGACAGAGCTTTCCAGAAGATAAAATAGTGTGTCACAAGCTTTCTGGCTTGAAGAAGTATATTGAGGAGATAGTAAAAAGTTTTGCAGTTAAAGTTGACAGAGTTAGGAATATGGTAGAAAAGAAGCCTAGAGAGAAACATTTGGGTCTAGGTGACCAAGGGACTTGCTCATAGAATGTTCTGCTTTATTCTTTTCATTCTGGAATAATTAAGCAAATCCTCTTTTGCTCTCAAAATTTCTCTATGTTAGTTGATGAAGTGAGTTAAGAAGTTCTGCCTCTCTTCCCTGAGAAGTGAGAAGACATGAAGAAGTGGAGATGTGATCCAAGTTTCTTTCCTAGAAAGTAACTGGCTAAGATTTTAAAAATAAACTTAATAGGAGGAATTTATGCAGTGAGCTGTATTAGTAGGTGATAATCTTTAATGTTTTCTTGAGCATGGGTTGTAGTAGCAAAGATAAAGAAACAAGAACACATTTGAAAAATATTTAGAGGGTAAAATCAAATTAAAATGGTGAGGCATTACATATGAGAGGGATATAATGATACAGTGACTTGTAAGTTTCTGATTTGGGTAACTGGATAAGGATTTTTGGTTCGCCATGAATGGGAATAATAGAAGAAGACCATGTATGAATATATATGTACAATGGGGGAGTGAAGGGTTGAAGCTCAATAAATGTGAAAATATAAAATGCTAGTTACATGATAAAGTATCAAATGTAATGTTTAGTCTATGAGTAGTATTCCAGTGTTTGGCTGTGTCACAGTGTTTACCTATCAGCTGTTGGATATTTGGGCTGTTTCTAGTTATTAGGAATTACAAATAAAGATACAGTGAAGCTTTCTGTACAAGCCTTTGTATGGACATGTGCTTTCATTTTTCCTAAGTAAATATCTAAGAGTAGAATGGCTGGATGATTTGGTAGGATTATGTAGAAAGTATTAAAAACTTGACGTAATACTTCCAAAATGATTATACTATTTTACATTTCCATCAATAGTATATCAGAATTTCAGTTTCTCCATTTCATTATTAATATGTTGTATGTTTAATCTTGATTTTAACCATTCTAATAGGTCCACAGAGGTATTTCATTGCAGTCTTAATTTATATTCTTTAATAGTCAATGAGTTTAATATCTTTTTGCATCTTTTCATGCACTTATTTGTCATTAAAGTGTGACGTATGTACAAAACATACAGTTATTGTTTGCATTTTACACATTGAAATTTATACCTTTTAATTATAATATCTAGTTCATTTATATTTAAATTAATTATTGATATTTTTGAAAAACAAGAACACCTGACATGAATGAAAATTGGGTAAATGCTAGGTTGATTATGTAATAGTTTTGGAAAACGAGTTGAATAGTTCTGTCAGGCTCAGAGAGAAGATTGTTGGAATGTTTTTTTGCAGTTGTTCATTTTCTCATTTATTATATAGTACACAGCAACAGATTTATTTTTTTGTTTGTTAACAGTTTTTATTTTGCAAATAAAATATTTTATATATATTTTACCCATATATATTTATTTGTGTGTGTGTGTGTGTGTGTGTGTGTATGCAATCTCTTCAGTATCATGTTATGGTTTTAATGTAAAATTCTCTAAAAAAAATAATGCTAGGTATTTTTTCATATGCCTATTTACCGTTTCATTATCCTCTTCAGTGAAATACCTTTTTATGTGCTTTGTTGATTTTTAATTTCATTATTTGCTGATTGTTGAGTTTTCCAGTTTTTGTATAATTTTGTAAACAAGTATATGTATTGCAAATGTTTTCTCACAGTCTATAAAATGCTCCTTTATAAATGATTTGTTGACTAAAGATTTTTTAAAAAATGACTTTGAAGTATATTTTAAGAAATAGTAGAATTTGGCAAGCATATGCTTTATTTCAGGTACTAACATTCGATATATTTGATTGATCTTTTCCTTATCCGATTAGGACTCCTACTTCAAGTCCCAGCCTTACACCCTTTCAATAGCTTTCTATGTCTTCCCAGGACAGAATTTAGAAATTGTTATTTTATTTGTAATAATAGCCCATGTATTATAATAATCAAATCCAATACTTTATGTCAGGGTTGTTTTGTTTCATTTCTTCCACTAATCTATATATTGTTCTTGGTCACTTAATTTATGTTTGATCCTCAGAACCTAGAACAGTACTTAATACAAAAGTGTTTCAAAATATGTGTTGATTTGAATTGTTCTTCCTCTTTTAATTTTCCAAAACATGAAGTAGGTAACTATTTCAGTACAACAGTCAGTTCTGACCTGGATGTTTACAATAACAAAACAAGAAGCACAAGAGTGTATGGCTACCCACTGCTACCATAAAAATTGCACCAAAACTTTGTGGCTTATGAAACAAACATTATTATCTTTAAGATTTCTTTTTCTTTTTCTTTCTTTCTTTTCTTTTCTTTCCTTTTTTTTTTTTGTTCAAGTATATCAGAGTGACTTAGCTGGGTACTCCGGCTTCAGGTCTTTTCACAAGGCTGCAAAGTGTCAGGGGATCTGTAGCCATCTCAGTGACTGATAGGAAGATAATTCACTTCTATGCTCACTCATGTAGCTGTTGGCAGGCTTTAAATCTTCACTGGCTGTTACCCAGATACTTCAATTGTGCCATGTGGTCCAATCCATATGACAACTCACCACAAAGCATCTGGCTTCTGTTATAAAGAGTGAGGGAGAGATAAAGAAAATGCAAGGGTGATGAAGTCACAATCTTTTTTAACCTAATATTGCAAGCGGCATTCCATAACTTTTGCCACATTTTAGTCATTAAAAATGAGTCATTATGCCAAACCCATATTCAAAGAAACTATTTGTCCTTATGATAGCCCATGCCACTAATATTTTATCAAAGCCACTAGCAAATATATACACAGATGGATTCATAGGGAGATTATGTGTTATATCTAGATGACAGGAAAGCCCCTACCCCAGGAGACTTAGCATAATTCTATATGTGTATTTTTCACTGTATCTTTTCCTAGGAACAAGGAGGAGGAAAAAAGTAGATATGTGGCAATTCTATTCTCCAACAATCTTCTGTGGAATGATGATTTCCTGTATGCATTGTCTCAATGTCTAGGGTTCCTGCGGTACTTTGGAGGTCAAGTAGGGAGCAAGAAAGGTATATTAGGCCCATGCCTTCTACAATTAGGTACCACTCAACTCAATTCTATTATAGTATTTATTCTGAGTTCTAACTTACTTGAATAAAAGTTCTAAAATCTGTTAGAAATGTTTGAAAAACTGGAATCCTAGAAAAATGATTTTGACTACAGTAGTAAAACATAGCACAATGCTTAGGTATGTGGGCCCTGGAGCAAGCCTGCCAAGGTCTGTTTATATCCAGATTTGCTAGCCAGGCTATGGGATTTAGAAGTCTGGGATTGAGTCCCATCCACACTTATATGTTGTCTTTTCTGTTTCTGAAAGCCAAAGTGCTTGGATGGATTGATACTGTGCCTTTTTAAATTGTCATTCCAAGCTTCTAAATGACAGACCTGCATATACCTGAGCATTGTATAATATAACCAATGGAATGGTTAAATACATTTACCACTATTATGCCTACTGATTTCTGTCTTGATAACAGGCCTCTCACTAAATGATATAAGCTCTTCATTTTAATAAACTTATCTATAAAGAAAATAACCTGAAATTGATTTCTATACCTTTTGAAACAGTGTTTCATAATCAGTTTAAATATTTTTACAACTGTGGATGTACCAGTTTGATTATGTCACTTCTAAAACCTTTGCAGACCAAAATTTTTCATTTCATTTTGAAATAAAGAGACAGTAGGCTACCCACATATGTTATCCTAAAATTAATTAAGGTAGTATCTTGCAGTGTATCAAATAGTTAGTTTTCTGGCTTTAATTAATGAAGAAGCTCGAAAAAAGGGAGCAGTAAATATTCCATATATGTGTTTGTAACAGTAGTAACCCCCAAATCTGAGATTTCATTGTTTATGGTGTCCTTTTTGTTTTTAAACTCCAGCTTCTGGAAATCCATTAATCACTTGTTTGATTTTTAAGAGGATTCTTATTACTAAGCCTCCTATCAGAGGCAAAATCTTTGTTCTTGCAAAAAACAAAGTTTGACTCTTTGTTCTCTTAGTTGACTCCACCTCACTTCCAGAGTATAATTTTGAATTTGACTTTTCAAGTGGAGGCAAATAACTTTTGTTTTAAAATGCTTTGGCAGAAGAGTTTCTTTTGAGAAAATAGAGGAACAGGTGACTTGGGTTGGGGAAGAAAATTCTTGAGAAAACTAACAGTTGAGTGCTACTTGAATTCCTCCGCTACCGTAACATTCAGGCTGTGTGCAGTGTGGAGGGAATGTCAGTGGGAGGGAGCATAACTTGTACTACAATTTTCAATTGCAATATAGTGAAGTCTTAACAATTGCAATATAGTGAAAAATATGGGGCCTGTAGCAAGTTATAGAAATAAGTCTCATAAGAAAAAAATTGTGGCTTTTGAAATGCATAGAATATTATGTGTTCATAACAGTAAACACTGAAAGCCTATGTTCTCAGCCAGGGATTTTAAAATAAGACCTTCACATAAGGAAATGATGGCAAGGGGAGTATATATCTAAGGAAGCAAATAGCATAGCAAGATGATGTTTAACTGAAAGGCTCATAAAATTTTGTCCCTCTTTTCTTAAAAATATCTCGCCTGTGGACTATCCTGAAAGGCATTCCTTTGTTTTTTTTTTTCCTCCTTAGATGATGATTCTCTTTCCTTGTTTGGCTCCCTTTCTTCCCCCTTTTAAAGTATTCTATAATATGTCCTTTAATGTACTTGAGTTATTTGCTGGTTTCAATTATTGCTTCTGATACCACTTGAATCTTCAACCTTGCCCTCATCCTGCTTCTCCTCACTCTTTATCCATCAGCTTTTATCCTTATGTGATCATCACTTCCAGAGAAGTGATGCTAAATTAAATAAATGGAGATTGTTGGATACATACATTCACACATTCACACACATACACACACATGCACAATTTGTCCCTAAACTTTATTTACTCACTTAGGAATGTGGAGCTTCTCTTTTTAATTTCTTTTATAATATTATCTATCTAATCATTTTTGAGAAATTTTAAGACAAAATTAATTTTTTTTGTTTTATTTAGGCTTACATGTTAACAGTGTAAATTGATTCATTGTATATAGATAGAGGATAACATATCAATTCTCTAGTTGTAAGTTGTATAGAATCGCAACATATATGCAGTCATACATAAAGTTAGGGTTATTATGATTATCATACAACCAATCTGGAAAGCAGTATGGAGATTCCTTAGAAAACTTGGAATGGAACCACCTTTTGAGCCTGCTATCCCACTCCTAGCTCTATACTCAAAAGACAAAATTAATTTTAACATGAGATAATAAGACAGAGATCCTATAAGAAAACCTCATCTTTGTGACAGCCTGAAGAAACTATTTTCCAATAAGTTTTTATACTCAAATGCTTAATTAGAACTATATCAAGTAAAAATAATTACAAAAATATTCAGCTGATGTTATAAGTGAAAAGCTCTGCACTTGCATGACATAGCAAGTTCTTTCCAAATATTTGTAATGAATGTCAAGGATTAACATCATTTTCTATTTTTAAAGATGCATGTATCTTTTTTTCCATTTAATGTTATATATAAGTATTATACATAATGTTTAAATATTATATATACTTAAAAAAAGAAAAGTCTATAGAAAATAGAGTATAAAGTCAAAACAAGGGCTTAGTAACTCTAAAGCATATATCAAATTCTATCATCTAAAATGCTTCCTAAGTAATATAATATGCCTATAATACAAATAGTTAAGCAATAATTGGTAGCTTTATTTATTTATTATTTTAGGAGATAAAAACTTTATTTGAATGTTATTGATATGATATTCAAGTTTTTTCCACTGGAACATTTTTAATTTATAAAAAAAGAAGAATTTATCCATTTAACTATTAATACAAATTCCAAGCTACTATATAAGACATTCGCAGTCAAAATAATTTTAATTACTCCCAAATATTCCCAAATATTTCCTACATAATTTCATATGCCATGAAAAATACAATATGTCTTTATTTCAAAACTTCATACAGTGAAAAAAACGGCTTTCTACTAAATGTAACTAATAGACACAAGCAAGCTTTTGGTTTAATAGTTGGAAGTGAGAAATTGGAAGAATTGGAATTTCTTTAGCTTGGCTTTATAGACAAACATTATCCTGGCTAATAAAATGCACTTTTTAAAGGGTTATTTTTTTAAAAAAATAAATAAGTACAAGTCTATAGAAAAGTTTTTTCTAAAATTCTTTAAATCTGTTTCACATATTTCTCTATAGAAAATATACCTTTTTTAATTTATTTACTATTTAAGTATACATGATAACAGAATGCATTTTGATTCATTGTACACAGATGGAGCACAACTTTTCATTTCTCTGGTTGTACGTGATGTAGAATTACATCATATATGCAGTCATACATGAAGCTAGGACTATGATGTCCATCTCATCCCACTATCTTTACTGCCCCCATGTCCCTTCCTCCATCCTTCCCCTTTGACCAAATTTCCTCCATTCTTCCTGTGTCCTCTCCTCCATTATGGATCAGCATCCATTTATCAGAGAGAACATTCAGCATTTGAGTTTTTGGGATTGGCTTACTTTGCTTAGCATGATATTCTCCAGCCCCATCCATTTACCTGCAAATGCCATAATTTTATTCTTTTTTATTGATGAATAATGTTCCTCCTAATTGGTAGCTTTAATTGACACAGCTTTTTGTCCATCCATTTGAAAATTTCAGAATTATATTCAAATATTGATTAATTGATTGTTTCCAATAGAAAGAGCTTGTGGTGTTGGATAAGAGCACAGTGAAATGCCAGAAAGAATTAGAAAAAAAAAAAAACTAGTTATTACAAGTGATTATTTGGGGAGACAGAACTGTAGGTGATGTTCTCTTACTTTGTAAATTCAAGAAAAACAGTTTTATTGTCATGTTAATATCTCTTTATAAGCTTTTTCTTTTATGATCATCACTTGTCAATTTCTCCTTATCTTTCCACATCCCTTTTCCTCTCACATTCTGTCCTAATGCTTCTACCATCTTAATATTTCTAAAATCTATTATCAGTCTACAGGTCTCTACTACTAACTCAGCTCATTTTATTATTATCTTCACATGAGAGTGGCTATAAATTCTAGCCCTGTGCTGATAGGGATGCAGAGATTTGGGCATGCATGTTTGCAATGTCACTTTCATCAAATACATACTTACCTCAGCAGATAGCCTAATGCCTAAGTGTCTGATTCATGACTAGTTGTCCCTCTCGCAGGAAACTTGCTCATATTGGCAGACCACGTGTGGTTCTTCTTCTCTAAACTGTGTCCATTTTATTTCTACCAAGAGAGCCATTTTATGACTAGGAAAGGAATTAGATTAAATTTTTCAGTCAGATTAAACATAAAGGAGGCAACTCAACAAAACACATAAAATAGTAGAAGTACTTTATTGCTTACAGGTCCAAGAGGGAAGAGAGAACTATTTTTCATAGGACCAATAGGAAGCTGGGAGCTGTCTCGAAAACATATGCTGACTGAGAGGGGCATGGAAACCTGTGGGGAAAACCTTTATTGGGAATCACAGTGTTACCCAAGCTAGCTTCCTAAGGGAAGTTCTTACTGATGGGTTTTGAGAAAGTGCCATTAGTTGTGGAGTCTGTGACTGCGAGATGATCACTGCTGCCTTTTGCTCAGTTTATGTGAAGTGTAGGCATCAAAGGGACAAGTCAAGTAGGGTATATCAAGCTGTTCTGTAGTAAGGGATTCACCAGGAAGTAAATGTATATGGAAGGTAACTGAACCTACCTCACTGAAGAACAGGAGAAATACAGAGAATTAGAAACTCAACTCTATTTTGATAAGATAAAGTCCAGATTTTATTCCAAATGGGTTACAAAGCAACACAAAATTATAAGAATTCACTATAGACCAAAGAGCATCCAAAGAGATGTGTGATTAGGAAGACTTGATGTTGTTTTCCAGGGAAATTTCACCAGAGTAGTAAGTTCTTAGGCCAGACTGCAGCAGATAGGAAGTAAGAGAAACTGTGGAGATAGGTGCAGACAGCTCTTAAAAGAAGATTATGAAGTTTCTGAAAGAAGGCAATAGTTCAAAGGGATAAAGATTGAGAACTGATTATTGTTAGAAGTGGAAATTACTGGGAAAATACCAAACAAAAATCAACTTCCATATTAATATCATTGAAATCATTTTGAAACGATGAGACATAGGCTTTAGAAAACAGCTTTGTGTTAAAGCTTTCCTAATACAGATTTTCCATTAAATGAAAATGAGTATCATTTCAGTAGAGTCTTATTGTTTTACCCTCACTGTATCTCAATAATAAAGGTGAGATACAGGACTACAGAAGAGAAAATTGTGACTATGAATCTTAAGGAAAACAAGCATGGTACAAGCATGAATTTGTAGAGTCCAAAGAAGTAATAGGAAATGAAATATCACTTAAGTAAAGAAAAATTTCATTTTGAAGTGTAAATGTTTACTGAAAGTCTGCTAGGTACAAGACACTATATTTGATTTTGGCAATTTCAACTGAGATTGACTGCCATTTTATTTTGTCTGGATTTTACCTCATTCCATTTCCTCTACCGTGGGACATTCAGTTCTTTTGTATGTGATCATTCTTTTCACTTTTTCCTGCACAATGACTTTCATAAGACAAAAGATAAAAGGAGAGCTAAATAAGACAAATTCAAATAAGTTAAAGTCATGCTTTAGGAAATATATGCAGTAAGAACAGTGAGAGTCTTTTCTCTTACAGTCATTATGTTTAGAATCCCTTGGATTTTGAATAATAAGGCCTGTTTTAGTTAGAAGGATTAAATTCTGGTGTCTCTCATGTAGAAACTCTTTTAATTGGAGTTAAAATTTCTTATACTTTGAGACAAACTTAGAATATTAAAAAATTAAATTTCATATAATAGTGATAACTATGCTATAAAGATAATATATATAGGCATTCAAGGAAAGAGGGGATTAATAGAATAAAATATTTAATAATAGAATATTTAATAATAAAATATTTATTAATAGAATAAAAAATTTGCAGAATATTTTAAAATAGAATAAAATATTTTCCTGAAGAACATGGGAACTGAGCTTGGCCTGGAGACTATGTATATAATAACTTGCAAGAAAAGAGAAAGCCAGACTCTAGGAAGAGGGAGCAGAATGTGCAAATGTGTTAGAACTTGGAAGCTGAAGGGGATTCACTCAGATCTTTTCAGGAGTCAAATGATAAATAAAATATTATCTGTAAAGAAAGATTTGTGCCATGATTGACCTACTTTGACACTAAAAGGCCCCCATCCATTTTCTGTGCTCATGAAACAATCACTTGATGGGTGGTACTTTATGTGTATGTATATGAGTGGGTTATACATAACTAAGCATAACATAATTCATATATTTAAATTGTTAAGCATATTAAGGTATCCTTTCTGTTATAAAACATGTTTCTAGTTTATAATTTTAATAGTAGTTTTGTTGTTTTTTGAGAAATAAATTAAGACCACATATTCTCTCAAAAGTTTTGAAACAACAGAATATAAACCCTGCAAAAAGCTTAATTAAACAATGTATTTCAAACTCAACTCACAGTTCCTGGCATGGAGAAAGCACTTGAGAATTGCTGAAGGTTAATTTGAAACAAACGTTCAATAAATATTTGTCAAATTGAATTAAAGTTTCTATCACATAATTTGTGTTTAAATTCCCTTATGCTTAATGGTAAATATATCTCACAAATTTTCACTTTTATTAGAAATATAGTTTATTTCAAGGATTATTGGATACTTATGACATCCTTACCACATCAGTGAATAAAATAAATTTGGTCTGTGACTTCATGGGGCTTCATGTAGCAGAAAGGGTGTGAACTTAATTTACCAACATTTTTTAGATTCTGGGATAAGGGTAATAAAGGTAATATGATTTAAAAGACATTTAAATATGATTTAATAGATATTTCTTTAAATATAATATTTATATAAATATGCTTATCTGAGCCCACATAACATATATATTATATATATTATATTTGTACATCAAATATAATATATTCCCATAAAGAGTTCTGAGAGATACTCTCCCCATAATGCCTACAAAACTCATCAAACTTAATAAGCACATTCTACTCATAAATAAAATCATATAATTTCAATTGACATTGCTCTTAATTGTTAAATATTTCCTTGAATTTTAAAGCAAATTTTTTTAAAAAGCCTACAGTTCAATAATGACTCTGTATGGTTTCATTAAAACTTACATTTTGACCGTTTCTCAGAAGGCCAACACTTTATAATTAATGGATGTTCAGCCCAAAATTTGACCTTCTGAGTGACTGCATTAGTGCAAAAATTTTTAGGAAAAAAATTTTTCTTTTGACTATTTATTGAAGCTTCAGAATTGTTATCTTTTAGAATGAAAGTAAGTTATGGAACTATGCCTAAGAAATTGGCTTTATATGTTAACATTTGAGGATCTTTTTTACAATGAAAATTCATGGTACTTTATGCTATATTTAAAATAAAAGAAATTGTAAAAAGCTTTCTCTACCTTGATGGTTAGTATCCTTCTTTCAAGGTCCTTGAGATTGAACTTCTGGGCATAGGAAGCTTTAGATACTAGACACTTAATTATAAATGGCTCTGGCAGTCATTTTCAAGCTGAATCTATAGAGCCTCTACAGACAGATGGTTTCCTCCTATCTGGGATTAAGTTGGTTCTTTTACTTAAAGGCTAGCATTAATGAGAACACATTCACAAAAGTGGTTTCATGAAAATAAATTCTGAAGTCAAACAAACCAGGATTTGAATTCTAGTTCTCCTTCTTATTAGCTCTTTGATGTCAAATATGTTAACTGGCCTCCTTGAAGCTCAGTTTCTTCACCTTTAAATTGGAGAATAGCATCTATCTTTCTGTGTTTTGATATGAGATTATACTCTTAATACCATTGATTAATTTTGTTCAGTGACAGACACATACTGTTGCCTCAGTAAATGTTAATTATATATTATGTATTCTATTTTTCATTACTTAGCAAGATCTGCATATAAGCAAAAGCACTATTCGGAGAATCTATAGAACCCTGTACATCTGCTTATATGTTTAGACTCACCAACAATTTCAGATGTTCCAGAAGAATTCCTTATCCTTTTTGTAAAATAGCAGTATTAGCTGATGTATGCGTAATAAATTCTATTTAATAGAAAATAAATGAATAAGTAGATGAATGAGCTATTTAAAACTGCAGACTGCTAAAAAAAAAAAAAAACTAGAGGCAAGAAACTAAACAGTCTCTTTTCTGGTGACACTGACTTTCCTATGATCTTGAGAAAATTCCTTATTCCTTTGCTTCTCATTGTCTACCTCTTTAAAATACAAAGGAACAATATATAATATCCATGGTCCTACTCTGAAGGGATATGATTTATACAAGTAAGGAAACTTGACTTAGGAAGATGTTTGCTTAAAGGAACAGAAGAGGTGATAGGGCCTAAGTTCCTTGAGCTTAGGTCCCATGCATTAGGTCCCTGTATTCTAACAGACTCTTGAAAATTTTCGCACATGTATATAATTTTATCAACTAAGGAAAGTCTTATTGAAAATGAACACATCTGAAGGAAGAAATCTAATCTGCTGTCCAGAAAAAAAGACTAAGAGATAGGTCTTTGAGAGAAGAAACCTGAAAAACTGTCGATTTTGTTGTGAAGGATAGCCTAAAGTATGCCACATAGGCATATTGAATGATTTTTATTAAAGAAAACTGAGAAGAAATAAAATGAGAAGGGTCTCTGTTCTCCTCCTATTTGCCTAAGAGGAGGACATAAATTTGCAAAGTTATCCTTCCTCCCTTCTCATGAAGAAGAGAAGTTAATCACCCACCAGAGAAAACTGCAGACCCTTTAAACCCAGAGAAAGTTTATGTCCCCTAAGCTGCATAACAACCATTACCAAAACTGGCCCTTATTTTCTACCAATTTGCCTATATATTTACTTTCCGATTTACTGCCCTTAGTAGCTCAGAATCCTTCTCTTTTTTCTTATTTTTCTGCAAAATTTACTACACTTTTTTTAAGATGCCATATAAATTATAACTACCACTTTGAGTTACTCATTACTGATTACTCTTATCTTTGTTGGTAATGTTAATAAACTTCTATTTGTTTTTCTCTTGTTAATCTGTGTTTTGTCCATTTAATATATAGGACCACAGTCAGTGAACCTGATATGTAGAGGAAAATATTTTTTTTCCTCCCCTACAATTGCTAATGCATGGCTTTCCATGAAGACAGTTGGCCAACAGTTCCTGGTGGTGTTTATTACTGACTCATTTCTTCATTCATTTATTCAACGAATGTTTCTTGATTACCGTTTGTAAGGCAACATGTAAGATTAGATAAAGATCTGATGTACTCTATCTTTCAAGAGTCTGCTCTTTAAAGGGATGATAAGACATGTATATTAGTAGAAAAATTTTCTATATGACATGAATTAAAGATATGTGCCAATGTTGAGGAAGGAATATTTAACAAATGTCAATGGAGGGAAGGAAATTAGGGAAATCTTGGAGGATTTTAGCCAGGATTTAAACATCTATAGATTGGGCAGAAGGGAATTTTTGCCTCAGGAAATAATATGAGTAGCACCTCAAGGAGTTGGAAACAAGAAACAATTGACTATACATTTTACTACACAATTGTGTTTATTAAACAGTGCAATGCTCAATATATTAAAAAGAATGCTGTCAGATTGAGTGGAACTTAAGTGTAATATGAAGAGGCTTAGTCTTTATTTTCCAGGCAAAAGCAAGGCATTGTAAGTTTGGGGGAAGGAAGATGGAAGAAAAGGTTGTGTTTCAGGATGGGATACCTAATTAACAGTTATGCACGTGGTTTGTGAACTAAAATTTGACGAACAGATCCCCCAAAGAGGTCCCTAATCAAGATCTCTTTCTTGTCCAGGCTGCTGATGTGTTATTGCAACATGGAGCTAATGTTAATGTTCAAGATGCAGTTTTTTTCACTCCATTGCACATTGCAGCATACTATGGGCATGAGCAGGTAAGTCTAGCTGCAAAAGTTTTAAAGACTAGGGTTCTGTTGAAATGTACCAGACTTTTGTTCAATTGTCCTATCACTGAAGACAGGCTATTTATTATACTCAATGAATTATTGTTTACCATGTTCTTATAAGCTCCATCCTTGAGGAAACTATAGATCCATATAAACATTACAGTTGCCATGTTTATTTTTTCTGACTATCTTAGTCACAGAGGAGGCAGTAGGGTGCTTGGGTAAGTGTGCAGCCACAGGAATCAGTCAGCCTGAATCATAAAATGCCTATCTCACCTTATGACATAACCCCTCTGATCTTCATTTTTTTTCATCTATAAAATGGGAGAAAAGATATTGATAGTAACTACCTTACAGGGATGGTGTTATAACAAGATCTATATTTCTTCTCAAATGCTCAATATATATCACTGTGATGGTACTAATGACAATAGCAACATAACAAATCATAAAGACCCTTCCTGCAGTCCTCTGAACAAAGATGTCTTTCAGAAACTTTATTTCCTCTTCACAATTGTCACAGGATGTTGTAAGTTGAAACATATCTCCTAAAATATGCTCGCATCCTAATTTCTGTGAATCTTACCTTAAAAGGAGTTTTGCAGAAGTGACCTAGATAAGGATTTTGAGATAGGAGATTATTTTGGATTATCCATTAGGCCTAATAGTTTTGAAGGGTTCATATAAGAGAGGAAATGATGTCAAAGTAAGTAGTAGGAGATATGACAATAGAGTAAGAGGATGAAGTATGAAGTGATGCAGGAAAAAGGCTGCAAGCTAAGGAATGCAGGCAGCTTCTAGAAGCTAAGAAAACAAGGAAGTGGAAGCCTCCAGGAACAATACAACCCATCATCATCATCATCATTATCATCATTTTCTAATTTGGTCACACCCTGAAATCAGCTGTTATGTCCCCCTTCTTACTAATGGTATAAATGAAGCTCAAGTCAGGTTGCATACCAGATTTATACAGATAATAATCAGAAGAGGTGAAATTATGTTGCTCAGTTCTGTCTGATCTCAAAATCCAGGTCTGTAATGTTTTGCTAGAGCACACCTTGTTATGTCTCTTCAGTCAGTGACAAACATCATAAAATCCAGGCAATTTGCCTAAATTGGGAATTCAGAATTCAAGATAACATGCTCTAATCTAAAATCCATCCTGAAAGACAGACTTTGTATATACTGCTTTCAAGAATTGCCCTTTAGCTGTTTTCCCAAACTGAAAATAATCAAATAAAACCAATATAAATATATTTGAATAACCAAACATAACTATTTTCTGGATACTCCACTTTCACTCTTCCTCATTTTTTTCTTCCCTAGCTCACTTACTTATGGAGAATTATGCCTTTTTAACTTCTAGAAGGCCATACCACAGTAGTGCCTGAGGACTCTAAGTTGCAAACTAAATTTTCTTATGTTCTTGGCTGTCCTACTTCTTATGCCTTTATTTCTCTGCTAGCTGACATATGTTTGGACACTTATGGTCATGTCAAAAGTGACCTGTAGCTTTAAAAAAAAAAGGCTCATTTTATTGATGTGCTGCTCAGAATGCACTGGAGTACACTGGAGAGCCAGGCACTGAAAATGGGTTTGAAAATGTAGGATCCAAACACCCAGGTGATGGAAAAGTTCCATACTTTTCTGGCTTCAGGGATGGACAGAATATTTACAATGCATGCTGCTTGTAGAGTCATCTTCCTTGGTGATTAACCTCATAAACCAGCAGAAAGATAAAGAGCCTCTATGCATATTGGGTGGAGAGCTAAATTTGTTTACTTTCCCTGAAAATACAGTCACAGTCTTATAAAATTATGCTAAAATGTGGATGGCCCTTTTATGATAAGGGACTCACTTTCTCTGTGTGTGAAGGCAGCACATAAGTAATTTATGGAGGCTGTTGTCATTTACTAAAATATGCTGACAAGTAGAATGGTACATTCAATATATAAATGTGCCTAATGTGCCATGTTCCCTGCCATTTGTTTATTTGCTTATTTTTAAGTGGATGAATAGATGTTTTGTACCAACAACAATATTTCCTAGGTATATAATAATAGTGCTTAATAGACAATCGATTTCAGAGATAGTTTAAATCTGTCCATTATAAAGCCACATAGCCAGAATTTACAGAGTCTGCATAAATGGAAATATTTGCTTACCAGTACAAAGTTCTTGAAGACTAAACTTCTGCTATTCTAATATCTCCTGAATTAAGTCTCTATCTGCCTGTTAACCAGCAAAAGGATAAGATTCACATGTTATTCCTTGGTGGTACCACTTTTACTGATAGTTATTGGAGTGCTAGGTATTTTTCTGAGTGCTTTACATGTAAAACATTTAATTTTCACAGCAACTTTATGAGGGAGAACTGTTATCATCCTCATCTTAGCAATGAAGAAACTGAAGTATTAAGTTTAAATAATTTGTTCAAGGTGACATAGCTAATAAATAGAAGCCTAATCCCAGAATTATTGCTCTTACCTGCTATACTCAGTAGAGAATAATTTCCCCATATCCCATCCAGCTAATATTTTGCCTAGAATTTCTATCAAATGTCTCATATTTTTGAGAAGTTTCTACCCAAGACATGTATATTGACTGCTGAATAGGAAAAGCCGAAAATATTTTCAAAGCGCCAGTTCACTTTTGTTTTGATATCTCTGTGTTCAATATAATTAGGGAGTATTTTCTTGTTATTTTTAATGGCACACACACATTCCAACTTATCTTCTAGGATCATCAAAGTGACTTTTGAAATTCTCAAGGAGGCAATGTCAAGTTTAAGAAAATTATTTGGTGAATTCCTAAGTATATATGTAAATGATTCAAAAGATTCTCATAAATTATCTGAAACAACCCCAGGAAAATGAAGCATCATCACTTCATCTCTCTCTGTCCCTTTGGATATGGAGTGACAACTAGTTGGGGAAGTTGCCAGGATTACTGTGGCTGTTTCTCCTTTATTTGCACATCCAGAACCCCAGCAACAAGATGGCCAGCAGTGGCCTATGCATGGAGCCACCATGAAAATCAAGACTCAAGTAAAGTTCTGTCTAGGTAGAGAATTTAAAAAATATTTTTAAGGGAATATTATGAGTGATTTTAGAAAGTGTTACTTATGTACAATGAAGACCTACATTATGGAACTATCAAGAGCCAATACTAAAGCAAGGAAATGGCAAAAGTAGGTTTCCAAAGCCGTTAACTTTTTCAAAGTTTCTTCATATCTTATCTGGTCCTCACAATAACTTTGAAACAAATGATAAACAATATTGTGTCAATTCACTGAAAAGTTTTAAAATAACACTTATGGAATATATATTATCTGTCAGTTATTGTCCTAGGCACATTAAACATATCTCATTTGATCCTCACAATGACCCTTGTTAAGTTTTATTATCATTTCCATTTTATCTATGAAGACACTTAGGCTGAAATTAATTAATTTTCTCAAGGTCACCCAGCTAATATAAATAAGATTCTAATTTTAGGTCTCTCTTCCTCTGGACTTTACTCTTCAGTCTATTATATTGCCACTCAACTTTAAAATTTCATTATGTATGATAGGGTCAGTAGCAAGCAGCATTGGACACTTAGGCAAAAGTGTCATCCCAGCTATTAACTACTTCATGCCACACATTTTTTCTTGCTGACAGACTTGTGTTGTTATTCCACTGTTCAACCTTCTCCTAGGGATTGTGTTTAGAGAAGGCATCTCTGTTCCTCAGCCACTGTGTGTTAGATTTGAATTAGCCCAGGCCACTTACAATAGATCTTTCTCCTTCTTCAGCCTTTGGTCTAGAAAGTTGTACAATTACCTACTATAAGCCAAGGAGATATGGAAAAATGGTTTCTGAGAAGTTCCTAGGAAGAAATTTCTAGATGTGAAAAAAAGAAATCTCATATTTTAAAAGCTAAAGGAGTCCCTTGCTTTACCCTGTGGACTTTTGTTTACAACACTTGGAGCTGCTGAAGTCCTCTTGAAAGAATGAGGATGGTAGTGTGAAGGCGTTGAGCCTGACAGAACGGAGTGATAGAAAGAACTTAAGTTCTGACAATATTGTTAAACTGTTGTATTAATCAGCCCTGCAATTGTTCTAGTTCAGGAATGATTGTTAGCTAATCTAATAATAAATTCCTTATTGTTCAGTCCAGTTGAGTTCGGATTTTCTATTACTTTCTTGTGACAACAACCTAAAAGAAGGCTTTAAAGATGTGTTCTTTTATGGTCAAAGCTTGCCAATATCATTTGATTCTTTGTATTAATCTCAAATTAATGGCTTCTTTAGGTAACCCGCCTCCTTTTGAAATTTGGTGCTGACGTAAATATAAGTGGTGAAGTTGGAGATAGACCTCTCCACCTAGCATCTGCAAAGGGATTCTTTAATATTGCAAAACTTCTGATGGAAGATGGAAGGAAAGCAGATGGTAAGATCATATGTTTAGAAGAACTTTGCTATTTTTTACTTTATGTATACTATACTGTACTTCTCCTATTGGAGAATAAACTTGAAGTTGACTAATCCTCAAGTCATATGATAATTTGTTCCACAAATCATAATTTATTTTTAAAGTGTATTTATTAAACCTACAAGAGAATCCTTCTCTACATATTTCAGCCCAATTATCAATATATTAGGTGGCTTGATAAAGTAAGACATTTTCCTAGGTAAATTAGTCTTCCTTGTTCTTTTTCCCTGCTGTTTTCTCAAAGTGACATATAATTTACATATATAAAATTCTTAAATTTTTAGTGTACATCTTGATGAATATTCACTCATGTATACATCTATGCAAAAACCATCCAGATCAAGACACAGACTATTTCCTCACTCTGGTATATTCACTACTTCTTTTATCTCAGTAAATAGCCTTCACTACCAAAGATCCTCACTATAACGGGCATCTATTGCCATATATCAGTTTTGTCTGATCTTAAAATTCATATAATTTGTGACTGGTCTCTTCTGCTCAACAACTTAATTTCAACAGCATTTATAATATTGCATAAGTCATACTTTCCTTATTATATTGCTAAAATTAACTTGCTTGAATATGCTACAATTTGTTAATATTTCTAGTGTTTTGCTATTATGAATAAAACTACCAACAACATTCTGATCCAAGAGCTTTTGTGAACATACATGCATTTATTTTTCTTTAGTACATATATTGAAATAGAATTGCTATACCCAGGAGTATGCATATGTTTACATTTTTAAGAAATTTCCAGACAGTTTTCCAAAATGTTTGTACTGTTTTTCAACCTACAGTGATATATCAGAGTTCCAACAGCTCCCCATTGCCTCTCCAATATTTAATATTATATTAGTAAAATTTTTATTGAAGATAGAATTTAAATATAATCAGTTTAGAAAAAAGGGCTTTAGAATACATGGAAAGACTTCTGATTCAATTACTAGAGTAGACTCTCTTGCCTTTTTATTCTTAAATCTATAACAATGAATTTTGGAAAGTTGATTAAAAGTAGAGTTATTAAAAAAAATCTTCCTCACGAACTTTATTTTTTGACACAAATTCACTGAGAGTTACATTTTGCCATTAAATTCTCTCAGGCATACCCAACATTCTTCCATTGACCCCCTAGAGACCTAATTAAAAGCCCAGCTGTAAGAGCTGCTGGCCTTTGCAACAGGAATGATACACATTTCCAAAAGGACATGGTTGTCAAACCTGTAGAACTGCCAGTTCCTTAGTCCAAAATTCAGATTGATATTCACTTAATAAAGCTAATTGATGGTTTTTATCTACTCAAAAAGAAAACAGAAAAGGTCTTAGAGACAACTGAGGCAAGAGGCTAGGGCAGTTTCCAGTTTCCATGCTGGAAACAGGTGACACTATTTTATAAAATATGAGAAGCACAGTTTACATTATTTTCTGTAAGCTACTTTATAATAAGGCAGGCATCTATACTAAAGCTGATGTGTTGTCAAGACACAAGGAACACTGTTACTTGGACTTTATTTAAGCTGTCTCTTTAATTCTGATAGTTTAGAATAGGCGGAGGTACACCTGTGTGAACCACTGAACACATAATTATCTTTTTGAAACTGCCTTGCTCTTCCAAGGGGTCAAGAACTGCATCACTTTTTCCTTTTATTGCCAATGCCAACCTCAGTTTTTTGTTCTACTGCACAACTCCAAAGCTCAGTAGTGTCAAAATGAGTGTCATTTATGATCAGCATGTTTCCAGGATCAAAGGACTATTCTGCAAAAAACATTGAAATGTGTAGAACACTCCAGTCCCCTTACATACCAGCATCATACAATTTTTTAACATCTTCTTTCAGTCTCACACAAGTACTACATGCCTCCTACTCTATCATTTTTTTAAAAAATCAAGACACAGCATGATTCAAACTTTTAAGTATTTTTATTTCCTCTTGATGCACATTTGATATTTAAGCCCCTTTTGCACTTCAAACAATTGCAAAAAATAAACCATAAGATCTACTATGCTGATGGACACTGTACAGGACCTATTACCAGTCAGTTCACTTATTCCAAAATGTAGCTAAGCCTCAAGATGATTTACTTTAAATATAGACTTTACCTATTGTGAATAGACGTAAAAGGAAGATTAAATGAATGACCCCAAAAGAAGCACAATTTAAAATCTGGTATTTACAGTATGTTTCCATGGTAACAGAATGTCACAAATAAGAATAAATTCGGGTTACAAAATTGGCTAAAATGTAATGCTAAAAGCAGGCTCTTCAGTTCAATATGTTTAAAGGCTGACCTATTCAGTCAGGTATGTTTTAAGTCTCTGGTCTGCTTCCTTATTTCTCTGAGGGCAACAAAAAAAGAGAAATACAATATTCATAAATGAGGTTGAAAAGGCCAAAATATTACTGGACTTCTTAAAAGAATTGCAATACAGTCCTCAAAACTTATCATTTTCATATGGTTAAAGATGGAAAATTTTAAATTCAGAATATATTAATTTTTATCATCTCAATATTGTTATAGTTCTTTTAAATAACAAAGTCCTTCAATATTGATCCAGTTTTATAGAAATTCACAAAAAAGAAATCCCCAGAATGTGTTGAGTAAAAGGAGTATTTTATTTTCAAAAATATATATTTGGGAGAATATTACACAAATGTTATTAAATATTTATTCAAGACACATTTGGGGTTTATTTTAAGATACTCTGTGATTTGCAGCCATTATGAGGTTAATCTAAAAATTTTTATTTTGTCTTTAAGATCAATGATCAATTATTGATTATTTTCACCCACCCACTCATTCAAATATTGTTTTCTTTTAAAAGATATTACTGAGCATGTATTTTCTTTAGAGTAGAAGACAGGTACTAAATATTTTCCTTATGATGATTTATACAAATTTCTTGGTTGGAAAATCTCTTTTATATAAGCTTCTCAATAATATATTAAGTTAGTGTAAATAGAATATCATTCAGACATTCAATTTTCTTGAGGTTACATATAATAACATATACATATTTAGTTCTTGCAAAAAAACTAAGTCCTAGAAAAAACTAAGTAAATCACAATGACTGAAGCACAAACAACAGTTGTATTCACATAAATCCTGTGTTTGATCCTGTATTTTCCCTGATTTGTCCCTTCATTTGGTATTTACTTCTTTGATAGGAAGAATGTTGGGTCCACTGCAGGTAATTTGTCAAGCAGAAAACTTACTTTACTTACCTAAAGTCTTAATAATTCAATAGGAGAAAAAGTATGTTGGGTGGAGCTGGGATGACTGAAGACAAATTATGAACTAATAGAAGATTGCATTGTATTCTACTTTACAATTTTCTGTCTGGACCTCAAGAACTTTTAAACAGCCTTCCAGAGCCCCTGGACTCCAGACTGTTCTTGCACATTGACTCATGCCATTGACTTTCCCTGTGTTCAAACAGAATGTGAATAAATGAAAGTATCACAAAAAGGAAGACAAACAAAAGAAACAGAAATAATTTCTGTAAGAGATGGGTCTTTCTGAGCTATTCATTAATTTTAAAAAGTTTCAAAAATTTGTTTTTCTATAACAACCTCAGGAGATCAGAGACTTTGCTAAATATTTTCCTTTGGTTTAAGATCATATAGGACAGGATAATGAGAAAGGTTATCAACAAAATATATAAGCTACAAGGCCTAAATTATTGTTCATTAATTGTTATATGATGATTATACCAATTGTAGCAGAAAATTATATGTAAATATTTAAAAGTTACTGTTACCTTCCTTGCTTTACCTTCTTATTTTCATTAATTAAAAAATTTCCATGCCTTCAATTCTTTTAGTTTTACAAAGTAAACAAAGAAATCATATAATAAAATAACTGACTATAAAGTACTTAGTGCAACTGTTTTAGTGTTAAAATATTGAGTTGAAGCCAGACACAGAATTGGGAAGTTTAGTTATGTTAGTTTTTATTATTTCAATCCTGAAATAACTGACTATTCATTTGTACTCTGAGTGTATGGACTCAGCATTTATAAGTTTATTGGTCTTATAATGTAGAAAAAATTTAAGAAGGAAATTAGGAAACAAAATAAATTTTACTGAACATCTGCCTACTATGTAATAGGCATAATATTAGATGCTTTTCAACTACAAGTTCCTTTAACCCTTTAAGCATCCTGCAACAATGGTGCATTACTTCATCATTAAAAATTAAATCAGTACCTTTAACACCTAGCTCATTGTGATCATTCAAAACTTATTGTGGGAGAAGAGTATCAATCAAGTTTTCTCAAGCATTTGAAGCTAACTTTAATTTAAGCATAAAAGGAATATATAAAATGATGTCAAGTAACACACAGCCTCTTCCCCAGAAAAGAGTAAATAGACAGGTTTATAATACAGTGAGGAGAAACATCCAAAGTCACACTACAAAACAAAATCAGTCCTATGAAGACTCAGCACCAGCTCTGCTGGACACACTACCTTATGCTTGGGAAATCAGCAATGAAAGACACTAAATCTGTAGCTGGAACTGCTATCACTGGAAACTGAATAGAACTATTGCCACCACTACCACATTGCCAGAATAGATTAGGCCCTGTTTAACATGTCATTAGCTCCAGTGTTCAAAGAGCCTGATATGGTATGTTGATTGGGAGAAACTATAGGTAATTGTCCAAACTAGGATACTTTTGAGAATGAAAAGGTCATGTTAAGAATTATCCCAGGACAACAAGCCCCTATGTTGTCCCTTTCTCCTAATCTTGGCCATAATTACAAAATAATCTTGGAAAGCATATTTTCAGCTTCTGTGATAGAATACTCTGTTGGCCTCTATTTGCAGTATAGAGCATTTCCCAAATACATTAAGCTCTTAGGAAGCTGGATGGGCAAAGACAAGAACAAATTCCCACTACTGAGTGAATGAATGAATTTTAAGTAACTTGTCTATGTTAACGTATTTAATGAGGTCTCTGTGTGTGTGTGTGTGTGTGTGTGTGTGTGTGTGTGTATATATATATCTCCATAAAAACATGCTTTGTATACTGTAGAATAGAGACTCTCAGCTGAGGGTATACATTAGGACCTCCTAAACAATGTTGCAAACATACAAATTGCCAGGCTCTACCAATAATCTGCTGAACCAAAATCTATGGGTTTAGTTCTTTGGCCAGAATCTGTAATTTTTGACATCCTTTAAAGGAAAAACAAAACAAATTCAAAATGAGATATTTATGGAAATAAGGCCACAAGTATCTTATTGATGCTTATTAGTTTCCTGAACATTCTAGTGCAAGGTAAATTTGATTAGATGAATTCCACAGAATTTATGGGAGCTAGAAGAAAGTCTATTTAATGTGGTAATAGGCTATAGAATAGAATTACAACTTTTTAAATTGGTTGCACTTAATTTCCTCTATTATTATCATTAATTGGCAATTTCCAGGAGTCTCTCAGGCACTTGCAAAATGTCCATAGCCCTGTATGTATGATGGCTGTGATACAGTGGATTGCAGATAACATATCTTTTGCTTTCTTGCTGATGACAGTGAATGCTCAGGATAATGAAGACCACGTCCCACTCCATTTCTGTTCTCGATTCGGACACCATGATATAGTGAAGTACCTGCTCCAAAGTGATTTGGAAGTTCAGCCTCATGTTATTAATATCTATGGAGACACCCCTTTACACCTGTGAGTACTATGTAGAGTTCCATAGGTCCTATAAGTATGATACATGTATTTACTTATCAAATTTTTTCTTCAAATCTAGGGCATGCTACAATGGCAAATTTGAAGTTGTTAAGGAAATCATTCAAAAAACGGGAACAGAAAGTCTGACTAAGGAAAACATTTTCAGTGAAACAGCTTTTCACAGGTAAAATTATATTTATGTGAAAAAGCCACTAAACTTAGCTGACACCTGACAGCACCTGAAGTTGTATACATAAAGCAAGAACAAATAGTGGCAGATGTTACAATCAGAAAGGGATAGCACAGGTAAGGCAGAGGATGAGAAGCCCAAGCTAGATGCACAGAAGAAAAGGTGGAGGCAGATGCTGCAATCAGCACAACAGATGGGGTTGGAGCCAGATGCTGTGCTCCTGGATGCTGCCACAAAGACAGGGACTGATGTTGTCAAGGCAACAGGCATATCAACATCTGTAAGCATATTGCTTCTATTCCTCTCTCTGTGAAATGCTGCCAAAAGGGGCTGTGCCCATAATTCTCCCCCAACAAGAATCTCATTATGAGAATTCATCAGCATCAAATATGACACTTTTTTTCTTACTACTTAAACCTTATGTGCAAATATGGCTACCTATCTAAGACATCCATATGTCAGTCTGTAAAAGCCTCATTAGTATGACTACTAAGAGGGTGTTTGTTCTTTTCTAGGAATCCATGAGAGTCCTAAAGTATACTCTAGGAAAGCACAGTAAAGGATCATTTGTGTTTGGAAAATTTGTAAAAGGAAAAACAAAATTGGTCAGCTTTTGCATCATTGTGACCAAAGACTCAAGAGAACAATATAGAGGAAGAGGAAATAATTATTTTGGCTCATGGTTTCAGAGGTTCAGTCCATGGTCAACCAACTCCATAGCTCTAGACCAGAGGTGAGGCAGATATGGCAGAATGGTGCTGCAGAGGAAAGTAGCTCAGCGCAGGACAACCAGGAAGGAGAAAGTGGGAGGAGGGGCAAGCACTGTGCTCACCAGGGACAAACTATAAACCACAAATGCACTCCCCCAGTGACCTAATTCTTCCTTCACACTTTACCTGCCCACTTTTATAATGCAGTTTATCCATTCAAGTGGATTAATGTACTGATTAGGTTAATCTCATAATCCCTCTCCAAATTTTTTTGCATTGTCTCACACATGCATTTTTGAGAGAGACCTCATCTCTAAACCATAACAAAGAGGAAGAAGAAGAAATTGCTAATAATTCAGAGCCAAAGCAACTTCCTAAAATGTCTAAAACAAAAGTGTAAGAGTTATAAAATTTAAAGCCTTCACTGTTAAAGGTTGCAATTTTGCTACAAAAATAATAACAGTAATTTGAATGTAATAAATCTTAAATATAAGGTCTTTTAACTACATAATACATATTTTTAAAGATAATTTGCAACCTCTATAATAGGTACCTGGGATTAATTTGTTGTTTTCATAATGTTTATATTGCACTGATAAATAATATAAATGAGGGGACTTTTTATACTAAACTAAAATTGTTCAGGCCTCCTACATCAAACTTCAACCTATCAAATTGCACATGGAATTAAAGGATTTTTAAAATCAATCACACACATTGGCCAAAAGGGAAGTTAAGAAAACTACAATTTATGGAGGAGTGACTATATTACTGATGATTTATACCCATTGTTTTATATAATCCTCCTAATAATTTTATGAAGATGGAGAATTTTAAAACTCAAGGAAACTAAATAACTTACCAAAGGTTCTTATGGCTAGAAAATAATGTAGCAAATGTCTGCCTAATTTAAAATCCTGTGCTTTTTGCATATCTTCATATTCTAGTACCAGAATGTTTTGTCTGTTTTCTACACACTTGGTAACAGAACAGATGCAAAAACTCTTCAGATCATACCTTCAGTCAAAATGGATCAGTGGGATCTTTCCCTGAAGGAGAAAATTGGCAGAACTGATATGTACGCATCACTGGTGTCCTT
The DNA here is from genome assembly GCA_028644305.1 of Xerus rutilus. Lineage (NCBI taxonomy): Eukaryota > Metazoa > Chordata > Mammalia > Rodentia > Sciuridae > Xerus > Xerus rutilus. The sequence goes on from CM053400.1 coordinate 55,964,026, forward strand.
TTTCTCTGTTAGGTCATGCCTGTTATGGCTGACACCTCAGGCTAGTTTTCAAATCATTTTGCTACCCCAGGCACATGAATTGGAACCAACTGCAATCAGAGGGTGACTGTCACCTCCAGGAGGTTGTCTATATGAGATTTGTGAAGTGAGTTAAAAGTACGAACCCAACTGTTTTATTTTGTGTAAGCCTGTGGTGACTAGAAACAACAGATTAATATTTTTATTCTTTTTATTGTAAGCACATACTTACAAAAGAAACTCCTGTCACCTGAGGAATGAACTATGAGTACAAATTTTTCTTTGTACAAATCAGTACTTTGTACATAAGAATCATTTATATATTTGTTATTGTTTTTGTATGTGTATTTATTTAAAAATATATTTATATGCACACATATATACATATACATATAAACACACATGTATGTACACATGTACATGTGTATATATACACGTTATAGTTTGGATCTTGAATGCCCTCCAAAGGCTCATGTGTTGCAAACTTGATCCCTGATTGGTGGTATGATTGGGAAGTGGTGGAAACTGTAGGTTGTGAGGCCTGTTTGGAGGAAATAGGTCACTGGGGGTATTTCCTTATAGTGTATCTGTCCTCGGTTCCTTCCTTTTTTTTCTTCCTTCCTCCTGGTCTCCATTAGGTGAGAAACTCTGTTTTGCCGAATTGTTCCCTCTATAATGTTCTTTTTCACCATAGCCCATAGTGGTGGTATCAAGTGTCTATGGACTGAAACAGTGAGTCAAAATAAAATTTTTTATCTTTTAAATTGTTTATGTCAGAATATAAACAACAAAAAATTGATACTGAAAAGTGGGTCCTCATTTTGACTATACCTGACTATATGTTTGGAATTGGATACTGGGAGGAGTTTAGAAATGTTTGGAGATTCAAGCCAGAGAAACCTTAGAACATTGCAAGGAGAACTTAATGGACAATTCTGATGTGAGCTCAGAATGCCAGAATGCTAGGAGAAATGTGGACAGAAAGGTTATGATAAGGTTTTAATGTGAAAGAAGATTCTGTTGGGAAGAGTACTAGAGTACATGTGTGTTACATTCTGGCAACAAACTTGTCAACATTTTTTTTTTATTCCTTGAGAATGTGTGTGGAACTGAACTTAAAAGTTACAAAATAGTTTATCCGGCAGATGATTTTTCAAGGTAGCACAGTATAATGGTGGTGGCGTGGGTATGGATAACTGCTTTTACACAAGATAACTGCTTTACAGTAATATTTAGGAGGAAAAAGCAGAGAAGAAGGACTTTAAAATTTTGTGCTTTGGCCCCAAAAGAAGCATATATAAAACTGGATCCAGGGAAGGTGTTATTGCTAAAGAGATTAGCACTACTGAAAAGAAACCAAGTGCTTTGCACCAGTATGATAGGAAAAGTAGCTTGAGAGCATCTCAGGAATTGACCAGACCCTCCCACTGAAGGCTGAAGGGTGTAAAAGTGTAAACTACTTTGAAAGACTTTGCTTTCAGAATGTATAACTGGGGCCCCTGCTCACACTAGAATGCCTACAAAGTTGATTCCCCAAGATTCATTTTATTATGCTCAGTCATCCAGGCACCTGCTGCAGCTATGGCATAAGTGGCAGACCTTGGTGTCATCTGAATGGTGCTGGTCTGAAAGTATGCAAAATGCAAGATTTGTGGGTTCTGGGAAGCCAGTCAGTGTGTGAAGGTTCAGAATCCTTGTGGGTAGTCCCTGACAGAACAATGCATGAAGCTGGGAGAGTGAAGCCAAAGAAGCTGCAATGGAAGCCCCAGGAAATTAGAGATGTTAGGAATGTGGAATGTCTGCTGAGCAAAGCTATAGACAAAAAGCAGAGGCAGCTCAGGAGAGTGATCATGTGGGTTGCAGTTCGTAAAGCAATCAAGGCAGGGCTGCTCAAGACCTTTGGAACTCACATCCTGCTATCACATATCCTGGATGCATGATGTGGACCTATAGGATTCAATGTTTGCCTTGCTGAGCTTTCTTTTTACTATGGTTTGATTCTTCTTTGGTATTCTATTGCTTCCTTTTAGAATGGGAATGTTTACCCAGTGCCATAGTATGCTGGAAGTACATAACTTGAGTTCTTATTTTTACATTGATTATAGCTAAGAGTTTGGCTTGAGACTCAGATAATACTTAAAGCAATGTTGTAACTGCTAAGACTGTAGGGACTGTTGGATATGGATTGAGTCCATTTTGCATTATGAGATGATATGAGCTTTGGGGGATAGGGAAAGATGATTAGAGTTTGGATTTGAAATGTTTTCCAGAGGTTCATGTGTTGAAGGCTTGATCTTCCAACATGGAGATGCTGTTTGGAGGTGGTGAAAATTTTAGGAGGTAGGGCATAGTTGGAGAAAGTAAGTCACTGGAGTGTGTCCTTGAAGAGTTTATCTTGTCTCCTACTTCTTTTATCCCTCTCTCTCTTTCTTCACTCTCTGGCTAATATAAGGTGAGCAACTCTGGTCTCCCTCATGCTCCCCACCATAATGTTCTGCCTCCATAGGCCCATAGCAATGGGGATACATGAATGTGGATGGAAATCTGTGAAACTGTGATCCAAAATAAATCTTTCATCCTTAGAGTTATTTTCTCAGGTGTTTTATCACAGTAATGGAAAGTTACTAAAACAATACATATATATGCATATATGCAAACATACATACACATATAAATTATACACACATATGTGTATATTCATAATTTATCATTTCCTGCAAGTAGTTGCTGTGAAAAGAAACAAGCACTTCATACAATGTACTATTATATATATATATATATATATATATATATATATATATATATATATATAGTGTTATGGGCCATATTTACAACAAAAATTTTTAATGGTGATATGATATATTGCACTGAGATAGTTTAGTTGCTTTCTATTTATTCAATTATTCAAGAAGAGTTATTAAAGACCTGCCTTGTGTTGATGCTAGAAGGGACATTAAAATGACAGGATCCCTTTCATTCTTAAAGGAGCCATGAGCTTTTGGTAAAAAAAGAAAAGAAAAAAAAAACACAATGTGACAAATGCCATAAGACTGAAATGACAAGGAGCAGAGGAGACAGCAATGATTCTGCCTTTGGTTCATGAGAAGATTTTGCAGAGGGAGCAATAGTTTAGAAGATGTATGAAAGATGAGTGGTATTTATTAAACGAATATGACTTGGTCAACACCATCTCAGGAAGAAGAGGAAATAGTAAGATCCTATGCTATGAACTGCCTCTTCTAGAACCAAGTCCCTGCACAGTTTCATTAGCCATGATTAGATGGGGCTTTGCTTAGTATTAGTTTCCTCCAATCACTATGATATACCTCATAGCTCTCTAGGCTTTAGAAGTAAAATCTTGCTAGTGAGCAAAAGAAGTAGATGTATGAGGGAAGTTATAGGAAAAGAAAATTCATGAGAATTACTGGTCAATGAATAAAAGCTAAGAGTCATTATTAGACATAATTTATTTATATTACACAAAATATTTTTTTCTATCTTACCTTTCTCAGCAAATAGCGGAAATCAGAATTTCAATTAAGTAATTCAACAAATCTAGTTGTAAAATTTATCTATAAAAACCTTATCTCCTTTAGGTCCTTAACTTGGTTAATTTTTCTGCCCAATGAAAACAGCAGATCGTGAATACCTTCTCCAGCTTATAATGTAATTCCATAAGCTTTAATTCACTTGGAATTTCAACAACAATGTGGCAAATAGAGAAGGTATTAACTATCATCATGTAGTATAAGTGTGAAAACTATAAAATTCAAGAGGCCTAAGGACTTGTCCCAGGTACTTGGCCTAGTATATGGAGGAGTTCTGGACTTTGAGACTACAACCAAAATTCCCATGGTAAAATGACAACTATGAGATCTCAACATCAGGTCAAGGAATTCTTTAGACATTTGATGGTTTTTCTAGGGAAGCATTTCAAAGTATGACCTGGATTTGACAAAAGCTCTCTGGATCCTCCTGGATTCCTTATTTCATTATCCTGGAGAATGATTTCGAGGTTAAAGTTGAACTAATAACACAGGAAATACTTGATTAAAAATTTCTAGAAATTTTACACAACTTCTTTATTTCACTGCAGATTTGAAAATCTTCAAGATTTTATCACTGAATGTGCACATTTTTATTTACCATTGTCACACAGCACTTGCATGTTTTTCAGTACTTCTCCTCTCCCCTTCCCTTCTCCCTTCTCTGTCTCTTTGGAACTTTAATATGCACACCAACATCTAGATTATCCTGAGTTAATCAAGTCTGTATTTGTTTCCTATGGCTGCCATAACAAAACACCACAGGTCAGATAGATTAAACCACAGAAATTCATTGCCTTGTGGTTCAAGAGTCTGCAAATACAAGATTAAGATGTCAGCAAGGTTGGCTTCCTCTGGAGCCTCTTTTCTTGACTTGAATATAGCTACTTTCACACTGTGACTTCACATGTTTATCCCTCAGACTGTCATTATCTGTTATAATCTCATCTTCTTATTAAAACACTAGTTTTATTGGGTCAGTACCTACAATAGTGACCTTATTTTAACACATTAACTCTTTATTTAAAGATAGTATTCCTACATGAAGTCAGAACATGAAATTAAGGGAATTAGGGCTTCAAAATATGCATTGGGAGGGAACACAACTCAACCCATAGAAGGGCCTTCTATTTTTCTTATTTTGTGTTTTTGCAGTGCTTGTACCTATGGAAAGAACATTGACCTGGTTAAATTTCTTCTTGATCAGAATGTTGTAAATATCAATCACCAAGGAAGAGATGGCCACACAGGTAAGACTTCAGTGAGAATGTCCCTTGTTCAAGATGCTTATCAATGGTCTAGAACAGTGGTGTGCCAAGGGGGAATGGGCATTTACTGTGGTCAACCCCAGTGAGGCTGGATGTTGTATCAACTGACATCATTTAGAATTGATGGTAAATAGTGATAATAAAAAGCAGATTAAATTTTGGTCAGCTTGGGCTGGGGTTATGGTGCAGTGGTAACGTGCTTGCCTAGCACACGTGAAGCACTGGGTTCAATCCTCAGCACCACATAAGAATAAAATAAAGATATTCTGTCCACCTACAACTAAAAAATAAATATTAAAAAAAAAATTTGGTCGGCTTGACTGTTGTGTTAGCTATCGCCAATGTACCCTCTTCTGGTCTTTACCAGAGACTGACTGACCATGCTGCCCTGCTTTGATTTGAGCACTGAAAATACTGCTTAGGAATCTTTATTCTTTTTCTTCTGTAAAAATATTAACATTCATTCTTGATAATTACTGTAGATGCATAAATGCTAAAAAATTTTTCTGAGCAAAAGACAGCCTATATAGATTGACTAAAATAGAATACTTCTTTTGCTTATTGTCTGTTTCCTCCATAATAAAATTAATTCATTATCAGGTGTATCAACCATTGCTTTCTATCTCTGAAAACAATGTTGTTATGTGGTGATAACTGCCTTTTGAAAACTGAAGTGTAGTCTTCTTCCTTTCACCTTTCATCCTTTTAGTCTTTTCTATTACAGGATTACACTCTGCTTGCTACCATGGTCACATTCGCCTGGTTCAGTTCTTACTGGATAATGGAGCTGATATGAATCTAGTAGCTTGTGATCCCAGCAGGTCTAGTGGTGAAAAAGATGAGCAGACATGTTTGATGTGGGCTTATGAAAAAGGTATATTTTTAATCATTGCATCTCCATAGTGACACATTGAACTGTATGCATAGATTATGTCAACGCATCAATAATTCCTTTGCTTGCAAGACTTGCACACTCTTGTTTCTTCTGTAGATTGTATTTGAGTCTCTGGGGATTTGGATAAGAGTCCAATAGAATATCATTAGAGAAACCAACTCCTGCACTGCAGATAAGCTGAAGGCACTCTCACTATTGATACATTGAAAAAGGGAATATGTTATTGCATTTCTAGGTACTAAATTGTGATTGGAAATGATAGTGGAATGGAATTAGAGCTAGTCTTTATCTCTCTTTTAGGGGAATTTTGATGTGGATTCAAATTTTAAAAAACAAATAAAAATAAAGAAAAACAGGAATATGACAGAGTAAACCGTATTGATAATGCCTATGCTAGAAAAGTGTAAGGGAGCCAAGATTTGTGTTTAGGTATTAACTTATTTGAACTCAAAGCAGTGAGAACTTGGGATCTCATGTGAGAACACTTGAGTTTATATCAAGTCATGTTCTTTGACCTTGCACAAATTATTTAATCTTGCTGAGATCATTTCTTTATCAAAAAAACTGTAGGTAACAACTCCCACTTCACAAGACTGTAAAATTTAAATGTGATAATATGCACAGATTGCTTAAATCAGTGGCTGCATGAAGTAAGTTCCTAATAGTCTTTTAGTAGTGATATCAGTGGTATTAATAGTAGTAGGTCAGAAATAAAGATGATTGATAACAAATTCTTCACTTCAAGGAGAGGTAACTAGAGACATTCAGGGGTGAAACACCATCTTTGTCATTGGCATTTAAAACATATTGTACCTCACAAGTGAGTTCTGCATATGCACATAAGCTTCTAAGAAGCTTAGATTTCTCAGGTGACATGAGATAGTATATATTATAGTTGAAATTGTGGAGTTATGATTGAATGCTGTAAGACTAAGACTTTTAGGAAACATTTTACTTAATATGTTAACTTTGATGACTGTATTTTTAGGAATTTTAAAGTCTATAGAGAAATACATTTCTTTGTTTTAATGAAATAAACATATAAGGCCATACTAAGCTGTAAGATTTCTTGGCCTACTAAGTTGAACTAAAAGCTTATCTTGCTAAAGTAGGATATGAAAATCCATCAATGAAAAGAGGTGGATTTTGGTCAATGGAAATAGGGAGTCATTGTAAGCATATGGACAAGAAGGGAACACATATGGAATGAAAAAATGACATTGTTACTTTATTGAAATATTGAAAAAATGACATTATTGAAATAACATTATTGAAAAAATGACAGTGTTACCTTAATAAAGACAAAAGAACAAATGTGGAATCATAAATAATATTACAGGTATAGACCTGCTGTCTTTTTTGGTTTTACTTTTTGAGTATTGTATATCCACTTTTGAACATATCGTATTTGTACAACTCAATGAACTTTTACAAACTGAACCTACCCCATACACAGATGATGAATGTGAACATGACTAGCACCCTAGAAGCACCACTTACATTGTCTTTCAATCTCTCCCCCAAGGAGTGTACACTGCCTTCTGACATAGTTTTTTTTTCTATACTTTATATAATAGAATGCTATCGTAGGTATATACTACTTTGTGTCTGGCTTTTTTTGGCCAACAATTTGTGAGATTAATCCATATTGCAGGACATTGTAGATTTTTCATTCTTATTGTTGCATAGTATAAAGTTTTGTGACTAGATCACAATTTACTTACTCATTCTGTTATCTGTGGCCATTTGGATAATTTCCAGTTTGGGGCTGTTAAAAATACTGTCATATGAACATCCACATACATGTAAACTGTGCATTTCTTTTGATGGATATGTTAATACATTTCTGTTAGGTACAAAGAAATTCTCCTTTGTATTAAAAAATAATTCTAGGTAGTTTGATATTTTAAGTATCAGCTGGAAAATCTTAAATATTTTGAAGCCTTAGGAGGCCTGACTAAGTTCTACTTACTCAAAGCATTACATTTATTCAAGTGATTCTCAGACAGCATCTCTTAAGAAATGTGAGTTTCAGAGTAAGACTGTTTACAAAGCATTAGTCTTCCGGAAGGCAGCTCAGAAATTGCTGCTGCAGCTATCTCTTCACAGGGGTTGACTTTGTTTGTTTGTAGTTGATTGAGAGTGATAGTTGAAAACTGGCTTTACTTTTATTTTATTTTTATTTTTTTGTGAAATTCCACACCTTACCAAACAATGAATCCTTGTATAAACTCCTAAGATTTCCTGCCAAGCCACAACAAAAATTCCTTAGAGGACTTGCCACTGATCTCTGCAACATATGCCATATTTGTCACCTTTATTTGTTCATCTAATGTGCCAGGCATCAGAGTTGGATTCCATTATTCCTAAGAATTTTAACAAATTGAATGCTAGTGCCCACAAGACAGATGGATATTTTGCATATGTTCTAGGGCAAAGCAAGTCAAACCGGCAAAATGAAATTATTGCTATTTTCTCTTGCTGGAGAAATGTTGCATTGTTTTCATGTATTCAGAGAGGATTGAAATGGCCTTGTTGATCCTGTCAACAGCGCACAGCTTCTGTTTTCATTGAAAAAAAAAATGCTTCCTTTCTCCCTTAGCGAGGGAGTCACCAAATTAACTGATACAGTACACTAAAAACTTTCCTGAGCAATTTGGAGATGAAGCTGAGGAAGCACTAAACTCCACATAAAGCTTCTTCTTTATAGAATAGAGGGGATATAGGAATGGCTCCATCATGCTTTACCACATACCATGTGCTATCCTAGGAGAGAGAAACTAAAAGGAAGCTTCAACAAGCAGGGCCGAGTCGAAAAGGACTATTGTTTGAAATGCTTAAGTAGAATAGTTCATCCCACTCTCCACTCTGAAGAGAAGACAGTGGAATCTTTTTCAACAGAATGTGTCTTTGGCTCTAAACCAAAATTTTAACAGACCCAAACTAAATTTTAGCTAACCATGTCTTTGCTATTCTAATATAGTACATTCAGGGATGTTTTGGAGTTCTGGAAAAGTTATCTACTCTCTTTTGGAATATTTTTTTTAAAAAGAGTTTACCCACTATGGGTTCCTGTGGAATCAGAAATGAAGAACACTTTCTATTTGCATAGCTCTTTTAACCTAAAGAGATCAGAATCAATCTCAGAAATAATTTTCTTGGTGCCCTTGATTCTACTTGGAAGCCTACTGGTTAAGTTTCAATATTTCTCTGCTCCACTGCAAAGTTAAGTGAGCAAAGTTACAATTTCACAGTATTTAGAGTATTTCTCCTCTCCAAGCCCCCCTTCCCCGCCTTCTTTTCTACTATTATATCTGAAAGTGTAGTGATGGCTGTCTCACTCACTTGGATTTGTTCTGCCCTTTCCCTGGAGTACAAAGGACTTGTATGAATCAATTTAAATTGGCCAGAAGAAATAGCCAGCAGCTTGCTTATGTTCAAATCCTCTGCCCTAATCACAACTATGGAAAACCCATTGAAAAGACCTACACATAATCTTACATCCATTGCATTAAAGATGAAACTGCCGAATTGAAAAGATCTCAGCCAATTAGAATTGAACACACAGCTCAATAGTGTGTCTGGCAGTTAGATTTGAAAAGGCTGCCTTTGACAAAGAAAAGCACTCCTTTATGTCAGGCTGTTTAGGGTCAGAAAATAACCCAAACCAGAAACAGAACTAAAAACTTCTGATTTGCTTCAGTACTGACACCAGTTAAAGTAATTTAGAGAGGCTCCTCTCCCAATATCTAATTACCTAGAATACAATATTTGTATACAGCAGAAGCACTCTAATTCACAGTGACAGGGAGCTGGAGTTGGAGAATTAGTGAGTAAGTGAGCAAAAACAATAAAAATCAAGGTTCCTGTACCATGATATATACTCTGTTCATTCCTTTTGACAAGTATAGTATGGTGTGAATTATTTATAGTAAGTGTACTATAGTGTATTCTCTAAAAGTAATGAAATCTTACAGTCATGAGTTTCCACAGGTTTTAGCTAGTAAAAATAACTGAGAAATGAAGGTAAGGAAGAAACAGAAGAAGAGGTGGGTTCATTAAATTATTTTATAAATTTACAACAATGACTTATAAATTCACAGGCTGTTTCTGTATGAAGTTCTTACCTATTACAATTTATTTCCTAGTTCAGTGAACAGTTAGTAGTTTAGTGAACATAGTTTACTGTGCTGAAGTAGATTAGGAGTGAGGTAAAGGAAAGGTTAAAGATTTAAACGGTATTTCAAAATCCATGATGGGTTTTTTGGTTGGTTGGGTTTTTTTTTGATATTTTGTATATTGGGTACCATTATACATAAGCAGTTATTCTTTAAATATAAATAAATAAAGTAACACTACCATTATTAGAATGATAATTTCTATTATTCTTTGGAGATAAGTCACAAATTTCAAGAAATATATTAATTTCATGAATCTACATACTTAGAATGGATTGTAGAAGAAAACTTACATTACTTGTTGCAGATGCATATATGTATATATAATTTAAGTATCAATGTATCCCTATGTATGGGTATTATCTTTCTACTTGAGACTTAGAGCTGTTAAGTCACACAGCTGTTAGTAGAGAGCTGGCGCCAGAGGTCTATCTTATTGCGGAGTTCAAGCTTTTACCACCACACTCTAAAATCAGGCAGATCTAAGGCCAAATTCCATCTTTAGTGAACTTCAATCAGTTATTTAACTTCTCTCAGCCCTCATCTTCAAATTTAAAATGAAGAAATTAACGACCACTTTGTGGAATTCCAATGAGAGTAAAGGATAAGATGTAAATGCTTGGAACATAACAGATTCTCAATAAAAATGGGGATAGGTATTATTGTTGAATGCAGAGCAGAGATTCAATTGAGCCTGTATAACTCCCAAATCTTAGTCTTTTCTAATCTCCAATATGTTTTAGCATATGATAAGAAATGATATATTAGGATGATGGGCATCCTTTATAAACCCACTGATGAAGCTGTGTTCTCCAGCCAAACACCACTGAATAATCATGGCATATTGAAAAGCATGTGCTATATCATTGTATTGATATTTCTTATTTATGATTCAAGTTATATTACTACTTCTAAAACCTCTAGACTAAAACAGAATCAAGGAGATTTGAAAATCACTATTCAAATTATTATGTAACTAATTCAGAATCATTATTCTAATATGAACAGTTGCATGCAAATATATAAAATAATATTTTAAAACTCCAGCACAAATTAACAAGCTCCTTTACTACAGCAGGGCTCTTCCTCACAGTTAAGGAGGAATATCAGAGTTTGCAATCATGTTTTCAGACCGCCACACCATCTGACAAATTATTTTACTTAGATATCTAAGGAATATGTACAACTCAGAATTAAACTGAACATCATTTTTGTCCTCATAAATTTCTTTCTCCTACTGTCTTCTTTCTCCTTAGTCATTCTGTAATCAATAGCATTGCTCTCTACTTTACTACCTAATTAAAAAATCTAGAATGATGCTTGATTCCTTTTCCTCCCTCAACTTCTCACCCCCTACGCTCATCCATGTATATTCAAATGGTTTCCTTAGTTTTACTTTATGAGTATATTTTAATCTATCTTCTTTATTTTATTTTGTTTTATTTTTGGTACCAGTGATTGAACTCAGAGGTACTCGACCGCTGAGCCACATCCTCAGCCTTATTTTTTATTTTATTTAGAGACAGGGTCTAACTGAGTTGCTTAGCACTTGCTGTTGCTGAGACTGGATTTGAACTCGTGATCCTCCTTTCTCAGCCTCTTTATTTTTATTACCACTGTTGTAATTCAAACCTTTATCATCTTTCTCCCAATAGCCTAATTGTAATAGCCCAATTACTAGTCTTTGTTGTTGTTTTCCTGTTTTTTTTTTTTATTTTTTCAGCATCTTTTGGACCTATTTTTCCAGCTATAGGGTGAGAGATATATTCAAGATGCAAATAAGGTTCTATCATTCCCCAGCTTAAAACCTTTCATTGACACACTATCACTGATAGGGAGAAGTTCCACCTTGTTATCATAGCATCCAAAGACTTTTTCATGTCCTGTGTACTTCCTGACTTGCAAACCTCTTATCAATCATTTTTGTCTTATGGGTGACTCCAAGTGTCACAATCATTGACATATTTACTACAACACCAGCATTCATTCATGTCCTATTTCACACATGCCATAAACACCAATTTAGCAATCTACACAATAACCCTGTAAGGCAGCATCTATGAACACGATACCATGTTATTTCATTTTTCAAAGTCTTTTCTCATGCCTCTACACCCTCCCCATCTCTCCACCTGACTCCACCTGACTCTACTCTTTTAATTTCTGATTTCCTCTTAGCTTTCAAGACCTCTTTTAGGTCCTCTTTCAGAAAATCTTCCCTGACTCCAGCTTAGCATACACTTTGTTTCTTTACATTTGACCCTATTACATGCACATCCTTACCTCTGGGTTGACCATTCCATCCTGAAGAGCTCTCTTCTACCAAATTGTAAACTTCCTAAGCACAAGCATTTGGTATATTGCTCTTTATCTTCTAATACCTTAAGTTCAGTGCATGAATCCTAATAGATGTTTGATACATGCTTGTTGAAATGAAATAAAGAGGAGGAAGACATTTTAGATATAATATTCTATTCCCTGTCCCGCTAAAGGACACCTGATGAGCTAATGTTCTCAAGAATACTAATTGCCTCTATTTTATTGTCTCTGTAGCTATGTCTATAAATAATGTAGGTTTCTTATTAACTGCACAATCCTAATATTCAAATAAAGGAGCAGAAAATCTTAAAGAATGCTTTAAATGCTATTCTTCCTATGCATCAGAATGGTGAAGACTTCCCTCTGGCCAAAATGTTTTCCTTCTTCCTTTTTGCTTAATTAACTCATTTTCATCTTCTAAGCTCAGTTTAAAAGACAATTCCTCAAGGAACATTTCCTCCAAACTGCTGTACAAGTTCACTGTCATGCACATTCATGGCTTTCTCTACTTTATTTTCCTAGAGCTTGAGTGAATATATAATTATTTTTTCTTTGTCACTAGATAGTATTCGTTATAAGACTATGGAGATCTTCTATTTCAACACTTCATCTCTCATATCTACTACTATTCACTCATTCAACAAAATTTATTGCCAGTCTAATATATGATAGACACTGCATTAGGAAATATGGGATAAAAAGTGAGCAAGATAGACAAAAATCTCCCTGCTTTTTTCACACTTCTAGCTGGAAGAATGGGCCAAAAGTGAGAAAATAAATGGAAAGTATCAGGTAACAATAAGTGCTATGAATTAAAAAAAGGAAATGCAGGGTTGAGTAAAATGTTCAAGGATGCTGTCTAAAATTGAAGGAAGAACTGACTACCTAATGGGAAGATATTGGAGCTGGACCCAATATGTGCACAAGAAACTTAAAGATGAGAAGGAATGGGAAAAGGAAAGTAGAATGGAAAGGAGAAGAGGAAAAACAGAAAAGATAGATAGTGAAATAGCTTAGTTCTTGTGTGTGTTTGTGTGTTTGTGTTGTGGTCTCTTGGCAAAAGCATTTATTTATGTCAATTCTTGTCTTAAAGGGAAGGACTGGTGGCATTCTTGTTTGGGATTCGTGATTAACTATTAAAAATAATGAATCAAAGGGGATGTGAGATTTCTCTGTAGTATAAAGCTAAGACATCTCTCAGATTTAAGTCATAAGAAGATGTAGCAAGTCGGGAATTTCTGTAGCCTCTGATATAATTGATGGTGTGTGGGACCAAAATTGTCAGGAGGAAGATCAGCCATAATAAGTTAAATATTAGAAGCCATCCTCTGATCCCACTTTTCAGTGTTTTGAGGAAGTGGGTTTTTAACTTTATAGGAAGTAAGATATTAAAATAATGGGCAAAATTTCATACATCATTGTGGTGAAAGTTTTGGAATTAAACTAAGGCTGGGTTGCTCCTTCAGTGATCTGGAATGTAGAATATATGAGGTCAATAATTACTCCTGGCTTTTATAATCAAGATCAAATCTCCATGTTCTCCACTTATCCTTGGACCCAAAGGGTCTCCAAGTCACAAAATCAAGGAGAACATTTTAGTATTTATATCATTGGCCATTAATCTCCAGATCTAGTTATAAAAATAATTCTCATAGCAAAGGATGATAATCAGTATTCATCATTTCTAGTATGAAATGATGAGGATGGAAGAAAACCATAGGGAGATAATAAAGATCATATTTCTCCTTCTTAAATAATTGTGAAGCCTCTGTTGTGTACATGACCACGATGTAGATACTAAACTGTATTTGTAGCATCTTTTTGGACAAAATTGTAATCTTAAAAACCTAGGTTTGGAAGGAACTATTCAACAAGTTGCAAGTTAAGAGGCTTGGAAGGAGAAATCACACCTAATGTAAGCAGTAAAGGAACACAAGAAGACAAATTAAAGAGAAGGCATGAAATTTGGGGAATACACAGAGGGGAGCAAGAAATGAAAGAGACTTCATGCTGGCAGGGAAATCACATTTGCCAAAACCCTCAGGTGCTTTAGTGAATAATACTCTGAAAGCACAAATCATTATAATAACTGCATTAGGCTAATAACATAGCAACCTCCTATTTGGGTAAAATACTTGGATGTAGATAGTAAATTCTTAGATATAGGAAAACATTTTATTTAATTAGTGGAAGTTTGATTATCTCTGGATGTGTTCCATTAGTGTACCTTGGTTATTTGAGTGTATCCATTATCAAGAGTTTGGTTTAACGAGTCCATTTATTGAGCTCCACTGAGGTGTTTTTCTGCTTAACTCCTTGTGGCCAAGTGTTACGGAGCTGGGCCTTAATGGTTTTCAGGTTTCTTTGCATACACGTTAGTGGCTTGTCAGAGCAGTTCTTACAGTGGAGCATTTCCATATAAGGGTGCCTTAGCCCTCAGTTAGCAGGAGGTGGGAAATCAGACAGAGATGCCTTCCAGAGCTGAGGGGGCCTCTTGGCATTTCGCTGGCAGCCACATGCTTATCATCAGCCAGAACCCAGGCACTCATTAGGCTCTTGATGAAAAGCATCCCAAAGAAAATGCCAGCAAATTGTGCCACTGTGCTGGCAGGAAATTAAAACTGCTCAGAGCAAGTGGAGCCAAGAGAGCTGTTGAAATGAAAGGTAACATCAAGGGTGTGATCACTGACTCACGCAGACTTTCAGGATTCAAGATGCAGCTTTCTGCTTCACTGGGGAAAGCATGAGGCCTTCTCATCTGTCAGCTGGAGTCAGTTAGACAGAGGGACCGAGACAGGCAGGGAGGTGAATTCTGTGAATTAAGCTATGTTGTGCTTGGGTAAACGCTAGGGGTTTGGGTTGTTTTCTTTCCCCTAAAGGAGCCTCTCTTAGGAAAACCAGAAAACAAGAAAAGTTTTTGTTGTTCTAACTCCAAACACTTAAAGACCAAATTAAGTTAAAGGAAGATTCCAAAAGCACTACATGGTGGTAGAGTCGGACAGAGTGGAGCAGGACAGACAGAAGCTCAGAACCCATGAATCTAGCAAGGGACAAGTGAAGGGACACCATAATTCCAGAGAGGTATTTTGTGAGTATTGCTACTTTAATGCTAAGGCTAAAATAGCCAGCAGAGGAAGAACAGCTGGCAGCACTAACATGCAAGCACTAACATGCATGTCCCAGAACTCTCCACTGAACTGAGCATGGTAGGCAGAGTAGTGACCCCTCAAAGACGTGGAGGAGTTGCTCCTTGGAGCCTGTAAAAATGCAAAGGGGAAATGAGGTTGCTAATATGCTGACTTTACGAGAGGAGACTATCCTGGATTTTCCAAGTAGGCCCACTGAAATAACAGAGGTCCTTAAATATGAAAAAGGGAGACAGACATAGAAGTCAGAGTGATATGAAGAGGACTGAGTCAATCCCTGCTGGATTTGAAGCTATAGGAAAAGGGCTGCAAGCCAGGGAAACAGGCAGTCTCTAGAAGTTGGAAAAGGCAAGGAAACTGATTCTCCTCTTGGACTTCTAGGAAGGAGTGCAGCACAGCTGACAACTGGAGCCCAGGAGAATCATGTTGGACTTCTGACCTTGAGAACCACAGAAAATAAACTTTAATTACTTAAGTTACTAAATTTGTGGTAATTAACAAAAGCATCAATAGAAAATGAGTACTTTGATATGTAGAAAATTTAACTGGAGTTCTAAAAAGGGGTTCACAAGTTCATGTATAATACTTGGGATGGGGGAAAATAAGGCAACAAAAGAGAAGATTTCAAAGGCACATTTACATGTTAGAACTATAAGGCAGATTGCACTATTCTACATGAAAACAGTCTTTAAAGGCTGCATCATCATTTCTAGTCTGTAGATTAGGATCTTTTGTAAAAAGTCAGATAAGCTGAACATGGTGGCACATGCCTGTAATCCCAGCAATTTGGGAGGCTGACACAGGAGGATTCCAAGTTCAAGGCCAGCCTCAAGCAACTTAGTAAGACCTTGTCTCAAAACAAAAAATAAAATGAAAAGGGCCGAGGATATATTTTAGTGGAAAAGCTCCCCTGGATTCAATTCCCCTTCCCCAAAACATAAAATAAATAAAGTGTAATATAAATAATATTCTTCAATTAATTAAAATCCTTCAGTGGTTCTCTATCATATCTATACTAAAATTCAAGCTATGTACCCTAACCTATAAAGCTCTACATCAGTAGGTACCTTATTAGAAAAGCAACACTTACACTGTAGATTTTTTTCAAACTGAATCTCTGAAGATAGAGCTCAGGAATCTGTGTTTTAATTTGCACTCCAAGTAATTTTTTTGGGTGGTAACTGGGTGGAAGGGGATTGAATCCAGTGCTTCACATTAGCTGAGCAATTACTCTACTACTGAGCTACATGCCTAACCCTCCAAGTGATTCTTACACACACTAAAAAGTTTGAAAAGCACCACTTCACATAAAGGTAAAACACTCTCATCCTCGCTTGTCATGCTGTAGCCAGACTGGACTTCTTGGTT
Source organism: Xerus rutilus (assembly GCA_028644305.1). Lineage (NCBI taxonomy): Eukaryota > Metazoa > Chordata > Mammalia > Rodentia > Sciuridae > Xerus > Xerus rutilus. The sequence goes on from CM053400.1 coordinate 55,980,763, forward strand.
TCCTGAATATGGCATATTTGCTCTTTTCTTAGGGTTTTTGTATTATCTGTTATCTCTACCTATTAGGCTTCCCTTAGAAACTTGTCTGTTGGCTAATGTCATTCAGGTTCTTGAGTTTTCCCTGATCATGAACACACAAGAATCCAAATAAACAGTGCTCATGCCACTGGTCATCATTATTTCATTATTACCTATTTGAGAAAAAGAGAGAACCATCAATTATGAATAGAAAGCTAAAGATGATAAGCAAATGGACATTAGTTATTAACTATGTAGATAGCTTATATGTTAAGTTCTGCTACAAGTTTTTTCATTAAGATACCTGTATGTGAGACACTGTGGTAGATACCATGTACTTTGTAATTACAATACATTTTATTTCTTTAAAAAAAAAGTGGAGCTGGGTGCAGTGGCTCTAGCCTGTAATCTCAGCACTTTGGGAGGCTGAGACAGGAGAATCGCGAGTTCAAAGCCAGCCTTAGCAACGGCAAGACGCTAAGCAACTCAGTGAGACCCTGTCTCTACATAAAAGACAAAATAGGGCTGGGGATGTGGCTCAGTGGTCGAGTGCCCCTGCGTTCAATCCTCAGTAACAAAAGAAAAAAGAAAAAAAATGTGGTATTGGGATATCACCTTTGGGAAAAATTTAGTGCCATTAAACATGGCAATTTTTTCATCTCATGATCTTACATACCCTATTCAGATTTTTTTTGAAGAGAGACTTGATAAGCGAACACTACTGCCAGCATATACTTTACACATTAGCTAGTCATATGCTGAACCAATGTCAACTATGGATCCTCTGTGATGGATAAGCACTTGTTCTTTTCCAATGTCTAAAGTTTGCCATTTTTACAATGGGTTCTGTTGTATTTTATGTCTTTTGATAAGGTCTTTAAGGTTGATGGTTTTTCTCTTTTATAATTTAGGTTCAGTAGATTGTTTTTGAAGTGAAAACATAAAGGACTATCAAAGTTTTATTCTGAAAATCAATGGTTTACCTAGAGGAGCATTTAACATTTTTTACCTTTCACAATAATATGTTCCTACTGCAATTAATAAACTCAAGAATGTCTGTGGGGTTTCTTAATCTCTTAACATTCCAGGATGGGCAATAGTAGATAGCTCTCTCCCAACCCCTAGAACCTCAGAACTCTCTTCATCCAGCCAGCAGATAGGGGAAGTAAAGAAGGATGGACTGTATCCTAAAGTTCAGATTTGGAAGTGACGTCAATTTTGCTTATAATTCCTTGGTGAAGATGTGTCACAAGGTCACAGTTATACGTGAGGCAGATGGAAATATTGTCCCCGGGTAGGTAGCCATTCCCAGAGACAAAATAACCCTGCAAAAGAAGACCGACTACAAAACCTATGGGCAGTCAGCTGTTTTGCACTACAGAAACCCATGTTACTTATTTTAGCACTGTGCTTTACTGGAACTGCCAACCAAATGTAATGCCCAATCATAGCAAATATAGTTACCATATGTGTTTTGAACCTTTTTAACCATGCACTTATTATATGTCTCTTAGCACTTGACATTTCTTCATTTAGAAATTCTCACTATTCCTATAATTATTTGTTCAACTATATTGTAAGCTTCTTAAGGGTAGGACCATGTGGTTACCTCATGCATTGTATCATGGTATCTACCACCGTGTCTCACATACAAGTATATTAATAAATTATTTTGAATAAATGAATGAAGATGCTAAATTGGTATTGCAGCATATCATCCCTTAAGATATGCCCTATTTATAAGCTACCTCCAATCATATTTTGGATTGGTGGTTTACTGAATAAATCAAGCTGAAATTAAGATTCTTTGTTCTTTTTTGCTTTTCATAAAGGCCATGATGCCATTGTCACACTCCTGAAGCATTATAAGAGACCCCAGGATGAACTGCCCTGTAATGAATATTCTCAGCCTGGAGGAGGTACCACGTTTTTTATTCAAGTTTCATTGCTGTGCAAATCATGCCTAAAGGCAAATCTGTGTTTCTGTTATTATTCTGAGGGTAGTGGGAAAGCATAGACTTTGTCAGATTAACCTATTTTCAGAAAAATTTTATCTATATGAGAATGAATTTAAATAAGCCTCCATTTAGGCTATTTTATAACTATCATTAATTCACAGTTTCTCCAAGTTTAAGTTTACCTGGACTGGATGTGTATGAGGTTTGAACAAGAGTAATAAGGTCTGGGTAAGCTGAGAAGAGTCATTTTCCATTTCAGTTATCTATTAAGGCAGGGCAGAGAATACTCATAGCCAGACACAAATTAAATCCACTGGAGTCTGCTACAAATTGGATTTCTTTTTAATCTTTTTATGCACTTTCTAAATAAACACTTGTAGTATAGTTTCAGTATCCAGAGAATAGATTTGGGCCTTAGGCTATAGTTTTTCTTGGTTTCATCACCTGTTTTTTTTTTATAATGTTGAACTTTTATGTAGAAAAAAAAAGATTGCTACTTTCAATTCTATTATATAATTTGATTTCTAGATGGGTCCTATGTGTCTGTTCCATCCCCATTGGGGAAGATTAAAAGCATGACAAAAGGTACTTGTAAATGGGACAATTGTTATATTTTGTTACTCAGTATAATTATTGCCTAAATATGATACCATTCTATTTTGCTTCACATATTATGAATAATGACTACTTTATAAGCATAAACAATTTTATCAACAGATCATCCTTCTCATAATTAATCATATCTTTTATGTCTTTTCAGTTCATGAAGATATGACAGTGAAAATTTCATATGAATTTTAAAGAACAATCAATTCTCAGTGTTATTCAAATATCTGTATTTTTTAATAAAATATAAATTACAAATACTAATATTTATTTTAGAAGAATTGGGAATAGATGTACCTTAGGAAAAAATTAGGAAAAACATAATTATTTTAAAAAAATAACTCAAATAAGTAATACTTTACGAACTTTTTTTGAATGTTTGCTATATACCAAAATTAATACCATTGGACCAGAAAAGTACAAAATATGATTGTATTGTAAACTTATATTGAACTATTTAGAATATTCAGTTCTTTAAAATGTTTTTTAGTTGTTGGCATTTATTCAGAATACTTGAAATGCTTGTTTTCTGTCATTTATTTAAATTTTTTTGAGGTTTAGTTTATTGATATTTGACTTAATCTATTGATGGAGGTTGAAGAGATTGACCAGATAAGAATTTTCTCATGATGTTATATAAACTGTACTCCAGGGATGCTGTGTCCTACGTGTGTGTGTGTGTGTGTGTGTGTGTGTGTGTGTAGTACACTTCCATATATGTGATTTTTAATCTTAAAAAGTACAATGACATTTCCTGTTTGCAGAGAAAGCTGATGTTCTCCTCCTAAGGGCTGGATTGCCTTCACATTTCCATCTTCAACTCTCAGAAATTGAGTTCCATGAGATTATTGGCTCAGGTAACCTAAGAAAATATAGGTCTACTTTAATTAAATGAGCTCAAGATAATACATATTTATTTATTTTAAACAACTTTAGGTTCCTTTGGGAAAGTATATAAAGGACGATGCAGAAATAAAATAGTGGCTATAAAACGGTAAGAGAACAAATGAGAAAAATTACCATCTAGATAGTGTTATGAGCTTTGACAAGTATATACATGGCAACCTCTTGTTGGATTCAATTGATGAGAATTTCCTGTTGCTGCTATTTCTAGTTATCGAGCCAACACCTACTGCTCCAAGTCAGATGTGGATATGTTTTGCAGAGAGGTGTCCATTCTCTGCCAGCTCAATCATCCCTGTGTAATTCAGTTTGTGGGTGCTTGCTTGAATGATCCTAGCCAATTTGCCATCGTCACTCAGTACATATCAGGAGGATCTCTGTTCTCTCTCCTTCATGAGCAAAAGAGGTATGATTCTCTTGTTCTGCCTTATCCTTGAGCATAGCATTCACCATGGCATTGAAATTACCCCCCCTCCCTGAGACATTTCTGAGGCTTTCTGATTGGATGACCCTTCACCTTTAGAAACCTCTGAGTACTAGCAAGTGTGGCATTGAAATATGGCTAATAATTTATGACTAATCATTGTATTTCAAGGAACAGAAATACTTCTGTGACTTTTTAATAGGAATTTAGTTGAAGGTAACAAATTCAAAAAACTTAAACTGGCAGCTGAAACTTATTATTATTCTGTTTGATATGCCATTAAAACAGATATGTGTAAAATAAAATAATTACCAAGATCATCATATGTATAAAAGGAAGTTTTAAAAAGAAATGATCTTGCACAAGCCTAAATTGAATTTATTTCCTAGATCTTTGCATACAGTAATTATAATGTGGTTTCATTCAGTTATTAAAATAAATCTTTACATTATTACAAAGAACTTAAATATATTACAAATAAATTAGAAAAATAAAGTACAATTTTTAAATGAAAAGTATTGTATATCTGAGTTGACCTATAAGCATTTTCTGAGATAGAAAAGTTATTTTTCTGTATTTGTTTAACTTTTCATTTAACCTTCAATGAATAAAAATAGACTAAAATTACACAGAAAAAAATCAAATCATACATACCTTGATTTCTTTTAAAAGATAACGGCATTGGTTTTGACTGCTTGCTCTCCACTGAATCTATTTTTAAATTCTAGGATTCTTGATTTGCAGTCCAAATTAATTATTGCAGTAGATGTTGCCAAGGGTATGGAATACCTTCACAACCTGACACAGCCAATTATACACCGTGACTTGAACAGGTATTTTTTTTCCTAATAATGAACTTAGAATTGTATAATGACTAGTATAGTCTAGTCATTATAAATTACTACTAGATTCAGTAAAGATACATTTTATATTTACTACAGATCAGGATTTTCTCCCTACTCTGAACAAAGAATGGGCTACCGTAAGACCAGGCAATAGAAAGTTTTGTCTTTTACCAAAATAGAAGGCTGTATAAAACTGCTCTTCAGACATCTTCCAAATCTAGAAAGGATGTCAAGAAAGATAGTGCTGCTTGTAAGATGCACCAACTAACTATAGTCATGCCCCTTATGACAGTGCTTACATGACAGTGGAACAGTGGTCCCATAAGATTATAATGGAGCTGAAAATTACTGTAGCTCAATGACATTGCAGCTTTTGCAATGTGGCGCACCCTGTTACTCACGTTTGTGGCAGTCCTGATGTGAACGAAACTACAATGTTGCAATACAGAAAAGTACAGCACAAGCAATTTGTACAGTATAGTTTTTGATAATGATAATTTAACATCTATGTTCCCGGTTTAAGTATTGGTACTATACTGCTAATCATTATTTTAGACTACTGCTTTCACTTATTAAAAAAAATTACTGTAAAACAATATGGCATGTTTTGCTGGTAGCAGCTTCATACAGCTCATGTTTACTGCATCTCTTGCATCAAGAGACCATATTAAGTGATTGACCTATGCCATCTAGGTTCATGTAAGTACACTGTAATGTTTGCACAATAACAAAATCATCCCTAAAAAGGCATTTCTCAGAACATATCTTCATTCTTAAACAAACACATGATTGTACTTTCCAGGTAAGGAAAGTACAGATCAAGAATTAAGCTCATTGACTTTTAAAGAATGTCATGTCTCATACACAGTCACTTGTTAGAGGAGACTCTATCTGAAGTAATACTTTGTGCTACCATTTTGGTATTTTGGTATTAGTAAATTCAGCCAAACTACAACAGGTTGTTTTCTAGTTTTCATGTGAAATACAGACCTGAAACAAATACAGAATCAAAGTTCCCCAATGGTGGAACCCCAGGGGATTTCAAAAATTTTCTTAAATAGTGAATCCTTTCTCCAAGCAAAGTCTTACACAAAAGGCCAATATACAAAATGGGGCACGTTTGGTTAAGGCAGAGAGTAAGGGTCAAAAATTTGTTCACTTGAACATTTTCTACTTTTTAAGTAGGAAGACCCCTGGGTCCCCTCTGTGGAATCCCAAAGGTACTGTATAGAATAGCTGGACAAACACTGATCTACTTTATGAAACCAGTCATATTATTTCACACAATAACTTTGATTTAATTATTTTCAATAAGGTTCATGTGGGTCCTATATATAGTCCTTTGTATAAACCCCACAGTTCTGAAGCTGCTAAATATTAATGAATTACTCTACTCAAAAACTATTTGGACATTTAGTATGTATAAAGCCTTTGTACTTGGCATGGTAGAGCTTGGAAACTGCCTCAGAATCTACTTTTAAGGATCCTTCACGTTCTAAGAGGAAACAAGTACACAACTAAATATATTTTAATGTACAAAATAACAAGTTCTAAAAAAGAGTGAAACTTTCTATAAACTTTAAGAATGAAGGATGCTAATTACTTCTAGGGAGTTCAGTGTCAGCTACATGGAAGAGGTGGCATGTAAGTTTGGTCCTGAGGGATGAATAGAATTTGGAAGAGCATCCTAGGCTCACAGAAGATACTTATAAAATTGATAGAGATTAGAAAGTTAAAAGCATACATAGGGACTATGAATAACTTCATCTTAGTGTATGAAATATATATATATTTAGTATATATAGTGAATTAAGTAGACAGGAAAGAAGTACAGAAAAATAGAACAAGGGTACAGAAATCAGTGTGGCCTGGACTAGGTCCTGGACATGATTCTGTAAAAGTGATTTCAAGCTAAAGTAGGCACTACGGATGTTTGAGCTGGAAATCACAAATCTGAGTCTACATTAAAGAAATAGTAATTAACCTATGGTAAAAGATAATATTGAAGGGAAAGTCAAGAACCTGCTGAGGCAGTTACTACAATATTCTATGAGAAGCAATGAAAAACAGAATTTCACTAGTAGCAAGCATAAATGACAGGAAGAGACAGATCTGAAGGTAGATAGAAAATTAAATAAGACATGAGAGTGGTAGAATCTTAGAAGTAAATAATGTGGGACTCATTTATAAATATTTAGTGGTTTTCAAAAAAAAGTCATTTCTTCACTGTTAACTATAGGTTCTTTACCTCTTTTTTCAAAGCAAATATTATGTTAATGAACAATTTTTTTCTTTGAGTTTTGCTAACAATATTTAGGAAACAGATTTAGATGATAAATTAACATAATGCAAACTGATGATTTTGAGTTTTGGGATTATTACTTTTCCATCCTAACTATCATTGCAAATGGTATTAAAACACATAAGTGATGACTGCATGTTTTTTCTTCATTTGTAGGACAATTAAATGTACTTTCTTTTTCCCTATAAGTGCAAGTTGTTGCCATCAGTTATACAACAGAACTAAAAATATAAATGCTGACAAAAAGTGAATACAAAATATTTACTATATAACAGATACAGGTTTACACTTACCATTTTTGCTCTTCTAACATAAATGCTTAAATTGCATGAAAAATTCTTCAAAATTAATGCAACATAGATACTTTCAATATACTATGTCCCAACTACTGCATTTGTTATTTGTGGACAATTTTTACCAATCTTTAATCTGTAACAACAATAAAACATTCAGGTGTCCAGATTAATGCAGGCACAAAAAACATGGATCCTACACCTCCAAGGATTTACTACCACTTAATTGGATAGATAGGTCATATATCTAGGAAGCAACTAAATTCAAAATGATTACGGGCCAAAATGATTAAATAGCTACTCTAATAACAACTTTGAAACAGCAACTCTAAAGGGATTGCAAGTCAGTAAAAGATCAAAGTAGAGTGGAATGCTTCCTAGAGGTCCTGGAGCTAAAACCAGAGGTGGAAGAATGGGCATGTTTAGAATTCTGTGCTATCCTTGTTACTATCTCCATGTTACAGATAAGGAAACTGACTAAAGAGACTGATCTGGATCCCATTCATGCTCTTAACACTGTATTATGTTTTAGCAACAGCAATAACACTATGTCCAAAGAAAGAAACAGAAGTTCATTGATCTTGGATGGACATCAATAACATTTACAGTCTTTGCTATTTGTATTTCAGTCTTTTATAGGCTCAGCTCTTATAAACCGTAAATCATTTTTCATCTCGTTTCCTCATGCTTCTGTGTTCTGCTTTCTTGTATATACCCTGTCCTCAGCTGGTATGGTACAAAGGTTGCATTCTTATGCAGATATGCTTTGTTAAACCCAAAGAGTTTAAATGTTTTTAAAGTATTCAAAGTTTTAAGCAAGAATACACTATTTGCTATGGAACCCATCATCTACCAACTAATTCCTAGCCTATTTTTTTACATTCATCTTGTGGCATTGGCTCTTGCAAATCAAGATTCACAACTGAAGACTTTAAAGCTTTTTACTTAACTCAGTAGTCTGTGTTTTCTTGGAAAAATACATTTTATAAATTGTTTGACACTGAAACAGAAACATTGCTGCAAATATATACCGATCACATGACTGATCTCCCCATTAAGTCTCTACTATCTTATAACAACAGTGTAAGGAATGCAATAGTAATACCTCCTTTACAAAATGGTCATACCACACTCCCATGAGATTTTATAAATTTTGAAATATTACATAAATATTACTTTTATTGTTTTTAGTCCCTCATTTGTTCTCTTATATAGGGAGAGGGTTGATAAAACACTCTACAATAACTTCATACATACAGATACTTCTTTTTATAAAGCACAACTAATTAGTTTGCAGTCTAGATCTGAGAAGGACTCACTGCTGGTTTTTGAGTGTCAGCTTATTCTGGTGAGTATAAAGGAAAATAATTAGTGATAATTTAAAAACAGCAAACTTTCCAATGTTGAATGACAGATAATTTAAAAGAAAAAAATCTAGTAAGGACTAAAAGAATCTTAATTTTAAAGATGACATTTAACATTTAAAAATGAAGATTTTAGGAAGTATCAAAGAAAAAAACTGATAGAAAATTTTAATAGGTGTTTTTAAGTTGGCATATGTCTATGCCTTTCAACTGAACACAAAATATAAAACTCCTGTACTTTAAAACAACACAGTGATCAAGTACAATAAGTTATCTTTTTCCAATATAGCTGTAGTCCTTATTTGCATAGAGTAGACTCCCATTTTCAGCTATTCCTTAGACTTGTGACTTTTCCTATAAAAGAACTTAGCATCCATTGACAAATGTCTTCTTGAAGAGACTTCATGAAGACCAATTAACCAATTATGTCAAAATATTTACAGAAGTCCTACAAGAGAACCCATTGGAATTCTTGTGAAATCTTTGATTATTCTGCTTTTGTCATTCTCTGGTATAAAACCAGTAATCACAAGTGGTATTTTAAATTTTGTAAACAATTGTTTTTATTAATTTCCATTTTAGAAGTAAGAGAGTTAATTAATTAGCGTAAAATACTTATTGGGTGCTTGCTTGACCCAATATCGATGCTATGCTCTGGGGTGCAGCTGAAAATGAAGGATCATAGCACTTTCTCTATCAGAGTTTAGAGCCTAATAAAATATTTATGAAACTTCCTAGTCATAAAAATCATATGAAAGCCTTCATTAAAGAAGTAAATAACAACCAAAAAATTTTTAAAAATTAAAAAACAGGTTCAATGACCATATCCCTTGAATGGATTGATTCAGAATGTCTTAGGTTGCTCTTGAGAATTCATAATAAATAAGCCAAAACAAAAATAAAAATTTCAATATCAGACAATTGCAGTGTACAATAATTCTTGTGGGAATTCAAGAATATAAACCTTGGTAGAATACAAAATTATATGTGTATGTTGAATAGTTCTCATCTAAAATGCTTGGGACATGAAATGTTATAGATTTTGGATTATTCCAGATTTTAGAATATTTTCACAAAGTTTACCAGCTGAGAATCCCCAACCTGAAAATCCAAACCTCAAATTGCTCCCAAATCCAAAATTTCTCAAGCATCATTGCAGAGTTCAAAATCTTTGTATTTTGAGGCATTTTAGATTTTGGATTCTTGGATTAGGGATATTAAATGTGTAATAAATAGATACACAAGCACACAGAAAGATTCATATCTATATATACATGTGTGTTACATGTCAACACACATATAAACATATGTATTTCTACATGAAGTTTCCAGTCTTTTGAAACTGGATTTCTAAGGAAATTAACCTTACAGAAAATGAGTTTAGGGATGTTTTTCAATTTTTCCAAGAATGAGAAATAACTATGATCATTTGGGATACAAGGAAGAGAAATTAATTCATTACATGCAATGGATATCTTAGGAATTAGGACTTCAGAGCTTAAATACTGCCTGTAGCTCTGAAACACTTACGTCTAAAATTGTCATCAGATGTCATATTTCCATATTGATACATTTTTTAAAAATAACCAGTTACCATTTCTATCAGTGTTGTTGGGATAGTCCCTATGCATGAGGTAAGTCTGTCTCTCAGGACTCACATTCAATATGTGACTTACAGGGTTTCCTTGGAAGTCATCCTCTTTGAAGGTAGTGTAAGTGGGACAAGAATATATAAGTTGTTTCTGATGTTTTATGGGCCAGACATTTAGAGTGGCATATAGCTGTCATAACCATGCCCTATCTCTAGAGCTCAATCACAAGAACATATCTGTAACTTTATGGGATACTGAGAAATGTTAACTAGATGTGTGTCAGAGGAGGAAGTGAGTTTTGATGGGCAACCAAAAATCTATATTACATGGACCCTATTTACACTATGGAAAACAGGTAGGAACATTTGAATACTGATAATAATCAAGAAAGCTGGTCCAACCGGGCGCGGTGGCTCACGCTTGTAATCCCAGCACTTAGGGAGGCTGAGACAGGAGAATCGCGAGTTCAAAGCCAGCCTCAGCAAAGGCGAGGCGTTAAGCAACTCAGTGAGACCCTGTCTCTACATAAAACACAAAATAGGGCTGGGGATGTGGCTCAGTGGTCGAGTGCCCCTGAGTTCAATCCCTAGTACCAAAAAAAAAAAAGAAAAAAAAAAAAAAAAAAAAAGAAAGCTGGTCCAGGGCCTGGGGTTGTGGCTTAGCAGTTGAGCACTTGCCTCGCATACGTGAGACACTGGGTTCGATCCTCAGCACCACATAAAATAAATAAAGATCTTGTGTTCATCTACAACTAAACAAAATATTTAAAAAAAAGAAAAGAAAAGAAAGCTGGTCCAGATTTTTTATAAATCAGTTACACAACTATGTTAGTTATATGCTAAATATTTCTGTTTATACAAACATTTTTGCAATTAATAAAATAATACCATTAATTGGAAAGTATAGTGAAAACTAATTAATGACCATATTATATGTAAATTAATTTCAAAATAAATCTTCTTATTTACTTTTGTTAAGTTAAAAGAAGATTACCTTTAGGAATGTGGGAACATACATCCCTGAATCAAAATATGGCTCAAGAAGAAATATTATAACTATATAATAGTATGAACTAAGTTATGTCAATTTAAAAGCATAAGTCACATATTGGCATGCACTCTACATCAATGACAAAATACACAGTCACATAGTTTTCTATAAGAATGAAAATAAATAACAGAAAAACTATGAGTATTATATTCAGAGAACCTTTGTTGTCCTGAACCAGCAGAAGGGGCTCCTTAACCACTTAAGGTTACAGATTAGTTTGTTTCTATACACAGGCTTCACTCAGGTGTTGATGTCTGGTCATAGTTTCCATTTCCATTTCTGGTATATCTTCAGTTTCCATTTGAAGTCGATCTGTCCTTAGGTCCCAGCTTCCAGAAAAACAGTGCGTTTCCTCTGAACTCAAATTCTTACTCATTAATTAAAAAGAAATTTACCATGCAATTTACCTTGATTTTCTCTGAGTGGAATCATCCCTGCCTCTCGCTTGATTTTCAGTTTTCAGAGGGCCAGCTATGTCCCAAACATTGTCATCACATTTCCATTTTGGTTCAATTTCCCCAACCTGAGCCTCACTTGCAAGCTCCTCCCACACCAGTACTACATTGCCCTGTTGTCTTGAGTTCTCTCTTTCTACTCCTCTAGAAATAGCTGAAGTTTCATACTGGGACCAGTTAAAATGTTCTTCTATCAGCTGCCTCCATTAGAATGTCTCATTTAATTTTGGCTGCATCCACTAATTCTAAAAATAGTGCTTTTAACACCTCATTAAGTAAATTCCCTTGGACACATACTCCCTTTAAATTAAAATAGGTTTATTTAAGTCAGAGGAAAACTCATTCCTTTTTCACACTATTATATTACTTGCACAAACCTGGTCAAATCTACTATCTCTTGAGATACCTTCCTTTAGAATCTTTTCCTCAGTCATCCCGGTCAGACAAATCCCTAAATCTCACATATTAGGGGTAGATTCTAAACAACCATAAGACATTAGAAACAGTAGACAAGATGCGGGGGTGGGGGGTTGTATGTGTATGTGTATGAGGCAGGAGTGAGAGCTAGGACTTGTGTGATACCAAAATTGGCTTGTTGTTTGGTATTTATATCCAGTATTTTCCTTATGGTGCAATGATTTACTCTGCTGCCTTTCCTAACACATCACAGTCATACCCGGAGAACTCTAAAGGCAGCAGGGAAGAAGTTTAACTGTTTTACCTTCCCTTCCACAAGGGCTGAGTGTGGAGTAGAAGTGATGCCCCTCTTGATCCTCTTAAGCCTTTCCAATGCTTCCCATGACTGGCAGTGAACTTACTGGCCTGTGCTTTTCTGGATATTACTACTGGTTCCTTACATTGCCATTTTCCATTCTTTGGGGATATGGTCTGTATAAAGCCAATTTTTGAAAATGTCAGCAAGGGCTTTTCTCTCTGACCATTTCTTTCTGCTCTCATTTGCTGGGAGGCCCGTGAATGCCCTCTTGGTACTTCGTCGATTTCCTGAGCTGCTAACCTTTCAATATTGATATTAATGCTGCCTTTTGGTATCTGTGCATTTTTCAATTCATAATTTTCCACGCTTCCTTACTGAGATTCATTCATGTTATGTTGTTCTTAAGATACTGAAGTTCACTGCAACTGTATAGGGACCCAAAGTCAGGGTTACTAGCTAATAAATGAAGAACGATCTTAATAGGTAGATGTTTCTTTCCCATTCATGAAATTTCCAATAGATAGCTATATGTGGCCCAGAAATTGTAAACATTCTTTTCTTGTTGACCATTTCCTAAATCCTCCCTGTCCGCTTTAGGAAGAAACAACTTTTCAAATAATGTTAGCTTTCTCTGGCTTAAAATTCAGCGTGGACATATCTGGATATCTGTGTTGGTGTGAAATACTACCCTATTGAAAGAAAAGAAGACAAATGAATTGGCAGTGCAGTCTCTGGATTCAGACCATGCACATTCAAATCCCAGCTCTGCTGCATCCTGTATTCCTAGGAAATTTTTTTTACCATTCATTTATGGTAATAATTATACCTAACTTATCAGATTTAAAGGAGAAAATACATGAACAATTATTATCATCATTTTACTTCTTAATATTCTTTGATGCCCAAGTTTACTTACTGAATTAAATATTTCAAAAGGCCTGTCTCCTTTTTTTATTCCCAACTTACACAACTGTGCTTATACTATCTCAGATGGATAATACCTTCTAAAAAGATCTTTTCTAAAAAGATATGGGAAATAACTGGATTGTTCCACCGTAGATAGCTTTCTATAAAGAAGGAAAAGAGGATTTAAATCATATTATTAACTTAATTGAGACCTTTCATCCCTTCATGGTTCAAAGTTGAATCAGGGATTCAGTCTGACATTCCCATTAGGTAGATGTAGATCTAGAACAGAATTTGAATTAAATGTAGCTAAGGGTTGACAGGGTTATTTGATTATCTAGTATCCTTCTCAGTGATTCTTGTTTCTAGGGCTCATTCACGAAATTTAAGCACACAGTTAAACACCAGTCCTTAGGTTATTCAACAAGCATTTGCTAATAAACAATGGTATAGAGGGGAAAGTGTTATCAGAAGTACATTCTAGAGGACAAAATATACAGGTAGAAAAGAGTGTACTTTCATAGCTGTTGTATGGGGCTTCTACATGATTTGGCAGTTTTCCTTTCCTATGCCCAATGAGCTTACTCAGTGATTGAATTCACCAATTGTCTTTCTCATATAAAGATCAGGATGGATATTTTCAAAACTAATATTGAGAAGGTTAATTCCTATCCTTTCTTCCATGGTAAGAGAAAAGGAAGAATCATCCAATTGCTCTTTCTTGATTCCTAAGAGACGATCATTTTTCTCATTTCTATTCTTATTCTTTCTATATCATTGTTATGCCACTTAACATCTTTCTGACTCAAATTCCTCAATTTCCTCTCCACAAAATGGAGATAATGATGTCTATGTCTCCACATTTACATGGATACCTTTGTCAATAATAGTGGTGCCAGGTCAACAGTAAAGGGACGATTATAGGGAAAGATTCTACAAAAGAAATTCCATTATAATTTATATTAATTGCATGCAACAGAGTCGCCAGAAAGTCTCAGACTAAGATTCATTTTGTATCTAGCTAATGGGCCAGTACTATTTTCAGGATAGTCAAGGTTATTTTCCAACTAACTGGAGATGAAAGATTTTGTGTTGACTATATGATATAGGGAACAACACACTCTTTTTCTGAGAATCTTACTATTGTCTTGACCAGCATGGAGAAAAGAGCATGCAAGCCACAGAATGATTAGAACTCTTTAATCCTGTAGCAATGATCTTTGTATCAATTACATTTCAAGCCTGTGCATGAAAAATTGTATTCTCAGACACTGAGCCATCATTTAATGGCTTGAACAACCTACATAAAGTTGGTGAAAAGCATGCCTGGTTCCATAGATGAAATAGCATCAGGACATTGATGATGTCTGCCTTCTCTTCTGTTGGGAGGGAAATCCCCCTTCTCAATTCTAAAAATAGCAATTGGTTTTCATTAACTGTTGGTTTAGAGTTGAGGGTCAAGGATCTCGAGTGACCTCTTTCTTTGGGAATGGAGCACATTTTAATAGACTTTTTCCTGTCTATGGTCTATGAAAGATTTAGCCTCAGGCAGGATCCTGAATTGCTGGGGTTTGTAAAGGAAAGGATTGATTACAGGCTTCTTCTAATTCTTTCTCGTTCTTTAATTTCTTTTTTCTCATTTCAGACAAAGAATGAGAAAGATATTTTGAGTCTCCTATTGAGACATGGGTTGGCTTTACAGGCAGACATTTAGCATTGAACTTTTATTAACCTCCTCCGGCTTGACAAAGTTTCTTTTGCTTCCTAAGTATAAAGCTAACAAGCTGTTATTTGCAAAGCTTGTACTTCAGCACTGCAAGCGGGAAAGAGAAAACACAAACTGTGGTATTTTCTTTTGGGCTTTCTCTCTTGCTCTGCATCTATAGCGTTTATCTGAAAAAAATTTAGTGTAGGCCTTAACACGTTATTCCCTTCTGAGTAACTCCTTTTATCCCTATTGCTTCCTCCAGGAAGTCTCCCCACATGTTCCTACAATAATCCATGTACTTACTTATCTCAGAATTGCACATGTCACTGTTAAAATTTCTCATGTCCTCCAGTGTATTCTCTGCTGTACACTTAGCTTAATCAGGACAGGAGCTGTCAATTTTGTACCATTTTATTCACAATGCTTTAGAATAGTGAGTTGACTATAGTAGAAATTCAACTAATATTTCCCAAATGCATGAATTAATTACTAAAAATTCAAGGAATATAAAAATAACATTAATATATCTTTGCGACATACATTGAATTTAATTCTTTGTGTTATCTAATTAAATCCCCATAACTCTATATGGCAGTTTAAAACATAATGAGAGAAGAGATTACTAAGATGACAAAGTTCATAAGTGACAGACTAAGATTTCTACACACACTACATAGTCATACAGTTCAAAATATGAGGATTTATACCACAAAACGGGAGTAACTCTGACTGAATAACAATATATTTATCAGGTTGCCTTAACAACCAGACCCTTGCTTTACAGAAATCATACCAGAAATGAGAAGATAGTTTTCATTTAATATTTAAAAATTCTGTAGCATTTAATAGAATGAAAGTCATCCTTTTGTTCAATTAAAGCTAGTATTCCACAAGTCACTAGCCAGGCTATTTTAAGCTATAGATAATTATTGGCATTCTAGTCATTAAAGCCTAACCAAAAAAGAAAAGAAAAGAGGAAAAAAACAGAAAATAAGGAAAGACAATCAGCTGTGACTGATCTGATTTTCTAATTTACTCAGGTGAGAAGTTAGTCAAACTAACTGGTTTTGTAATGTAGACATAGCCCAAGAGTATTTGATGACTCATAAGGAAAATACAACCTGCTGAAATTCTAGTGATTTTTAGTCACTACTGACCATGTAGATTTGAACCAATACTTGCTTTTTCTAAATGGATTGATTTTCCTTCTCACAGGCAACATTTTTATTTTCTAACCTGCAGCATTTCTATGCCTGACTGGAATATTTTTGCATTTGATTAATGTTTTCATTTGACTTTCAATGAGGTCTCAAAACAGTTTGGCTTGTCACAGTCAAATTATTTAAATATTCCTCTGAAAAGAGTATGTGGAAACTAAAATCAGATTCATGTGAACCTGAAAAAATAGTGCCAACATTTCTTGAACTTGTTATATTTTTATGTCTAAATTAATAATTACATCATTACACATTTTTGTTTTATGTTGATTCTCAGTTCCTTCAGTATAGTGATTATTGAATGCCTTAATGAAAAAGTTTTAATTTTTTACTGACCCAAGAAGTTACTTTCCAATATGGATTTGTGTTCCTTTTTAATATGTTCCCCCTTGTGGTTTCAATAGCTCAAACATGTGCTTTCTACTTAGAAGAACTAAAACTTGCTTTGGTTTCTTTAACACAAATACCTAAGCCATTCTTTTCCTTTCTCAGTTACTCTTTACACGTTCCATTGAATATGGTCAAAATTGGTTATAATTGTCTTCTCTGTTATTAATTTTTTTTTTTTTTTTTTGCTACCACGGATTGAACTCAGGGGTACTCAACCACTGAACCACATCCCCAGCCCTATTTTGTGTTTCATGTAGAGACAGGGTCTCACTGAGTTGCTTAGCCTAAGCCTCGCCCTTGCTGAGGCTGGCTTTGAACTTGCGATTCTCCTGTCTCAGCCTCCTTAAGTGCTGGGATTACAGGCATGTGCCACCACACTCGGCTTCTGTTATTAATATTTATGTCATGTGAAAAAAGCACTCATTAGAGAATACATATTGTATTTTTCCATTTATAAACTTTTTTTTCAGTAGTGCTAGAGATTGAACCCAGGGCTGCATGCATATTAGGCTATACCTACCACAATAGAGCTATACCTACAGTCCCAATATATATAATTCTTGAACATGCAAACTAATCTATACTGTGATAAAGAATATGAATGGTTTCCTGAGGCTGAGGGCTAAGAGATGGTAGACTGCAAGAGGGACAAGGAACCTTTTTAGGGTGACAAATGTTTTTGTATCTTACGATGGTATTTCACAGGAGTATAATATATGTTTAAAATTCATCAAATTATAATCTTTAAATATATACGATTTTTCCTTCTAATGTGGATAAAAGTAAATTGCCTAATATGGGCAGTAAATATAAAATAGTTAAATCTTTAAAAAGAGATATGCAAAGTAATATGAATTGGCACCTTTCTAAGTATGAAAAAAAAGAGTTTGTCCTTTTTAAAACTTTAAGGAGAAATAGTCATTTGCCAAATAATCTCACTGAGGATATCAAAACCAATTCCAGCTAAAGGAAAAGAATCAACATAACTGAGTTGGAAGAAGAAAGGTTTACTCAGATGCTATCAATGAATATAAATCTGTATCACACTAAGGTTAATATAACTGTCTGCAAATGTTAGCATTCAGTCAAAAGACCTTAGACATTGACATGGGGAGAGAAGAGAGAGCTCCTTTGACACATGTGTTTACCCTCTATCCATTTTTTTCAGGTCCTGGTCTGATGCAAAAGATGTTTGTACTAGTTTCTACTCCTTTGCTAAAATAGTAAGAGCATGCATTGAGTAGTAAAAAATAAAAAGAGCCCAGAGTGTTTACCTGCTATGGTTTGAATATGACGTTTCCCTCAAAAGTTCCTGAATTAATGCAGTAATATCCACAGGGAAATGATTAGATATAAAAAACTAATCAGTGGATTAATCTAGTTGATGTATTAATACTTTGAAAGAACTTGTACTGGATGATAACTGTAGGCAGGTGGGGCTTAGCTGGAGGAAATAAATCACTGTGAATGTGCCAAGGAAGAGTTCAACTTCCTTGCCCAGCTGCTGCTTCCTAGTTATAATGAACTGAGCATCTATCCTCTGCCCTAATGTTACACCTCCCCGTGGATCCACAGTGGTGGAATCATCTAACACAAATGTTTTTGTATCTTATGATGGTATTTCACAAGAGTACTTAATCTCTGAAATTGTGAGACAAAATAAACTTCCTCTTCTTAATTGTTCTGGTCATGTATTTTGGTCATAGTGAATAAAGAAAAAGCTAACACAGAAATTGGTACCAAACAGTGAGGATGTTGCTATGACTAATCTGAACAGGTGGTTCCGAAGCCTTTGGAACTGGTTTTCAGGAGGAGGTTGGAAAAGTTTGAAGATATAGACTAGAGAATCTTTAGAATGTTGTAAGTAGAGCTTCTTGGTTAATTCTGGTGGGTGCTCAGACCAGAATGGCAAGAGGAATGCAGACAATAAAGAATTTTCATGAGGTTTCAAAGGGAAATAAAGACTGTCTTGGGAATTGGATTAGAGGCTACTTCTGGCTACATTCTGGCAAAGAACTTGTTTATGTTTTGCCAATGTCCTAAGACTTCCTGTGAGGCTGAATTTAAAAGTGATGGACTAATTAAATCTGGCAGAAGAAATTTCAAGGCAGCACAACATTCAGGCAGTGGTATAAACATTGGTGACAGCATTTTGCTAGGTTTATTGTGAGAATGGGGAGCAGAGAGCTGAGAAAGTAGATTTTTAAAATGCTGTTTGGCTAGAAAAGTGCGTATAAAATAGACAAAAAAGATATGGCTGTTGAAGACATTCCCACCACTAAAGAGAAGTTGAATGCTTTGCACAGAGACAATAGGAAAGATGGCTTGAGGGAATCTCAAGATTTGTAAGATCATATCCATTGCAGACTCCAGGGTACAGAAGTGAAAACTCATTGAAGAGACCATGGGGTCACACTGTTCACATAGGAGGGCCTAGAGAGTTGATTACCCATGATTCATTTCACCATGCTATGCTGCCTGGGCATTTGGAAGCCACCGAAGGCATGGTTTGAGGGGACCCATCTAGAGGTGTTGAAGGTAGCAGCGGACTTTGGCATCACACCTAATACTAGTTCTGCAGGAATGGCAGGATGCTGGAGTTAGGGGTTCATCAAGGTTTCCACTGAGATTTTTAAAGGAAAGCCTGGGAGGCCAGGCAAAGTGTAGCAGTGTCAGGGTCCTTGCAAGCTGCCCCTTAGGAGGTGATGCATGAAGCTGTGAAGGTGAAGCCCAAACTGGAATGGAGACCCTAGGAATTAAGAGATGCCAGTAATGTGGAACACCTGTGAAAAAAAGCTGCTGGCTCTGGAGAGAGCCAGTCTAAGAGAGAGGCCATGAGCACTGCAATCTGCAAGGCCAAAGGGGCAGGGATACCTAAACCCTGTGGAAAGAACATTTTGTTAACATGTGCCCAGATGCTGGATATGGAGCTACAGAAATTATTTGCCCAGCTGGATTTCAGCCTTGTTTTGGTCCCATCCCTTCTCCCTATGCCCCAATTTCTTCCTTTTGGAAAGAGAACATCTACTCTACATAATTATATATTAGATATATGCAAGTTGCATATATAGAGGCTCAGAGCCAAAAAATTGCCTTGGGTTTCAAAGGAGACTTTGGACTTGGACTTTGGAACAATGCTATAACTGTTAAGACTGTGGGGATTCTTGGAGATGAATTAAATGCATTCTGTGTTGTGAGATGGACATGAGTTTTTGACAGACAGTGATAGTAGGTTATGATTTGGATATGAGGTGCCCCAAAAGCTCCTGTGTCAATGCAGGAATATCCAGAAATTTAATAACTACATTATGAGAATAGTAACCTAATCAGCAGGCTAATCCAGTTTATGGATTAATAATTTGAAGCCAGACGCGGTGGCGCAAGCCTATAATCCCAGCATTTAGGGAGGCTGAGACAGGAGAATCGCAAGTTCAAAGCCAGCCTCAGCAATGGCGAGGCACTAAGCAACTCAGTGAGACCCTGACTCTACATAAAACACAAAATAGGACTGGGAATGTGGCTCAGTGGTCGAGTGCCCCTGAGTTCAATCTCCAGTACCAATAATAATAATAATAATAATAATAATAATAATAATAATTTGAAAGGATTATTCTACTAGGTGGTAACGGTAGTCAAGTGGGATATGGCTGGAGGAAATGGGTCACTGAAGGCATACCCTAGAAGAGTTCATCTTCCCTGGAGCCCCTTCACCTCTCTTTCTCTGCTTTCAGGCTATAATGAGCTGAGAAGCTTTTCTCCACCGATTGTTCCACCTCACCTTAGGCCCAGAGCAAGGGAATCAGTCAACCATTGGCTGAACCTCTGAAACTTTAAGCCAATGTAAACTTTTCCTTTTCTAAGTTGTTCTTGTTAGGTATTCTGACCAACACTTTACCTATCATCAAAAGAAAACAAAACAGAAAAGTGTATTAAAGCATTAGACATTTAAAGACATTAATATTGTTAACTGCTAGATACAATATCTGAAAAGAATTTTACTACAGAAACATTCAGTTTATTAAAATCATCATGCTGCTAGATGTGTAGCATTAAAATGTGGACCATGGAGATGCAGCTGGACTAATTCATTTATAAAATATCATTTATGAGAGAAGACATCTATGAAACCTAATGAAAATTGATGTCATGATGCAGAAAAAATTATTAAATTAATTAATTTATAATCAAGATCATGAAAGTGAGGTTATATAAATAGCACTCACATGCAAGAAACAAAATCAGACTTTCTTTTAAATTTAGAGTCATAAGACACCTCTATACATTCTCAACAAATGAAAATTAGACTACTGATTTGGCAAATACTTTTAGCATATATTATTTAACATATCTATGAGAAATATTCTCATTCACACTCTGATCTCAGGTCCATTTGGCTGAATGCAGACATTTGTACTTGGACAATTCAAAATTAGTTGGAGGAAGGAAATTAGCAATGTGAATGTTAAAATTTTTAAATAAACACAGTGAAGGTAGTTTTGATAAACTGAAGCTTTCTTGATGACTACAAATAGAAAGGTATAGCTCAGATTGTTTTTATTTTGGCAGTATTTTATTTATTTTCCTGAACTTAGTGGGCTAATAAGCATCTCTACTCATTGTCAAAGTAAGGAAGATATAGCAGTTTTGGATAGCCATTTGTTTACTTTTCCTAGGAAAGTTTTCATGTAAAAACTTCTATAGATAGACAGTATAGTATATATTATTTATATTTCGATTACTGATTTGGCAAATACTTTCAGCAGATATCTTTTGCCGCAAAAACAGGTATTGAAGAAAACTGGAATTGTCTCGCTTCATGCTCTCACCTTCATTCAGATGTCTCAACACTTGGAGATTACAAACACTTTTTTAAATATATGTTTTCCATTTTGCTTCATATTTTTCAGAATATTTTAAAAAGAAGCATGTTGTTTTTAATATATAAAACATGTCATAGTGAGAACAAAGGGAACATACTCAAGGTCACAGTAAGAAAAAAAATTTAAAATTCTTGTTTTGAGCACTTAATTAGTGCAATGCTGTGAAAGTCACAAATTGGTTAAATACTTGTAAGACCAGAAAAATTACACAACTTTATATATAAGAAGATTCTGTTCTGGAGGCTAGGATTTCTTGCTGGGATTTGTTCAAAAATAATATTTGGTACTTCTCAGATTGAAACTGTTCTTTCAAAAGCTGAGCTTGACTTGTTCATACAAGTTTTTGGTATCATTTTTTATAAAGGAAGTTGCTTTGAGTTTTGGCCAACAATACAGACACTGGGAATCATTACAGAAGCTTTTAAGGGTAGCAATACAATAAAAGAGAACCTACAACCAAAGTATGATAGAAATACTGTGTACTTTTAAGTCAGAGAGATTGAGGCTTAATCCCAGCTCTACAGAACATCCAGAGATGATGGCAATGTAAAGAAAGTAATAGCCCAAAATTGAGTCTTAAAAATTTACCTTTTAACATTTAAACCATAGTAAGTCTCTCTCACCTCTTCTCTTCTGCAGCGTCAGACCTTGCTTATCTCAACCATCTGAGATCTGATGAGGTAAAATGGAATCACTGTGTCTCCATAAATGATCCAAAAATGGCTTATTGAGAATTGACACTGTCCTACTTTTAATATTTTTTCTAAATCTTGGTTTAGACCTTCTGACTTGCCTAAAAAAAAACGTAACATGGGAAATTGTTCTAATATTTGAATATTTTCATGGTATTTTATTTTGACTTCCAAAAATATGCAATCAAACTATAGGTATAGAATTCCAATCTAAATTTCCCACTTCCCACCTCTCAAAAATGTCTCCCCACCTCCAGGCTTCAACTGAGACAACATCTGAGAAGTCCAGGAGAGCACCAGTGCTACTGCCCTTGCTAGGAATTCTTCTTCACCATCAATGACATTCTCATGCTCTTTGTTGTGGACAGTAGATATAAAACTTCATCCTCAAAGCATTCTTACCTCTGAGAATACTTTGCTGGGTAGAAAGAGTATGTCCCTTCTCATCATCACCCAATAAGCAAGAAAATGGATCACAGTTTCAGGACACCATGCAATAAATTCTCAGAATAATAAAATCATGGCAATGTTAGAGTGGCCTAGTATGGGATCATTTGCTGTGGGTTAGGAAGAAGTTAAAGTAGCTTAGGCCAGAAGTAACAAGGATCTTTATTCTAGCAAAGGAATGTAAGGATTATAGATTTATGATAGAAGTGAAATTAACTGGATCTGGTAACTGATCCCAAGTGAGAGAAGGAGAAAAAATTAAAAGATGTCAATATTCCAGTCTAATTGGCTTGGTAGATAGATGGTGACATACAGAGTAAGACACACATTAACGTATTGAAACTTGTTTCAACAGTTTTGTTTTTGAATTTCCAGTGAAATATTTCTGGGAAATTGTAAGAACAATTATATAGGGCATTTGGAAATCACCTGAATGATACTTTACTTTGGGAGTATTTTCTGATCCATCTGTCCTGTTAGACCAGGTTAGGTTCTTCCCTTCTGTGCTCCTAAAGTACTTCTTTTCTTATCATACCACCTAATTTTTTTTTCTACTAGAATTGTCTTTTTCATTCTGTCACTTCAGTTAGACTGTAGGCTTCGTAAAGAACGAGACCAAGATGTTTTCCTCATCTTAGTACTGTTACACCAAGATGCTAGATGCTTTCCTCATCTTAGTACTGTTACACCAAGCATAGAATTTAAAATAATATGTTCTCAGAAACTGTCGCATGATTAATAGTTCCTTTGGAAACTGAAGAAGTTATAAAAGGTCTAGATGTGCATTTGAAAAAGGTTACAGCTACTATAGCTACAGCTATGTGATTAAATGGCTTTATTCCATATACAGTGTAAATAGAAACAGCACTGGAGGTAAAAACAAGGTAAAAAGCCATTAAGGAAGGGAGAGAGGAATAAAGGGAAAAGGGAGAGTTTTAGAAGAAAAAAACAAGGTGCAAAAATATCAGGAATTTCAAAAATCCAGAACACCTGGGAAGAAGACAATGATACTGGAGACTTTGAAAGGTAGTGTATGGTCAGTAGCTCTGGAAGAGCAAAGTAAAGGAGGCCCATTATTATTTCAAAACTAATAATAACAAGTTTAAGAAAACTATATAGAACATCTTAACTGGCCCTATACTCTTATTTTGGTACCAGGCATTGAACCCAGGGATGCTCAACCACTGAGCTACATCCCCAGCACATTATAATTTTTTATTTTGAAACAGGATTTCACTAAGTTGCTTGGGATCTCACTAAATTGCTGAGGTTGGCCTCAAACTTGCAATCCTCCTGCCTCAGTCACCCAAGTTGCTGGGATTACAGACATGTGCCAACACACCCAGCCAAACTCTTTAATTCAGTGTTTTTCTAAACAATGTTCTTTGGAAGTCCAGTCAAGTCAGATATGCCATAAAAAAAGGCTCTCTGAAAAAAAGAAGTTTGAG
Source organism: Xerus rutilus (assembly GCA_028644305.1). NCBI lineage: Eukaryota > Metazoa > Chordata > Mammalia > Rodentia > Sciuridae > Xerus > Xerus rutilus. The sequence continues at coordinate 56,004,976 of CM053400.1, forward strand.
TAAGATTGAGTATCCTCACATTTTTAGAGATTCAGAAAATCCCTTAGATGTTGTGTGGTAATTGTTCAATTTCAACAAAGCATTTCACCAACTTTTTTGACAACTTACAACTTATGTATTAACATTCCAGAAAAAATAATATTCCTTGGAATTAATTTTGAGATGTTCTGCTTTGATTGTGTGTCTGCAAACAGGTTTGTTTTGTCTACCTATAATAAGTATCATAGGGGACACTGTCAATGTTTAACTCTAAAATCTGATTCAGATGACTCTTTAGAACTGGTGTATTTTTGGGGTTCCATCAAAGTGCATCTTGTAGTAGTGATAACATTCTATGTTGACATTTCTTTACCAATACTAATTGTACCCTGGACACTGCACTCATTGCTGAAGAAACTGGATTCAACAAGATGGCAAAATCTGCCCCCCGCCACATGAACCATACAGATCAGAGTGCACAGGGTAGGAGACAGATAAACACCTAAATAAAGAAGGTAATTAGAATAATAGAAGTGCTATAAAATATGTATATTTGATAGAGAGTTATTGGAGGTAGAGAGACTCAGTTTACTTGTTGGTTATGAAAATTTTCTCTGAGAAGGTGATAGTTGAGCTGAGATCTAACTTGTATAAAGGAGCTTGAGACTGGTAAAGGTGTGGGTGGGAGATGATTCCAGAGAAACAATAAGGTAGCAAGTACAACATCATTCAGTAAGAATGAGAGAAAGTTGAGATAGAAATGGAGATAAATATCATTATTTATTTATATAAATGTAATATGTTTATGTGTACATATTTATGTGTTCAGGAAGACTAGAAAGATTGATGTTATCAGGATAATGATAGAATAATTACCCTATCACTAATAATGAAGGAGGGATACAAGATAAAATAGAAGTTTAGCAAAAGCCAGATCATGTATTATCTTATGGGCCATTTGGGAGTAGAAATATTCCTTTAAACGTGAAAGTAAGCAACTGGGATATTTAAGCAAGAGAGAAACATAATATTCTTATTTATTTATTCATTTAATAATATTTATTTGGTATATACTATTTGCCAACTCTTTGTTTTGCTACTGGAGACACTGCAATTATCCAAACAGATCTTACCAGTATAGATGTTACATTTTTGTAGACTGATAGTTTTAATAAGGACTATTCTGAATGTTTTGTGGAGAACGGATTTATATGAGGCTAAAGTAGAGGCCTAGAGAGCAGCTGGGAATCTATGATGATGTCCCAAGTGGGAGATCAAAGTGAATTGCACTAGAATGAGGACAGTGGAGAGGGAGACAAACCAATAGATTTTTTTTTCAGGTAGACAGTACCATGTGTTGATGGATACATATAGAAGATGAGGGAAAGAAAATAACACGGCACACAGATAACTTTCCAAAAGTTGAGGAACAACTTTTTTTTTTTTAATTTTTTTTTTTGGTACTAGAGATTGAACTCAGGGGCACTCAACTACCGAGCCACATCCCCAGCCCTATTTTGTGTTTTATGTAGAGACAGGGTCTCACTGAGTTGCTTAGCACCTCGCTGTTGCTGAGGCTGGCTTTGAACTCCCAATTCTCCTGTCTCAGCCTCCCTAAGTGCTGGGATTACAGGCTGGGAAACAACTTTTTGAAAACAGAAACCAAGAGATTTTTTGTGGCCATTTTAAATTTGAGGTACCTATTAGACATTTAGAAGATAACGATAAAGTAGTTGGAACTGCAAATCTAGAGTTCAAGAAGAGATCATCATGTGAAGTACACATTAGAGAGCAGAAAAGAGATGGTCTATTAAAGCTATGGAATGAAAAAAAATCATCTACGGAGAAAAAAAAGAAAAGGAAGAGGACCTAAGACAGAGCAGTAGCTGTTATCAGAAGAGACTGAGAAGGACTGCAGAAGATGTGGAAGGAAAACCACATTCCATGTGGAAGGATTGTGAACTAGAAGTTGAGAAGAGCATGTTTCAATTGGTAAAGAGTTATCCACTATGCTAAATACAACAGGAAATTTAAGTACAATGAGGTCATAATAGTGACCACTGTCCTTGCTAAGAAGGAAGTCATCAGATACCTTGAGCAGCACAATGTCTGTTGAGGAGTAGAAACCTATAATAAAAAATGTTATGTAGTGTTTACCATATTTTGGCTTCCATAAAAGTGCTTTACATATTTTACACCTAATCATCATTAACAAATCTACGAATTGAATGTACTTATTGTTCAGTTTTACTTTTGAGGAGACTGAGGCACAGAGCCATCAAATAACCTGCTACATATTTACTAAGACTGTGCTAGAATTTGAACCCAGGCAGCTGACTCTAGTATCTAAGTCCTCACTGTTTCACTGTACTACTTCCATAACCCAATTAAAGTTGCTTGGTAGTTAGGGCAGAGGAATTAGCAAACAAGTTTTTCAAGAATTTTGAAATCATGGGAAACTGCGAAAATGAGTTGTAACTAGAGGAGGCTGCAGGTCAGGAAGGAGTATTAAGGATGGGAGCTACTAAAGTATATGTGCATGGTGGAATAATCCGGTACAGAGGAAAAATTGATATTGCAGGATAGAAGGATCTAATTGTGTGAGCAAAGTCTTTACACTTGGCTTGAGTACTGCCAGAGATTGAGGCCTCTGAATTACACTAAATTACTTTATACCAGCAAGGGACAGAACTGGGATTTAACTCCTGATCTCTGACTCCTGGTTTTGTTCTCAGGTCGCTAGACCATGCTTTCCGATAGCCCTTAGGCCAGTCTACTCCTCATCTGAAAGGGCACCACTCCCAGGTTCCATCAGTAGCCCCACTGCTTTAGATGCAGAAGCCCCTGATTCAATTTCTTGCTGGAATGGATTCTTCACAAATAAGGATAATCCTCCATTTCATGTTTACTCACTTGGTTGACTTCCTGTTTTCCACACTCTTCCCACAACAAGCTTTGCAGTTTCTATTTTCTGAGGCATTCGAATAAATGTGAATTGATATTGTGACCAAGTGCCTCCTGAAATGCATAATTTTCCCCCTTTATCATTTTTGAAACAAACGGATGAATTGCAAAGGAGCTACATTAATGAAATGTTTAATTTGAGGATTTAATTTTGCAAATGTTGGGAAGCATAATTAAGGTTCAGCCAGTACATGAGTGCCTTCCAGAATACAAAATAAACTGGCTTTGCCTTTACAGTTTGGGGACATTTTCTGCTTAAAAACAATCCTTTTTATAGACATTTTCATGTGTTACACAAGCACCCTGGGCACTGTGAAGACAGAGAACACATAATCCTTACAGAGGTGACAAATAAATAATCAGCAGAGTTGTCATTTTAACAATTATCAGAAAACAAGGTTCTAGGGAAGAGTGAAGGTATAGGTGAAAGGGAGTGGACATTGGTTTTCTATTTCTTTTATTCTCATAATTGCAGGGCAGTTTTCTTCAATTTCATTCTAGATGATATCTCAGATAATTAAAACAGTGGGAAGAGAAGAGAAATTGTTAATAAGTTAGTTGGGGATACAGATGGGATGGTAAAGGCATCTAGACAAAAGGTGAGAATAGAAAGGATTTGAAAGCTTAAGTAGAAAACCAAAATAATTTGCAAACATTTTCTCTAAATCAGGATACTATATATTTTTTTAAATGAAAGAAAAATAAGTTACACAGATAAGATCTGGCCCATCCATCAAGATGGAACTTTAAATCCATGTAAAAAATACTACTTGTGTTCATGAAGCTTACCACAAAACTCAGAAATGGAAATTAATTTCCTAGTAAATTTCTCTCTTGTCTATACAAACAAGCCAGTATGAATGAAAAATGAGTCAAGTAGCAAACAAAAAACAAGTATTTCTATTTCTTTTAGAATAGTAGTATATAGATATAATATAAAAACATATAAAAAAGGTTTTTCATTGATTCATTCATTCAGTAGGAACTTATTGGACTGCAATCTGATTGAACCATATGAAATTGCCTTTGGTCAAATATTGGTCAATATGGTAGCAAATCAACAGTATCATGTCATTCAAGGTAATAGTATCTTAAGTTAATGAAGAAAGCTCCTTTTGTGATTGAAATCCATCATACCTTGAAGTGTTTCCTCTAGTTTTTATCTAGTAGTTTCACAATTTCAGGACTTAAATATAGGGCTTTGATCCATGTTGAGCTGATTTTTGTATAGGATGAGAGATAGAGGTCAAATTTCAATCTTCTTCTGGTAAATATTCAGTTTTCCTTGCCCACTTATTGAAGAAGATGTCTTTTCCACAGTGTATGTTTTGGGCATTTTGTGGAAAATCTTCTGGCTATAGATTTGTGGGTTTATTTTGTGATTGCTATTCTGTTCCATTAGTCTACATGTGTCTGCTTATATGCTAGTAGCATGCTGTTTTTGTCACTATGACTCTGAAGTATGTCCTGAAATCAGGTACTGTCATGCCTCCAGCTCTGTTTTCCTTTTGCTGTGGAGTGTTTGGCCATTTGGGGTCTTTTGTGCTTCCATATATATTTTAGGGTTTTTATTGTTCTGTGAAGAATGTTAGGATGTTTTGATGGGGATTACATTGAATCTGTAGATTACTTTGGATAGTATGGGTATTTTAACAATGTTGATTTTTTCCAATTCAGACATGAGAGGTCTTTCCATTTTCTTGTGTCTTCTTTAATGTCTTTCACCAGTGTTGCATAATTTTTATTTTAAAAGTCTTTTCCTTCCATGTTTAGGTTTATTCTTTGCGAACTTTTTATCTTTATAGCTATTGTGAATGAGATTACTTTCATGATTCCTTTCTCAGTAAATTCATTATTGTTGTATTGAAAAGCTACCAATGTTTTACATACTGATTTTATATACTGATGCTTTACTGAATCCATTTATCAGCTCTAATAGTTTTTTGATGGAGTTTTTAGGTTTTTCTATACGTAAAATTATATCACCTACAAATAAGAATATTTTGACCTTTTTCCCTTACCATTTGTATACCTTTTATTTCTTCCTTTGTCTTAATTGATCTAAAACCTCTAGTTCTCTTTTGAAGAAGAGTAGACCTTGTCTGTTCCTGGTCTTAGAGGAAATGTTTTTTGGTTTCCCCATTCAGAGTGATGTTGGCAGTAGGTTTGTCATATTTAGTCTTTTTAGTACAGCCATTTTGGGCAGCAAGATGGAGGTTCAAAAACTAAGAGTAGATCTGTGATTCACTTGTTCCCCTTCTGGGTGCACATCCAAAGGAAACGAAATTAGTATTACCAAAGAGAACTGTATTCCCATGTTTGTTGTGGCACTATTCATAATAACTCAGCTATGAAGTCAGCCTAGATATTAATTAAGAGATGAGTGGATAAGGAAAACATAGTATATGCACACAATGGAGTATTATTCATCCATGAAGAAAGTAAAATCTTGTTAATTGCAGCAAAATGGAAGGAACTGAAGGTCATTACATGAAATGAAATAAACCAGACATGGAAAAGATTAGTACTACCTGTTCTCTCCCATGCAGAAGCTAAAAGACATTGTAGCTAAAAGTAGAATAATGATTACTAGAAACTGGGAAGGGGTGTAGGATTTGATCAGTGCACACCATATGCATGTATGGAAATATCACACAGAACTCTAATAATATGTGCAATAAAATGCACATGTTAATAAAATGTTTTGTAAAAATCAATCAATATATATTTATTGAATATGCTTATGGATTCACAATTTCACCAGATGTTCCAAATCAGTGGTAGCAAAGATTTTGAATATGACAATGTCTTTTTGTATTAAAATGTAGCCAGACCTTAAGGGAGGCTATGATATTTTTAAAGTCCATCAAGTAAGAGAATATATATCCACACTATTCTGACTTCAATAACACTTATACACAATTTTCCTGTATTTTATTTATTACAGTAGTATTTTGCATATTTTAAAAATAAGTTTATATATGTATACATATGCATATACATAGCACATATATATTTAATATTCAGTATAGACAAAAGTTTAGTGCAAATCTAGATTGTTAGGCAATATTAGATGTTTTTTAAATTCTAAAGACCATAAAACTTATTTAAACTGGCTTAAGCAAAAAAGATAATAATAATTTTCATTTACACAACTGAAAATTTTCTGAAGTAGAGGTCATTTAATCCTGACTAGACTTAGGATTTCAAGCAATATGATAAAAACTAAGCTTTTTTTCTTATTGGTCTTATCATTGTTGGTTTTATTCCTAATCTCTACCTGATGGCCACTCTTACAGTGGAAAAAGTCTTCCTTTTCCATATTACCAACACATGTCCTAGAATTGTATATCTTTGGCTGTGATTGCCCTAGCTTTGACCTCTTGCTTATCCCTGAACCTATCACTAAAGATAGTGATGTGTCTTCCAAACAATTCATGAGCCACTCCTAGAATCTTAGATCCACATGAACCTCATGTGCTACAAATGAGGATGGAGAGTCTCCATGGAAATCAAGAAGTATCAGTGAATACTAAACAGACAAAAATAGTGATTTTTCAGCTATGAAATTCTCATGCAATAACTCCACTGCCACCCAAGTGATCATGCACATGGGCTTAAAATCATCATGGTTAAGACTACACAATTTCCAAGAGTTAATTTGTTTATTCACTCACTTGGCAACAATTAATTTGAAATAGTTTCTGTATTATGTTTTATACTAGGAAATTCCAATTTGATTAAGACATAGTTATTATCCATAAGGAGCTTTACACTCGTAGGAAGATACAATTGCCTAAAAATAAACCATGTGTTTTCAAAGTAAAGGAGAAAATATAACCAACCAACTTTGCCCAGAGAATGGGAAAAGATTCTCAGATACAGTAATGCCTGAGCTGGGACTTGAAGGAATAGGGATTTCTAGTCAGAATAAAAATTTTTTTAAAAAAAATCAATGACTGAAATAAGACAGGCTAATTTGGAGCTAAATTGGGATGCCTAAGTTCCTATTTTGAGTTGAGAAACAAAGATACATGATGGTCAGAAGCAAAATCCTTGAATGCTAACAAATACCAGACACAAACACTACTGGGGTGAAGAAGGTTGAGAGGAGTTTAAAGCAGTATGGGAATTTAGAGAAAAAATCCATTCCAGACCACTGTCTGATCATGATACTTTTCTCAGGAGCTATTTAGCAGGAGATAATTCTATTAAAAAGAGTAGAAAAATAGGCTCCCTAGGACCTTTTGGTGATAGAGGAATGGGAAGAAGAAATATGGTTTATTGTAGCAAAGTATTCAGGAGCAGAGAACTGAACCAGTTCAATCTCTTGGCTTAAAAGGAAAGAAAAAAAGGAAACATCAGAAAGTTTTGAGTGAATTTATTATCTAAAAGGAAATTGACCTTGGTAGCATTTAGAAATAGAATGTCAAGACTATTGGAATTTTAAAGTTTTAAATTCAAGATTCAGTTTTTTATTCTTCATATTAACAATGAGCCTAATACTAAAAGGCAATGTTTAAGTAGCTGTTTTGTGCTGGTAAAGAGATTAAGTAAATGAGCATATCCTCTATGGGAATTTTTCTTCTATATAAATATAGCTTTGATAGATGTCCTTTTATAAGTTATTCAAATCCATAAGTATACACATACATAGTACATCAAATGTCATATTTTCTTGATTTTCCAGGTCATAGCAGTTCTGATACTTTGTACGGTTCTTTGTGATGAGCTAAAGAAAAGTATTTTTAATGTATTCACAGTGAAAAGAAAGATTTTTTAAAACTTTTATTTACTGCTTTTAATACTTAACTATATAATTCAGCTCATTGTTATTCCCAAGTGGTATTGAATCTTTAATAACGCTATCAGTGAAAAGGCATGTACCTGTCTGCATTTTGTAACAGAAAGGAAACTATATAAATAGCTTGCCATTGTTTGGTAACTTGCTGCTCAGTTATAGGGAATCTAAATAATCCATACTCCATGTGAACAAGTTAGAAAAGAACATGTAATGAGCTACAGAGGGAAGTATTTTCTAAGTATGATACTAATTTTCATAAATGTTGCTGGAGAAGCAATTGCTCAAATATAATTCTCCCATTAGGAGGTTAAGAGAGATAATAACAGCTGAAAACAGAAGAAAAAAGATGTCAAATATGATCAGATTCGTTTTTGCCATGTAAATTCAAAAAAAAATTGCTATGTAATTATTTCAAAACTGTGCCTATTTTATTTTTCAATATTAAGTTCTTCAGGCAAGGGTCTGCTATTATATAATATAAATATATAATATATATTATAAATAATTATAATATATATTATAATATATATTATATATAATATATATTATAAATAATGCTAATATATAATATAAATATTATATATATTTAAATCACCCATGGTATTTGCATCTGGAAGGGAGCTCATTAAGAAGGAAGGACACAATTTCAGATCTGTGCTTATCACCACCACTCTAAATGATATTATAGAAATGATACAGTGTAGGTTTGAAGATATAAGACATTGAGTGACATAGTTAGGTTGACATAATCTAAAGGTTGCCATCCTTTATATTTTTTTAGTTTATTTCTTTGCTTTTTAATAGCTAGATTTTGTTTCTTCATAAAGAATTATCTAAGTGTAGATAAATAAAAATACCACTGAGTAAATGAACTGACTTCTCGTATCAACTCTGGCAGCCATCATGTGACTTTTGGAAACATTTTGGTGCCTTCAAATAGATTTTTATTCAAAAATATTCTGTATAGTTCTTCTAAGAATACAGTTTATCTGTAATCACCAAAAGTAGAATTCTCAAGGCACATCTCTTTTAACTGATTTTAATCTGTCAATATCAAGTTTCAGATTCAATCTTGTATGGCAAATTGGGTTATATTTTGTTCTGAATTTTCTTAGTTCTGAAGAAACATTTGTTTATCTCTTCTTTTGTATCACTGCCAAACTTTGAGTATCTCATTACTAATTTAATTAGACATTGCTGAACATAAATTAGAATTCAATAGATATTTGTTCTACAGATTCAAACCAATAGCAAGTTTTCAGAGTGGGGGGAAAGAACACTGTACTGGCCACAGCTACCAAAATATCTACCTGAAAATTGAAAATAAATCAATGGTTTTGTTTATGCGTTGCTGAATATTTGTATTTGGGGAAATACCCAGATAATTGCCTGGATATTCATTCTTATGTGAATCTTTGTCATCGTGTATGAAGCCCTATGGAAACTGTGTTCCTTGTTAAGAATTCTTGTATGTAGTTAATGAGAAACATCATTGAAAGACTTGGCTGAAGTCCATGCTAATCACATTACCATGGATAATGAAGAATAAGCTAAGTATTTGTTTTTAAAGTTCTATTTCTCATGCTTCATTTTGTCTACATCGTATTCTCATTACCACAATTTGAGCAAGAAGCTGAAACTTCTTCAGTCTTCTTTATGTGATATCTGCTTAGTAATGTGTGCCTCTCACCTAGGAATAAGAGGGAGTGAATATTTGAATGATCTGGAAAGTTTTATTACTCTCATCTCTCTCATCACCCCAAGATATATCAGAAGCCACATTTCCTCTATGTCCATACCTGTTCAGACCCACATCCTTAGAAATATTGATTCAATATTGCATTATTATTTGATTTCTTGTACTTATTTCTCTGTATCTCCATGCCAATCCAATTGCATCATATTTCATAGCTTAACATTTCATTTCCATTTTCTCTGAATTTGTCCCCTTCCTCCTGGAACTTGATCACTCAGGTATTTTCTCAGTTTGCTAAAATCTAAACCATTCACCTAAATATTTTGGCCTATATCAATTGTTCTCATACTTTAGCATGAATCAGAACCATCTAGAGGGATTGTTAAAGCATTGATTTCTGAATTCCATTCCTGAGATTGTGATTTATCATGTTTATGTTAAGGCCAAAATTTGCATTTGTAACAAATTTCCCCAGTGAAAGTAATCCCTCTGGTTTTGACACTTTTGAGAACCACTGATCCAAACCAGCATACCAGACCCTGGACGCATTGTACTGAAGTTCAATTGCTATGGTTTATACCTTTTATGAATCCACTATGCTTTTGGTACCAATTCTTATGTGGATTTTGTCATATGTCCTTCTGTGACCCAGCGAACTAAACTCCTGGTTGTGACTCTGGTTTTCCCTACTCTAAAGTGTAGTCAGGACTCTATTAACTGATTTTATTGATTGATTCATTCATTTACTCATTTATTCATTATTTCATCATTTAGCATATATTATTTAATACCTAGTGTGTGATAGGCATCAGTTATATGATATTTTTAAAAATATATTCATTATGAAGAATCCTGTATTTTAAAGAAGAAGCCATTGGGGAAGCTGACAATACAATACAGTAAGTTTAATGATATTTTTTAAGTATTGGGTTCTATAGAAACACAGAGATGAGAAATCTAACCCTGACTATAGGATAGCAGAGGAGGTTTCTAAAAGAGAAGGCATCTACATTATGCTTGAGGTGATGGATAGAGATAAAGCAAAGAGTGCCAGAAAGAGTAGCATACATACAAAAAGCTGTGATAAACTTAAATATTTCAGTGTGGTTGGCTGAAGAGTAATAAATATGAATCTAAAAAAATCTTAGGGATGAAGAAGGAGTAAGTGTCAAAATATACAGGGTGTTTTAAAACAAGCTAATGATTTTGGACCTATGGAGAGTCATTGAAGGATTTTAAACAGGCAAATTATATGATTCTCTACATCTTTATAATTGGAAAGCTGTAATAATAGTAGTCTTACATAATAAGCAATGACCTAAGAGAATGGTAATGAGAGAATCAAAGTAGTGAAAACTTGTATTCAGTGAACAAAAGGGATTTTGAAAAACTTTATGAAATAGCACTCATGTACCTTCATGACATCAAGAAAAGCCCCAAGGGCTATCTCATTGTTGTATGGGGAAATCAATTGGCATATTAGAAGAAAAGTTTGAAAAAAAAAAGGTAATGGGCTGGGGTTGTGGCACAGTGGTAAAGCGCTTGCCTAGCATGTGTGAGGCACTAGGTTTGATTCTCAGCACCACATATAAATAAATAAAATAAAGGTCCATTGACAACTAAACAAAATATTTAGAAAAAAAGTAAACCAAAAAACAGTTAAAGAAAAATTTCTAAAAATGAAAAGAAATAAACAATTTCTTATGATTACCTCCTGGGTTCCCTCTAAACAACTATTGGTAATGTTAGAATAAGCCAAATAAGATGGTATTATTTCCTCAGGGTATTTAAAAATTCAGTTAAATACTAATCTGAAATTTTTACATCTAAATGTTGAAATCTTGCTCACATGAGTTTCTTTCGGTTTAGTTATATTTATGTGTTAGTTCCTTTTATTGCTGAAACAAATTACCACAAATTTAACAGCTTAAAACATGAATTTATTATCTTGTAGCTCTCTCTATAAAATATCTGGATTAGGGGGCTGGGATTGTAGCTCAGTGGTAGAGCGCTTGCCTCGCATGCGTGAGGCCCTGGGTTCGATCCTCAGCACCACATACAAAGCAATAAAATAAAAATACATTGTGTTCATCTACAACTAAAAAAATATTAAAAAAAAAAAAAAATATCTGGATTAGCTATGCTGATTTCTTTCTCTAGGTTATACAAGACCAGGTGAACTCTCATTGAAATGTTCTGGGATGAACTGACTTCCAAACTTATTCAAGGCTATTGGTAGAATCAGTTTCTGTGGTTGCAGTCTGAAGTCTGTTGACAGTTTGGATATTGAATATCCCCAAAATGCCCATGCGTTAAAGGCTTGCCCTTCCCCCAGGGTCCCAGGGTGTTGTCATTAGGAGGTGAAACCTTTAGGAGGTGGGGGCTAGTGGAAACGCCTTAGGTCATTGAAAGTATACCCTCAAAAGTTACTGGAGTACCTACTTACCCTGTCTGTCTCTGATCTAAGAGATGTGATCTGAATATATGAGCATTTGCTCATAGTCTCCCTACCATTACCATCTGCTTACCATTTGAGCCCTTCTTAGGCTTACAACCTGTTTGACTTCTTCCACAACTTTTCTGCCTCTAGCTAAAGAAATTTCTGTTCTTTTAAGCGTTCTGGTAATCAGATTGAGCCCTCCTAGGTAATCCAGGATAATCTTTTATTTTGAGGTCTATTCCCTTAATCACAGTGAAACTTTTTTATTTATTTATTTTTGTCATGTACAGTTAACTAACATATTCATGGTTTCAGGAATTAAGGTGGAGAAATCTTTGGGTAATAATTCTGCTTCCAAAAATTCATATTAAGGCTTTTCATATACTAAAAAGAAACAAAAAAAAAACCCAGAAAACACAAATCATAGCCAAATGTGAATGGCCTATGCCATCTACCATTGTCATTTCTCAGCTTCTCCTCTAAAATGGCACAAAAAACCTCCATAAATAGTCTACAGACTATTTAAAAATTTGTTCTCTGCTTCCTTTTCACTCTTATTATGTCACTCCATTTATCAAAGTTAGGGTCTTTTGTATCAGTTAAAAAATGCACAAATCTTCCAATAAGAAGTCAATTGTCAATTTGAGCTAGTTTTGAGCTTATGAAAACACAAGATTAATGTATGTATTTGAAGAAATGATGTTCAGTAGAAACCTAGGTTAATGGGAGAATCAGTGAAAATTGTTCTGCTCACATTTTTGCCATTTCCTCACCACTGATAGTTAATACTACATGAAAAATAATTCGACTATTATTATATACTAAAAGTCTATCAGTGGCTACTAAGACAGTTAAATGCTATTAACTCACAACTCTTCAGAAGATGTAATTGTATAAAATCTTGTACTGCAGTTCTTCCTAGCCCAGATTGCCACTTTATCAAATACACAGAAATATGACTCTGATATCCATTGTGTAATGGGAATATTATGACAGGTACAAATATAAAATTAAAATAGCATTAGTTTTAAATACTTAAATAAAATACTTGCATTTTTGGCACAATCACAGGCTTTGTTGTTGTTTATCTAAAATCATGTATTTGAGTGTAATTCAGGCTTGAATCTTGCTTCTCCACACTTAACACACTTTCCTCATTTTAAAGTATTTGTATATCATGTATTATTTTCTTTTTGTGTTAGAGAAGAAAACTGGAAGCTCAGGCCATTATTCATGGTGATTTAAAACAATCCAGCAAGGCAATAATTTCATGTGTCTCTGTTGTTCATTTTTATTTATTTTTGTTTTCATTTCTAGAAAAGAGGAAATTCTGTAAGCCGAGACTCTGTGGCATCAGAGACTGAATTAAATATTTAAGATGCAAGGGGGATAAAAAGTGTTATCCACCCTCTTAAAAAAAGCACTGTGCTCTAAATATGGAGACTGTTGTTATGCAAGTGAAGATGTTGCATCTGATACCAATTGGCTTCTGATACCTGCCTTTCCATGAGGAGGGGATACCTGGTCTTTGACCTCTACCCAGTTTCTGCATGATGAATTGTACAGGATGATAAAAAATAGAACCTCCTTCTACATCCTAGCTAGAAATGATTATGTGGCTTTTGACTTCTCCAGATCTTCTAAAATCTAATACATGAGGACAGCATTTATGATTCCTTAATAAGAATAGGCCTAGCCGGGCGTGATGGCTCAAGTCTGTAATCCCAGCACTTAGGGAGGCTGAGACAGGAGAATCACGAGTTCAAAGCCAGCCTCAGCAATGGCGAGGCACTAAGCAACTCAGTGAGACCCTGTCTCTACGTAAAACACAAAATAGGGCTGGGAATGTGGCTCAGTGGTCAAGTACCCCTGAGTTCAATCCCCAGTACCAAAAAAAAAGAATAGGCCTTATATAGCCGCCAACCCTTTCTGCATGCCCTGTAGGTATGTGCCCATGCTTAGCACCAAGTTTTCCTCTCTCGATTTCAAGAAGTCACTCAAACTCATAGATCACACTTATGAATTTGGCCTACTTCTTCAACTACTACTAGTAACATCATTACAAGCTCCATGCAATACACATCTTTCTGTTAGAAATCCCCAGACTGCTTGAAAACTCTCCTAAAACTCTTAAAATAAAAGATTTGTTTTCTACTCACAACATATATCATGACTATATAATGAGAGCCTCGTACCTCATAAAAACTGATCAACCTTGCTTCCTACCACAAAGTTCTATGGGTTGTAGGTGGGACCTTGAGTGCCCAGCAATGGCAATTTTCAAGTATGCAATTTTCACTCCTCACGAAGTGTTGGCTTTAGATAGAACTTTATTGATCACTGAGATGCATTGGCCTATGCCACTGATTAGCTCATGGACTAGAGCAGGTCATCTATTTTATTTATTCTTTCTCTCTTCTACACAACAAATTAATATTGTTGCCTCCACAGCAGTCCTATGAATAATAAATGAAGATCTTTTTCTAAATTACCTTACATACTGCCAGATGTGTAATAGATATGTAACAAATGTCAGTTTTCTTCCTTCAATTCTCTTTTCTTGATATTTGTCAGGTTTACATTCTGATTTTTCCATTCATTCATTCTCTCTAGGCAATCTAAGTTTACATGACATGTTTCATCTTCCCACAAGTCAATTTCCAAAAAGATAGACACCTTAATTCTGGTTTCTCTATTGATCATCAATTCCTCAAGTTAGTCACAAGTAATAGGCCTAGGATATTAAATCTTTCTTTCATGTGCCTTTCTAATAAAAGGAAAATTAAAAGTCCCTGCATGAAATCCAAATACAGCGTGTTGTATTTTTGAAGTCCTTCAGACTAGTTATAGTTTGACATGCAGCTAATGGTTTGATAGCCCAGGTTTATAGAAGTCTTTTTTTTTTTTTGGTATTATGTTTTATGTAAAAAACCTATCTAAACTCATCACATATAACTCTGTAGAAGACTTCAAGAAGTATAATTCTCTTCTAATGCCTCCTCCACATAACTAGTAAAGCAAAGGGTTTCTTAGAACTTGAGTTATGTACTCTTTCAACTGAAATTGACATACCCACTTTTAATTTATAGTTTAAATGGTTTTATTAGTGAATTATAGTTAGACATAATTGTGGGGTTCATTCTGACATACTCATACATGCATGGACTATAATTTGTTCCACTTTAGTCCCTGGTACTTCCACTTTCCTTTCACTTCATTCCTCCCCACCTACCCTCCCCCTTTCCACTACCTCCACTCTGCTGATCTTCCTTCTATTTATTTATCACTTTTTAATTGGTGCTTCGTAGATATACATAGACGTAGAATTCATTGTGGTATATTCATATGTGTACATAGCCATTTGTAGATATTTTTCTATCCATTACTCTTTTAACCCTGGAATATAGTCAGAAGGACACATTTATCACTGATTGATTTCCCCTGAGGAAATGGAGGCTAGGAGAGGTTAGATTGATTGCCCAATGTCATGTAAGTAGGAAGTCCATGAGCTAGTATTTAATCCCAAATCTGACTAAAGATTGAACCCAAGCTCCTTACCACTATGACAAGGAACTACCCAAATCTTACTTGATGGACAATGCTCTTTGTTTTAATACATGTTGTCACTTTTTTTAATCATTATTTTTAAATACAAAGAAGGGTTCTTTATTGCTTTTTTAAAATATTTTTTAGTTATAGATGGTCACAATATCTTTATTTTGTTTATTTATTTTTATGTGGTGCTGAGGATCGAGCCCAGTGCCTCACATGTGCAAGGCAAGTGCTCTGCCACTGAGCCACAACCTCAGCCCCTATTGCTTTAGTTTTGCTTGAGGTTCCACACATAATGCTGGGAACCATGTATTCTGCAATATGTAAACTAATTTACTTCATATTTCTTTTTGCATATCTCAAATTTGAGTGCAAGTTTTATACAGAAATTTTATAAATTTTTAAAAGTCTTCTTTTATTGGCATTTGGAGAGATTAGTGACTTCTCTATGGAAGCTAATGACAGAGATTGCAATAAGATTCCTAATGATTCAATGATTATTTCTAGAAATTCTAAGAAACCCAGGGTCTAGAAAGTGCTTGAATCCTTGACCTCTTCTAAATATGTGAAAGCAAAAGGTAGTTGAACATGAAAAATTTAAAGCATAAGTGAGAAAACACTTCTGTTTCAAAATAATTGTTGGCTGACACTCTTGTGAGCTCATGGTATTCTATATAGTGAATTTACTCTGATAAAACATACAAGAGACTCAGAAACTCATCTAATCAATAAGTGCAGTTTTCTACTTCTAATTTCATATTTCCTTTTATAGAATCTTACTTTTATAAAATCTTACTTTTAATATAAAATTAAAATAACTCAATTTGTTATTTTAAAAATGTGAAGCTTAAGTCTTTTCAGAGAGGTTATAGTGATTTCCCCAGAATCACATAGATAGTAATGGCAAATTGAAATCAGAGTTCAGGTTGCCTACCTTGAACTTTTAACCCAATGGTCTTTCCACTACTGCAGGCTCCCCTACTTTATGAATCTCCAAAATTTCATGAGAAAATAAATGTGTGCCTCTTGAGAAATACAAAATTATATTTAATTTTAATAGAATAATAAAATTTTAGTTTTATCTGCATTTTATCATTTGCATCAAGTTATACTGCTGTTTTTTATCAAGCTGGTTTTAGACCTTCTTTCATATTTCTGTAAGAGCTCACAAGCTGCAAGTCATGACCGACAAGAAATAAACTTGGCATCTAAAGAAGAGAATAAGTGAAAAAATAAAGTCTGGCATTCCTTCTAAGATACAGGAGTATAATAGCCAAGATGATGAGATAACTGTCAGAAGCCAATAGGGATCTTAAATTGAGATTCATTCTTTGAAGGTCTAACTATACTCTTATGATGCTCTCAAAATCAGTAGTGTCTTATGAGTGATCACAGCCTGAGACTGGCTTTGAATGATCTCACCACGAGTTTCAAACAGACTGATTCCTTTTAGTGTTCACTCATGTCCTGTGGAGGAGATTGTTGCAAAGAAAAGCTTTCTCTCCTTGACAAATGGTGGGTTATTGTAGAAGGAATTTTTTGTCTGTGTGTAGTCGTACCTTAAATTGTACATTGCATGCTAAGTTTCAGGGCTGGAAAAGTACTAATGGTCTTCCATGTCTCAATTTCATACCATAAAATCTAAGTTGCTAGCAAAATGAATTACATCACTAACTATCAGCTTCTAGATTTTTATGATCTATATATACCATAGGTTTTTGTATTTGAAGATTTTTCAATAAATTATTATAATATGACCATTCCATTAGATAATAAGCATGGCTATAAGGCCCCTGTACAGATAAGGTTCTATTTAAACGCTAATTGTCATCATTATAAACCATTTTGAAGGCAACTAAGTGTGGATTCACTGAGATAAAACCTTTTCATAAACAAGAGAAGATGATAACCATAGATAAAACTTGTTGGCTCTTGTAGGCATAAAACTGAGAAAATCCTCAATTAGAAATTCCCTTATTTGATCTGATGAGTAGATCAAATAAGATCAAACTATATGGTATGCATTGAAGAAAAATGCCGTCTCACACACACAAGCACCTCCTGTCCAGAAAGGATAGCCTTAAAGACTTGTGATTGCTATCTGAAATTCTGCCAATGCATCCATTCTCTAGACCTTTCTTGATTGCCTATTATGTATCTTATCCTCGGTGAGTAGAAATATTGATGAAAGACAATCACTTCTCTGTAGAAGACAGTAGACAAAGAATGTAACTAATTATCCCCCCCACACACAAAAAAAAAAAAAAGAAGAAGAAGAGAGGAGCATTATGGTTACCAATGAAGTGGGAAGATATTAACAACTGAATGTTGGAAGAGTGAGCAAGAAATGGAATAGAAAAGGTGAATTTGAATCTGCCCTTGTAGGAAAGACAGGGTTTGGATACATAAAAACAGAGAAAGGACATTCCAGGCTTAGGTAAATTAGAAAGCTGTTTTTTATTCATGCCTAAATATCTCTTGAATGCACTTCTATTGATTGATAGTAACTGACTTAGGTTAATTTACCAGATTCAACAATAACACAAGTAGATGAATCAAGAAGAGCTGATGTCATCTACATCTTTTTCTTTCCCAGTTTCTGTCTGTGAGCATTTAAAAATATTCAAATTTTTCTTCTCTTTGAAGAACAAACAAAAGTAGAAAGGTACACTAATTCCACTTTTCCATTCCACTAGGTCTCTCTCTGTCATAAACTTTTGGCAGAAGTTGGAGACACTGCTGTCTCGGTCTCCTTCCTCCACTCTGATGCCATACACATCAATCGTAATTTCTAATTATCAATTGCAATGATTTTTCAAGGTTGCCTTATCATTTTAATTATCATCTCAAATTTTTATCTTTGGCACTAATCTCTAGACCTGAATATCCAACTATTTATCATTTTCATGTGGATGTGTAAAAAGTATCCCCAACTCAAAGTATCCAGCACCAGACTGTAATCACAGCATTTTTCTCCTCCAGAAATGATATAATAATTCACCCCAGAATGTGCACGCACCAGAATCTTAGTCCTCCCGCATAGTAGCTCCTTCTCTTTCACCACCATAATCCAAACATAACAAGGCTTTGATTTATAAGAAGCTTTCAAATTTGCCTATTACCCTCAATGATATTGCCACTCTCTTTGTTCAAATTATCAACATCTGTTCCTTGGTGACTGAAATAGTCTCTGAATTGTCCTCTCCAAATTTTGTCTCCCTCACATATAACTAGTTCTTTACTTTGCATCCAGTGCAATTTTTTCAAAATACATTTGATTGAAATGCCCTTTATAGACTGTTACATTAATCTCCACCATTCACCCCTACTGAGTATCAGTACCCTTGTGTAGTCAGCTCTTACCCTGATTCAGGGTTTAGATAAGCAACTAAATTTGGTTAAAAGGACATTAGCAAAAATGACACATTGAAGATTTGATAAGTACTTGTTCATTGGGATTTGGCCTCTGGAATAACCCAGCTAGGAGAAGGGAGGAGAGATACAGACAGGGTAGGAGGGTGCTAAAGATTTGTGCTATTCAGATCCCTACTAAATATTGTCTCATCTTGATCCAATAATAGTAGGTCACATATTTTGTACTATTCTTTGATCACACTCAATCTCAATCCTCTGTTCTCCAAAAGTACATGTGTTCTCAATATTCCAGTAAAGAAAATGTAAGTAACTCTAGGAAAAGCAGTCATTATGGATACAGAAATGATTCAAGGCAGGTGTTATAACAGTGATGTTGGATTAACAATGCTACCTTAATGAATTGGCGGATCAGTAACACGTTCATTCATTCATTCATCTAGCTGTTTATCTTCCCTATCATAACCATTTATTTAAATATTTATTAAATATTTAACATTTTCCAGGCCCTATAGGGACAGAAAAAGGAATAAGATAGGTTCTTCTGAAAAGCATATAAATAATGAGTGGATATATTGGTTACATTGATAATTGCCTGAAACACCAGAGAAGTCCTAGATCTTAGTACAAAAGAATAACTGGAAGATGATTTATTTAACTTTCCCAGCCTCTTCCCAATATAGTCACCCAAATACCTTTCACCATATAGAGGTTATTTCATACTTCATCTTAAACAATGCCAAGCTATATTAAGGAAGCTGTAGTTTCTAAATAGAGATAACAGGTTATAAAAAAGTATTAGAATAAAGTCATGTAGACTTCCTCAATTTCAAGGGTATTGTAAAGACTGATTTATTAAGGTCCGAGAAATAGGCTGATATCTTCTGATGAAATATCTTTAATGCCAAATATTTTTTAGTTTCAATGAAACTTTTAAAAAAATCACCTTTCAATGAAGTTAATTATAGATTCTTTAAGTACTGGTACTATGTAACAAACAATAAAATTTCTAATTTGAATGCAAACAAGTGCCACAAAATATGTTTATAATTGGATCCTACAGTCTTCTTGGTGCTTTAGTGTGAATCCAAATTATTTTACTAGTTAGTGTTATTTCCTGAAAATGTTCAGAATGTCCATAAGAACAGGAACAAATGTGTAGAGTTAGAACAATAGGTAGATTTCAGTGAAGTCAGTTGTAGTCAGTTCTTTTACCTGCATTATTGCAGATGACTTCAGTTTAGTATATTTGGTTGCATTTGGAAAGCCAATGTACACTGGAATTCATAACAATGAGTACATCTTTTTCAGTGGCTATTTGCTGTGTGATGGTGGAAAGGGAGCATTCTACAACTTTACGCCTCATCAAAACCCACTAGAAAAATTAATGGATCATCAAGTGCATAGAGAGTAATGATTTTATAATTGAGCTGTTGTGCTTATTAGTGTTGTACTTGTTGCAACTGAATTAATCACATATTTAAAGTCCTTTGAAATTTATACTTGAAAATATTTTGCCCATATATAACAACCCATCCTAAATATTTTATGACATTTCTGATTTTACAATGAAAAATATTCATTTTCTCTAAAATTTGTATTTTGACATTGTGTTATACAAGTCTAGTAGAAATTAATTTACAAAATAAGATTCCATGGAATTTTTCTTGAAAAAATTATGACAATGTAAGAAACATAGGGCTATTTACTAGCATATCAATATCAGTTTTTATTCTAGTAATACTTTGGATCCTTATTTTGCCTAGGAATTTACACCAAGTAATGGGCTGATAACTTTTGAGTGTTGTTTAATGCATTTCACATTGTTCTGCTTCCATTACCTTTCTGTAATGCCCACTTGTGCATACCTATAAGCTGACATATAGAAATTAAACTTAATTAAAAATATTAGAGCCAGGCTTGATGGTACATGCTTATAATCCCAGCAATATTGGATGCTGTAGCAGGAAGATCACAAGTTTGTGGTCAGCCTGGGAAAATTAGTAAGACCTTGTTTTAAATTTTTAAAAATTAAAATTAAAAAAAGGCCTGGGCTGTAGCTCAGTGGTAGAGTGCAACGGGGTTCAGTCACCAGTACCAAACAAACAAATCAACCTCTTGATTGCTTGTTACAGGGAAAATTCTTTAGTGGTACAGAGGACCTCAGCTAAATATTACATTTGTTCTGTCATCATGGAATTTAAAGAGTTATGAGGAAAACAAACTGGCAAATCAATAGCTACAAAAAACATTTAACCAATCAGAAAATTCTGTTCAGAACTGGACCATTTTTCACTATCCCTGCCGCTATTATCCTGATCCAAGCCATTCTTAAATCCATAATCTCTCCCTTTATCTCCCTTTCCCTCTCTCTCTCTCTCTCTCCCTCTCTCTCTCTCTCTCTTTTCCCAATCTTTTATTCTAATCTGTACAAACAGTAGACATCATTTTTTTTAAAGCCAGGTCACCTTATACTCATGCAAAAAATCATCCAGAGTCTTCTTAAATCACTTGCAGTAAAAATCAAAATACATTGCCTGAAGGCCCTACATCATCTGGTCCCTGCAAATGCTCTGACATGGACTCCTACTACTCTCTTTCTGGTCTACTTCATTCTAGTCACAGAGGCTTCTTTTCTGTTCCTGAGCACTCAGCACACTCAGATTCAGACATTTGCATTTGCTGTTCCTTCTATTTAAAACACTCTTTCCCCATCCCATATGGCTGTCTTCCTTATTTCCTTGGATATTCAAATACCACCTTATTGGTGAAGCCTTCCCTGGCCATTAAGGTCAAAAAGTAATCACAACCCTGCTGTGGTTTTTCCTGTTTTCTTTTTACTATGTTTATTTTTCTATACATCCTTTATAGTTCTTGGACATCATTCATTTGTTAAACGTTATTTTGTGATAGTATATGTAAATATTTTGACTATAGAGATACATATTTTGTTGACTGCTAAACTTACGGTTCAAAACACTTGTGAATTTTTCTAGGTTTTATTATCCTTGTTTTCAGTGGTTTTGGATGTTATATTTCTCTGATAAATCTTTAATTACATTTTTAAAAAACTTTCTATGAAAATCATTCTTTCAATGTTGGTTTTAAATACAATCCCATTTATTGGTGTACCTTGTGTTTTGCTAATTTTTACTTTTCACACATTTCTACTTTATTGATCTACTCTTTCCTTTTTTATGTCTTTTGAATGTGGACTGAATTTTCTGGTTTTTTTATCCCCATGATTTGAACAATATATATCCCATTTTCAATTTTAGATTGTGATCATCTTCATATTTTTAAGAGCCATCAGTGAACATATTTTCTTTACTTAATATGAGGGAAGTGAGCATTCCAGTTTGGGGTCAAGCTATGGCTACTACTGGTTTGTGGCCTTTTGGTTTTCCTTCCAGGACAAAATATGCTTTAGATGTAGGCATGAGGAGTTTGTAGACAGAGTGATCATACGTAAATACATACATACATATTAGTGTGGGAAAGAGAGGTTTTCCAATGTAGCCTAATGGGGTGGCCAGCACCAGGGCAGAGTAGGTTCCTGCTAGG
This sequence comes from Xerus rutilus, assembly GCA_028644305.1. Classification (NCBI taxonomy): domain Eukaryota; kingdom Metazoa; phylum Chordata; class Mammalia; order Rodentia; family Sciuridae; genus Xerus; species Xerus rutilus. The sequence goes on from CM053400.1 coordinate 56,027,347, forward strand.
AGGAGTGAGCCTCCTGAAGATAAAAAGTCAGAAATGATCAGTAAGAAATAAAAACAAAGCCAGAAATTAGATTTAGGAAGCTGGGCGCCTGATAGGTTTTCCAGCCCTGATAGGAACTGGAACTGAATAACTGAAAAAGGACCCAATTATTTATTTAAGGGAAGCATATCAAAGGCAGAGATAAGGTTTCAGTAGGAGGGGTCTTACAGTAAACAGGCTGCCTGGTGCTTGGCAGATTATGCCCATCTCCTAGAGGCAGTGTTTGATCCTAAGGCTGTGTGCTGAAACAGGGCACCAAGATGGTCTGGCCTTTCTCAAATTTCACCAGGAATTCCCAGAAAAGCAACTTCCCTGCTTTATGTTGGCTCAAACAAACCCATAATTCATATGGCTTTCAATAGTAGCCTTAGACTGGTCCTAGATTCCATCCACCTCAGAGTTTCAGTTAGAAATCATTAGAGGAAGGCATGGGAGTCAGACTGTCTTAGCAGCATTTTTGGTTCTCAGGTGTCCAAGAATCTTCCTATTTTGTTGTGAAGCATAGCATAACATAGGAATTCAAAGATCAGAGGAATTTTTAAAAAGCAGAGTCAATTTTTCAACTGAATTTGCAAGGTCTTCTGGTGAGAGTAACCTTGGATGACATAATGGGCCCATTAAAAGAGTCCACTATGTGTGGTGACCTCAAAGTGTTACACTAAAGAGGGAGAGCAATGAGCAAAGCCATCGCAGGAACTGCAGAACTGACAAAGAGCAACTGAAAACAAATGTTTGTTAGCACATGTCACAAGTTTTAGATACTATAAATTCTTGGAGTATACTTTTCCAAGAGACAGAGGTCTTATATTGTAGGTGTGACTGTGGACAGATAGCTTATAGTCAAGCTTAAGAACCACTTTGTAGCTTTGCACTCCCCTGATTGAAAGCAAGGACTTTAATTAATAAGTTTTTTTCTTTTTCTTTTTCTTTTTTTTTTTTTTTGGTACTGGAGATTGAACTCAGGGGTACTCGACCACTGAGCCACATCCCCAGCCCTATTTTGTGTTTTATGTAGTTTTAGTTGTTTTATGTAGTTTTAGTTGGCTTTCCATTACTGTAACAAATATATGAAATAAATTATCTTACAAACAGAGGGTTGATTTGGGCTCACACTTCTGGAAATTCCATGACTGCACAAACATGTTACTTTTAGGCCAGAACATCATGGCAGGCGTATGTGGCAGAAGGAAAACCATATACCTTTTGCTTAGGACATAAAACAGAGAGAATAAGAGAACGACACTGGGGTCCAACAATCTCCATCAAAGACACAACCCCAATGACCTAAAACTTCCCATCAAACCCACTTCTTAGAGGTTCCACTACCTCCAATAGTGACACACTAGGGACCAAACCTGTACTAAGGGGGTCTCTAGGGGACATGCTAGATCTAAACTATAACATCCTCAACCCTTTTTTTTTCATAATCATCCTCCCCCAATCATATTTTACAAGTCTAATCCTGTTTTGGCACCTAGAGGTCCATCTTGAGAGGATCTGAACTAACAATGTAATATGCCATAATGTCTTCAAATAGTTCATGCAAAAAACACTTATGTGTATGCATGCACAGACAGATATGCTCATGTCTATGTATGTATGAGTGTAGCCTGAGAGGGGGAGAAAAAGAGAAGAGAGGAGAAGAAGGGGGGAGCAATTAATATTTATCAATATTAATAAATCTGGGAGAATACTACATAGGTATTCAGTGCACTGTTCTTTAATAGTGTTGAAAGTTTTTTAAATAAAAATGTGGTAAAAAATGAAATAAAAATTAAAACACTACCATAAAACATATATTGAACTTAACATGTTTGTCAAAGACAGCTGTTCCCTATTTTGATGCCTATGTAATACATGCTAATATCATCAGTAACGGATCCCCAGTTTTATTTGGGCCACATTGCAGCCTACCCAAAATTTCATTTCACTTTACACATTATCTAACCCCTAAGCTGTAACAATGGGAAAAAAAGCAAATATGTTATGTAGAAATGGTCTGCCCTTTTTCTCCCTCTCCTTTGTGGCTTCCTGACCTGTGGTCATGACTCCTAGATGTCAAGGAGCCACTGTAGACCATGAGGAAGTCATCAGAAGGAACAGAGCAGCCAGAAAAGAGTGTGACTTTCTGATGGAGTGACCACATTAGCCCTAGAGTCCTACCTCCAAGACTCTTGAACATAAGAGGGAAATAAACTGCTATCTAGTTTAAAACATTGTTATTTAATGTCTTTGAATTTATTTAGACATCATAAATTAATTTTTTTCTTTTGTGATATTTTAGAGTAAGTAGTGCTAATATTGATCTTCAATGACTTATTTGAGCTGATATTAGATTCAAAAAGTATTTCCAGATAAATTTTATTGTAGCCCCATCTGAATTATCTGTATTCATTTGAATGTTAAATATTATAAAATAAGAAATTTTGCAAAACAAAGAACATTTTCATAGCTGAAAAATGTAAGCAAAATTATTGGTATTTATAGCTCAACCTAATTTCACATTGATACAGTGTCCAAAATTAATGATTTGATTTCTATCACTAACTTCAAAAACAAAATTCTCCCTGTTCCCTTTTACCAGGTGCTTAAACTTCATAGAAAATTATTATGAACTCCCTTTTGTTTAACTTGATTTCTTTTTTGGATGCTTATAGACTATCTTTAGTCCCTGAAGTGTTTTATAAGTCATTAGGAAATGTTCAGATGCGACCGATTGCTCCTACTACATAGGTGGATATCCATCTTAGAGAGGTATTTTGGTGCCTTCCCACAGTTCCTTCTTGTTTCTGTTTTTGCTCTTTTTCAAAGTTGTAGTTTGAGTTGGCATGGGATTATTTTTCTATCCAGCCCATCCACATTAGATTCTTGTGGTTGCCATAACAGATTACCACAAAACTGGTGGTTTAAAACAACAGAAATTTATTCTCTCACAGTACTAAAGGCCAGATCCAAAATTTAAGGAATCAGCAGGTTTTATCACTCTCCAAAGATTCTAGGAGAAATCCCATTTCCTGTGTTTTTCAGAATCTGACTGTTGTTCTCTTCCATCCCTGTCTCCATCGTCAGATCACCTCCTCCGCAATGTGTCTGTGTCCTTTCTTCTTTCCCTTATAAGAACACTCATAATTGGATTTATGATCCACTCAGATAATTGAGGATGATCATATCTTGACACTAAATCACATCTATAAAGACCTTTTTTCAAAATAATATTCATTGTTCCTACATATTTTTCATTGAGCTTAATTTTGGAGTGACCATTCAACACACTACACTCCTCATACTTCAATAAGAGTGTTTACTAGGCCAGAAAATCACCAACTTGTGCTATTAGACACTGTGGGTGTATATCATAGTGCTATTGTAAATTTGTGAGTATTTGTGATGTGTGTGCATATGTATGTGTTTTGTTCTTCTTTGGTTTTCCAAAAGGCAATGTGGGGGAGCTGATATTCAGCATATTTGTGAGATGACATAATCCACTGTTTGTCAGGCAAAAGTTTTTTCCAAGTTTTCTGCTATCAAGCAGAAAGTTTTGTGTGGGATACTATTAAAGAGTTATTAAAGTAGCATAACAAATGAAAATGGATGACAAATGCTAAATAGTCTTTGATTTATTCATTAAATACACATTTCTAGGATGACTTTTATGGGCTAGGCACCGTGCTCTGTAGAGATAATTAAGGCACATCTATTGTTATCACAAATTTCATATCTTAGGAGGGTATGAGGGTATGACAGAAAATAAATGGTTATACATCAAAATAGAAGTAGTAAGTATTCAAAGACAGAATGTAATCAAGTGGCATAGGAGTCAGAGGAAAGATAAAAGGCAAAAAAAAATGGGGTGAAGATGTGCACTTTGATCCTTTAATAAACTAACACAAATTAGTTTGTATATATTCTCATGCATGCATAACTACCAGAGAGGTCAAACTCTGTGTAGATATAAGTCAAACATTATGTAGTAGAAGTCCTAATATACTTGGAGGCATAAAACTGCAAATAAATTATTTGCCATGTTTAAATCTACACATTTAAAACCTGTTTGAAAATAAATGTTTTAGGTGTAATCCATCCAGTGCACCTAATTGTCCCCACAAAAGGAAGAAAAGAACAATGTAAGATTCTACAAAGGTGCTGGGAGTTGTTTGCAGGTAGTATCTTTGTTGATATTCACTTTGCCTTTGAGGAGGGGCACAGGGCTTGAGAAATACTGCTAAGAGGTTTTCTGGCCAGTTGTGCTTTGCCAAACTCTCATAGTTTTCTCAAAGCTTTCAAAATTATCAAAAACCAGCATATATCTCCCACATTATTACTTTATCAGGAAAGGACACTGTGAACAGCATCACAATCTTCAGAATTCTTCATCATGTCACAAAGCAGCTGCATTCAAACTGCAATGCCTCCTCTCAAGTCATAACAAGGCAACACCAGCATTAAGATGCAATGTTCCACAGATGCTAGTTTTAGCAAGAGCGGTAATATGTGTCAGAGAGAACATTATCACATGGTAGCACTTTCAAGTTGAGAATGTGTCTTTTATCAATCTTTGAAAGTAATTCGTTTGACTTCAAATTTATATGCCACCTTGAAAGGGAAAAAATGTGGTTTGTTCTTACCTGTACTGTCAGGAATTTTAATTAGTTTTGCTCTTTTTTTCATCTGGAACATATTTGCCTTTATCCATAGTCAGCAACAGTTGCATATTTACTTGTAGGTAGATGAACAACTACTTGGATTTTCTTAAGTGTTTCTATGAATTTTAAAAGTTCTCTCCAATATTTGAAACTACCCACGACACTGTCAACATAGATGCTATTTACTGAATGACCAGTGTGCAAAAAACAACACAGAAACTTCATCAACTTCCTAAACTCTAAAGATTTAAAAACATAAAAAGGATGACTCAAGCTGTTAACATGCTTACAACCAGATGTGAGAGCTGGGCTATGTGTGATGAATAGGTACACTTATAAATGGCTTTGCAAAGATCCAAATTCATACATACTATTGTCTGATCCTTACAAGAGCCTAACAATACTATCTTTTTTTTTAAAGTATTTCTTTATTTTTTTAGTTGTAGGTGGACAGAACATCTTTATTTTATTTTTATGTGGTGCTGAGGATCGAACCCAGTGCCTCACGCATGCTAGGCGAGCACGCTACCACTGCGCCATAACCCCAGCCCCCTAACAATACTATCTTAAAGAAAAGAGAAATTGAGATAACATATTGAGAGAGAAGGAATCTGAGTCAAAATATTTAAAAAAAAAAAAAAAGACCTTATAGGCAGACCTGGACCAGAGTCTAAATCTTGTTTTTCTAAATCTGCTGTCCTTTTTGGTACACTATGGAATGAATCAGAGCCACAGCCATAATGTTTAAAATGGAAAGATGATTGTCAACTGAGGAAACTGGAAGTCTTCACAAGAAGAGGCTTGGTCAGCTTGCTAAGGGTAAGAGGACTGATTTCACTTGAAAAGCCAACAAGAGTAAGGCACAGGCCATGGCATGGAAGTCAGCTTGTTCTAGCCTAGTGAGGCCCACTGTGCATCTCTTCCATGGAAACTCTCTTTCAACACATTGAACTTTTCTGTCCAAATTGGGCAAAACCTGAAAAACTCATAATAACATGAAAGTCAGGAAAGGAGCAAGAGTCTTGGATTGCTTTACTTTTTTTTTTTTTCCCTTCAGTGTAATCTGTTCTCCTTAGGAACCTACTCCTGAGAAGGGGATTTTTAAATCAGGGGCTATATTAACCCTTTTGAGATATACAATGACATAATCTTTGCAACCAGAAAGTGTTAACATATCTTCTAGAATACCTAATGCCTAAAAGTGATTTATGTCTAAGGTACTTTATTCTTTCATTCACTATTTAAGATTGTGTGTACATTCCTTTTTACATGTGATAGAATATAGTCATACATGCATTTTTTTAATCATTCCTTGAAGAATGTCTCATTTATAGTTCAACTTAACTATCTTTTGTCTATCTTGTAAGAAACCAAGTAATTTTCCATTGCTGACATTTTATTTCCATTATTTCTTTATTGGTAATACATTATGTCAGGCTTATGCTGAATGGATTTTATAGTTACTATTTCATTTATTCTTTACTAAAAACATTCATGGGATAAAAAAAATGAAACTCAGTGAATGAATTTCTTTCCCCAAATGACTCAGTTAGCTAAAAGGCAAAGCCAACATTTGACCCCAAGTGCTTCAATTCCCAGTCTCATCCCCACTCCACATTCCATAAGCACTCTCTAAACTTCAAGTGCCCAGGTTTAGAGCTTCTCCAATTCATCATCTCTTGAAGGCCAGATACTATAATTTATGTCTTCATTTGTCTCCTTGCATGTAGTGTATATGGGCAATATTTACAGATTATTATTTTTTTACCATAGAGTTAAATAAAATGCTGTATACAAATCAAACCAAAAACAAAAAAGGAAAATAAAACCCACCAAATTCTTTAGATAGGAAATGTTCTGCAGTACTTGGTAATACAGAATACAAAGAACCCACAGCACTCTGTATAGCCTGTGGACATCTTTAGAATACTAATCACTTGCTACTTCCATTGTGCATGCAAAGCCTCAGTAGCTGGTGGAAAACTTAAATAAAATCCCTGGGAATCTTTAGGCTTTGTTTCCACTGGCAGATTCATGAAAAACCTGGTCATATAAAAAAAGTATCATAAAAGATGTACATGGTTGAACTTTTTAGTCACATACCACATTTTCAATTAACATTTTCATTAGATTTTCTAAACACTATTAAGGCAATTCATCTTTTCATGCCTCAATTTAGCTTCTCCTTCCGATTGCAGGAGTCCCTTCCACCAGTATTTCTTCTACCCTCACCCTCTCACTCCCTCCCAAAGTTCCTTCATCTCTCCCCTTTACTTTACCCCTTTTCCTTTTTCCTCTCCATGATCCAGCCTTTTCTCCTTAGGAACAAATTTTATGTCTTTAACTTATAGATTTTGCTGTTTAGATATCCTCTTTGATTCCATTAAAAACAATGTTCAAAAACTTCTCAAATTAATACAACATATGAGAAATTTAGGCCACATTTTCTACTTTAACCTTCATTAAGCCATAGTGTGACCCTATCAAAGCATGTGTGAAGGAAATAAATGAATTCGGAAGCAAAATAAACATGGATTCTATTCATAATTCTAACACTTTGACCACATGTGTGGCCTTAAGAAAATTATTTTAAGTTTCTCAGCCTCAGTTCTTCAGCTGTCAAGATGAACTATTAGTTCCTATTAGTAAGGCAACTGTGAAGACTAAATGAGATGAAGAATTCAAAGTATCTTGCTGTGTTGCATTAAGGAAGTTACTACACCTTTCTGTGATTCAATTTATCCATGTATAAAGTGGTATAATTATTCCTACCTCATTGAATTTCTTGATCTGCTATAATTTGTCAAGTACTAGGAAGTGAAGCATATATTGTAACTTAAGAATAGTTTTAATCTACCTAGGAAAATTAGGAATATATATATGTGCGTGCGTGTGTGTGTGTGTATATGAAATTATATAAGATCATATTAGATTATACATAAATACATAAAATAAATAAATAATAAAATATAAAAATATAATATATAATGTATATAATATAATCTCATTTCTTAAGATATGTAAATATATTAATATATATTTATATATGCATATATATGTAAAGAAAATGATTACAAAATATGCTGGGTATCAAATATATAGAACTGAACTTAGTATTCTATTCCTTCAGGCTGAGAGTCACTGGTGTAGCCCAGAGCTAAGCTTTTTCTTAAAGCATGTCTGTGAATTAGTTGGTCAGGAGAAGCAGAGAGAAGGATTAAATGATGTGTGCAGAGCTTCAGGCAGAGGGGCCTGACTTATGCACGACAGTGGATGATTACAGGAGTAGAGTAGGGAGTGTTTACCTAGCTCATTTTCTTATCTTTACTGGAAAGGTGAATTTATTGGAAAACTGTCTGCACCATATCCAACTACAATATGTGTAGTTGAGGTCAAATAAATATTACTCAAATATTTTTGTTGAAACAATATTGACTATATAGAAAGCATGATTGGAATAAAACTAAGATGGAAAAAATTGAGGTTTTAAGTTTCAGAGCGTGATTTTGAGTTACAAATTTGGATATTTACAGAAAATATGAAATAACGATTGGGTCTGAATGACTACAGAATTCAATTTTACATTATTTAGGAAAAGTTGCTGCTAAATATAACCTCTGCATAAAATTCCAACAGCTATCTCACTCTCTCTTGTTCTTTTCTCTTGTGAAGAAGCAATATTAAATCAGTAAGAGTTTACTGGTAACCAACAATTCCCCTGTCTCAGGGTTCTTGCTCCTGGGTCGGGGGTCAGGGTGCTTATAATCTTATTGGGAACAACAAGTGGTATGAAAGTCAGAATGAGAAGTCACTGAGCAGGGTCCTGAGAAATGGGGATATTTATTTAGAGGAAAATTTGGAAGTGAATTCAAACTTGAAGGAGACAATTAAATAAAGAGGAGGAGAAAAACAAGAAGACGCCAAGGAAGATTCTAAGAACAGTCACACAGCATTGACAAAAAGTTAGAGTTACAATAGCCCTAAACCATAGCGATTGATAACTTACATTCCTGTGACTAATATTTCTACCCACAGGGATAGACTATCTAGTGTATGGGAAAAAATCAACAGCTCCTCTTTTCAGCAATTTCAGAGACGCTGAGTGGTTCTGTGAGTTTCTAAAAAATAGATTTGTTCATTTCTTTTGAATTTTCAAAGTGTTCTTGATGGAAAGCACATGGGACTAAGTACATTCTTAACCTGTTTTTTTGCAAATACATGGGTATTTAGTCTCCCTGTGTTCACTATGGGGGTGTGGAGGTACCATAGTAAAAGCCATAGGTTCAGATTAGTCCAGTGGGTAAGCGATTTTCTTTCCTGAAGTACCTACTAATCCCTGCTTCCCAAAGAACCGTGTACAAATTCCCCTGAGGCCAGACATTTTTAAACAGTTATTTGTGGCTCTTTCTGAGAGGTTAGAAGGAGACACTCCTTAGAGGTCAAGCTCAGCAGGACGAAATCCTCTGCTTGTCAGAGATAGAGCCACCTGCCTGGCTCTCTTGGAGTTAGTTGCCCAAGTCCAAGGCTGCTTTACTTAATACAGAAAACTTTATTTGTTGATAAAGCCCAGCTCTCTTCCCAGCTGCTATTTTTAAGCTCAGCTCTCCTCTGCTCAACTCACATGCACCTACTTCAAGGCCTTTTCATAGGAAACTGGGTATACAAAATGTCAATGGTGTCTAACATACCAAACACAAAATTTTTCTTATCTTCCTTGTTTTTCATACATTTCTTCTATTATTCTCTCCCCTCTCTGGCCTTGTTTCTCCCACCTCCTCCTCACTTTACTTTTAGTGGTCTGAGGTTCTATTTAGCATGCCAAAACAGAGGGTATGAACAGAACTTTTATGACTAGCATTAAGTAGGTGCTCAGAAGGTTACTGGCAAGTTCCTATGGTATTAGTCTTGGATCTAGTTTCTTAAATGTGGGTAAGAAGAATCTTGTAACAAGTGCACACCCTATAGTTGTCATTTGTGGGATCTGTATCTCTAGATTTAAGATAACTTGGAGACATATTTGGATCCTCAGAGTTCAGGGAAAATGCAGCATGTGATACAAGAAAAAGAATAATTCTTAGTTAAGAGAGTTGTTAGATATCCTTGGAAAAATCAAAGTTTTTCAGATTTTTCCTTCATAGAATAAGAGATCATTTAATAATCTCAATTATCCCTTCCAAGTCTAACATACCACTTGCTCTATCTCCTGTTTGTCCAAGTCTTTCTAATTTCTGTCACATAGATTTTCATATTATTTTCCCACTTGCTTTTTTTTTTGAACACTTGAGTTCTCACCTCACATGTAACTATCCAATGCAGAGCTTACATGAAGAGCAGGGTTTGCACAGGGACAATTATTATCTTTAGTGATTCCCAAACTGAGTAATTAGAAAAATGGCTAGGAAGCTGTATTTAGGTGGTATTGAATGAGCAAAATCTGGAAACTTCTTTAACTCTTTTGATACAGTAACTGTGTTTTAGCAATCAGACTAGTAAATTATTACTTTTACATATATGGATGTCACATATATTTTACCATTTTCTTTCTTCTTCAAAGTTTTGACTATGTACTCTGCAGGGGCAGGAGTTGGGAATTCCCCTATGCAGTTTCCCTATGACTGTGACTGCTAAGTCTAGGTTTGCACAGCTACCTCTCTAAAGAGAAAAGCCTCTGCTCATTTGTAGTCACAATGGATTAGAAAAATGTTAGATCCTGTGAAGAAATTATAATCCATTTGATGTTTTCCAATGTCCTGCCTCCCTTTCTCAATTTTAAATTAAAATAAAACGAATCGTATATAATGAATGCACAGCTGTCATCTTTTGTGATACTACCTTGTCACTTCAGCATTGAAGAATGTTCCATTTTGTAATTTGCATACCTAAAATTCTTGATAAGATTATACCTTATGAAGATGGGTAGGAAATAACTGTAGCCATACATAGAAATGCAAATGATTCCAGGTTGTTGACACTAGAGTGCTTACTCATAGAAACCACACAATCAATAGCATGCGTTTATGTTTAGATTTATTCAGTCATTATCTCTCCTCCACTTGCCTTTCATGTGCTGAGCAAATATTAAGTGAAGAGTGTGAGTTTTTTCACATTACCCTCAATAAGTGGGTTTAACCACAATACAAATCTTATAATCTACCTCTTCAATCTCACTGGCAATGGGACAAATCCAGTAGCTTTAGAGGTAAGCTTTCAAATATACTTCTACTGACAGACTGAAGTTTGTTTTAGGAAAAGTCAAGGCTCTGCAATCCTTTGCATTTATTGGAATTTTCTGTTTCCATGGTTTCCAAGAGTTCAATGAATTAGGCTTTCAGTGTTTAGAAGTTCATGATATGGGGATTTAGTAAACTTCTTCTCTCCTGCCTAGATTATCCTTAAATCTGTATATTGCTGTTCCTGGATGAGTTTGGAGGCTATTGCTCTGGCAACCTGGCTCTTCCTCTTCAAGCCTTTTCTAAAAAACAAAGGGTAAGATATGAGATATCTCAGGCAGTCTTATGAAGCTAAACTAGGGTAAGATTTTGGCATTATGAAAAAAATAAAAGTGCATAAAAGTACAGTTGTTTTTTAAAATTTTTATTGAAGAATCATCTTTGAAAGGATTAATAGGAAAACCTAGGCTTGGGGCTCTTAGGCTTTTAACAAGGAGGGGTTGACTTGATAAAATAAAATCTAAAGAACAGACTTCTAGAGGCTTCACTTATCTTGCAAAAGAACAAAAGTCTCTTGGACATGATAGGAGTTCTGGAATAGTCTATGTTGAGTCCCAAGGAGCATATAAAGAGATTTCTAGAATGAGGGGAGGAGAACTTATTTCACTATGAAGGAAAGTATACGGTTTCTGACATTACCATATAATTGTTATCAGATTTCTACGAGCAACCCACATTGTGAGAGAGCACCAAGTAGCTGCTAAGGGTCCAGTCTACAACATGCATGAATAAGGAGTTGTCAATAAGGTCCCTGAGCCCAAATAAGCCTCTCGATTATTTTGGGGCTCAAACTCAGGACACCCAGCAGTAACCCCTTATGAAGGTAATGCTTTTGGATCCAGTTATTATCTAAACATGTAAGAAGCAGAGATATAGATAGACAGATATCTATAAAGGATAGTTAGATAATAGATAGACAGACAGATAGATAATAAACAGATGAATAAAGTTAAAGGCAGAAAGAGACCCCAAAAAATGCATATGAGAATGTATCTGTGATCAAAAGCTGATCTCGAAGACTCTGAAAAAAATTTTTTTTTCAGTAATGGGTACAAAGCTCCAAAGTAAGTAGATGTGAATTGCACACACTTCAGATGTCTAGCCAGCACCCTGAATTACACTTGAAAAATACTGGAAGCAGTCCAGGCTATGGAGCTCCCCCACTGAGGCACCCTATTGAGTTTGGTAGTGGCAAAGGTTCAAGAGGGAACAATGTAACTGTGATGCTGAAGGTCACCAAGGCGGACTCCCCATTGAGAGGTCTGTACTAGGAAAAGAATCCTGAGCCATCACGCAGCTCCGCTGGCAAAAGTAGCAGCCTACAGATCCAGGACTCCTCAGCTTCGAGTCTGAATGATTGGTTGTCAGGCAGATGTGTTTGTAAACTAATGACTTTCACAGTGTGATGAGATTGAAAATGAAGCCTAATTGCTTCCACTGATTTAACCCTTGGAATGCTTCCAGGCATGCCGATAGCCATGTGTCTTTAATCATGTGAGTTAATCACCTTCAGGGATATATCAGAAAACAGTGGCTTATAGCAAGTCTGGGAAACTCTGCAGTTATGTTATTAGGTTTACACTACTGGGGCTGTCATCTCCTCAAATAAGGACACTGAGAGGTTGGCCATGGTGCCCTTAAACCAGTGTTTGTTAGTAGCGACTGACACAGGCAATTACATGGCTCTATAATTCAGAAAAAAATGAATTAATATTTATGCATTTTTAATGACTTAAAAAACTCCTAATGGCAGTGGAGTGAGAGTAGCAAGTCACCTTGATCCTTCTAAGGCCACCATGTACTTCAGTCCAGCTCTGGAAGAAAATCAGAATTGGAAGATGGTCTAATCATCAGGCCAGTCTGATTAATACTGACAATTAGTATTGGACTATAGTGCATAACCAACTGATTATGAATCATTTGAGCACTTTAGGTAAATTTTCAATACAGGCAATTAAAATGAAAAGACTCATGATCCTTACATAATGACTTCCTTAAATTAATTCAGTTCTGAGGTTGGAGAAAATTTTCTTTTAAAGAAAAGAACCAGCAGAATTTAACTTCTATCCACTTTTGGTTAAAAGAAAACTGGAGGAAACACTTAAAAGATTTAACTCACCCACACATACTACATTGCAAACAGCTTATTCTTTTTTGAAAGTGAGCTGTGTTACTGAGGAAGAAAGAACTGAAGGTCAGAGCATGGATTCTATTTGCATGGCTTATGTGGATGAAGTAAATCTTGCCCTCAGTTATATTTTGTATTCAGCTGAGAGCATGCATTGTTAAGGTTAAAAGAACTTTATTGTGGAATAATCTGTGAGGAACAGACACTTCAAAGAGATAAATACTTACTTCTGTTACATAAACAATTGACTCAAATCATTTGCTTCATGGTAAAAGACAAAGCTAGAGCCACGTCCAATACTGTGGTATTAATTCAGTTAGAGGAACAAAGATTCCTTTAGGTGAAATGCAGTCATTCAATCAAAGCAGCAATAGTTTTGTAAAATTAGACAATGGGAATGGAAGCAGAAGATAACTCTCGAGGACTGAGAGTTGAAATATTCGATGGTACAATCAGTTTCTATTATAGGTTTTGAATCAGGAAGTCAATTTTTTCTAAGACTCATCATATAATATTTGACATATATGTGGTTTTATAGTTTAAAAAGGGCATTTTTATCTAAATTACACAAATACACTATAACCTAGGTCTCGTATATTCATAATAGTCAATACTTACTTAGCAGTTGAGAATTTATAAAATTCCATCTATTACCTTTTAATTTGCTTTATTCCTCTCACAATGTTTGAAGACAAGAAAAAGGGTCTCAGATAGTTAAAGCATTATAATTTGTCTAAAATCACACATCTAGTAATAGCCAAAACAACAACAACAACTAGTTTTGAGCACTGTTCTCTGATTTTAGGTTCTTTTTCTACAAACTATCTCTTGCCCCTCCCATTTCTTAAAACCATTTCTTCTACTTGGTTAGTAATCTTTTTTCAGAACTGATTCTTAACTTCACTGCATTCTTTCCTAGGGGTCTTGAAGTGAAAACCACATTAAATTCTAGATCATATATGATGATCTTTCTTCCTTTTAGTTTACATTTACATTTACATCCTTTTAGTTTACATTTTCTTTCCAGACTGCCTCTCCACCCCCATCAAAATATGCACTGGGGTTTCTAGCACAGAACTTAACCTTTGCAGCAGAGAGTAAACTGTACCTGTAACTGAGCTCACACCTCAGCCCAAGCTCTACTGTCTGGTGGCAAGAAGTCAAGGAGAATAAGGGACAACTGAAAAGATGTAGAATGTAGGGATTCATTCACCTCCTGACATTAGTGAGCTCCTTCTAACATACCATTTCTATTTCTCCTGCCAAGCATGAAGGCAGCCGTGAAGCCCTCCCGACTATTGAGGTGGTAAGACTGACCAAGCATACTCATCAGCTAAGCAACTTGCTTTTGGGCTTAAGCCTCACGTGGTGCAAAAAAATCACAAGTTAACAAACAATGTGGATTTTTGGAATCATCCTTACTTAGATGAAATGGAAATGTTAAATCTGGAAATATTAAAATTAGTGGAAGAAAAAAGGACTTGTCTATCTTCACCAACCTAGCTGCTGTGTGGAGAGATGCCTCAATGACACTCATCTTATGCTTCTATTTAGAAAGAGTGTGTATGCATATATGCATGTGCACAGCTTATGTGTACATGTTCATATGTATTTCCATATGATTTCACCATTTCCCTTCTTCCTTTCAATGGAACTTGTCTCTTCCCAACTCTTGCCCCTTGACTTCTCCTTGGTTTCTTGTCCCTACTTAGTAGGACTTAGACTAAAGTGCTAGCTCAATCAAATATGGACAGGTTTGCTTATCAGATTCATATTAAAAGGGTCTGACACACAGGACTGTTTCCACCAAAAGTTACCATGTGCATAAAGGTGCTCTGTAGTGTCAGATGTAACATAGACTGCTTCTCTCCATATCTTATATAAAAGAATGCAGATAAAAAATGAGCCTCATGGGCTAGAGTTGCCTTATAGTCAGACTTTGAAAAGAGATGTTCTTGGCCCTAGCAAATAAGCTTTCCTTCAACCAGTCAAAATTTCTGGAATTTTTGTCCATGCATCTAATTTTTGCAGTTCTCAGGCTAACTATAGCTCCTCCTCAAGGTCAGGTTGATACAGGAGTAAGTTTCTCCTAAAAAGTGCAGATTTGTACACTGAAATGTTAATGCTAAATCCACCTTTTACCAGCTGCAATACTAGCCACCAGATGAAACTTCTCTGAGCCTCAGTTATCCTCTGTTCATATCCATCATACAGTGACTATATAAAGAATGGAAAAATGTTGAAATGTCCAGTGCCTACCTACAAGAATCTCTCAGTCAATATTTACTCCCTTCTCTCCATATTGCCACCCTCTCTAGTATTGCCCCCTCATTTCCACAATTGTCACTCTCCACAAATCTTTCAGTTTATAGTATCTTTTCAGTAATAAACTCTTGAACTCATCACTCACAATATTTTCACTTCTATTGTCCTAGTTGGCTTCAGCTCTGAGCTCTTCTCCTTCCCTGGATATTCTGACCATGATGTCAATGTAATTGACCCTTTGGATGTCCTCTCCAACCCCAGAGATTGACTCAGAATGTGCTATCCATGGAGGTCATTACAGCTGATTAGCACAGGTTCTGGCTGCTTCACCCCTGCCTGTCCCCCTCCAGTTGCTTCCCACCAGATGAGAAGTATGGTTCAGCACTAATAAAAAAAATAAAGAATCTTGGAGGTAGTTCTAGAAATTAGTTTTTATTATTACCTGAGTGGTTAGAGAAGAAGAGGACTAATTCAAAAGACTATCTTTAAGTGAAAATAGGAAATATCACTTTATTCTATTACTTCCAAATGTGTTCTCATTCTATGTCATCCTCATAGCATCCTTTTTGATGCTTGACCACATTTACTTCTATGAACTTATAGTGTCTAGTATTCCTAAATTGTTACTGCCTTCCTTTATTTTCTCTGATCTGCTGTTGTTTGCTAAACATAAAAGTTCATCTTGAATGTGCTTTCAAAATGACAAATTTTATAGTTATTTACTTGAGAGTTTCATCTTGCCAAGCATAACTGACTTTCGTCAAGTTCAGTAGCCTCCCAAGTTAGCTGCTCTCCTTTTCATAAATGTCCCCAGGCTTTCTGGTAAGACAGCTCTTTCTAATTAAATATATCTTTGTTTTGTAGTTAAGAAGCCCAGACTAGAAATTTTGAAGATGACAACTGGGTTTTGGTTCTCTTTAATGCTCTATATCTAAACTGTCCTCTGATCTATAACTTTCTTCAATGTTTTGATAGAATAATTCAATGTCTTTTCTATTTTTTACTCTACCTTTCTATATTGTCCTTTGTTAACTAGAGTCTAAAATTATTCTTATTAGTACCTCTGCTTTTAAAGCATTACCCTATACCATTTTCATTCAAATATACTGCCAATATTTTATAGCACATATTCTCCAATTTAACAAGTGCATTCTTAAAATTTCCCTCATTTACACATGCTTTCCCAACCCCTACCATTTGCCAAGATCTCCCTCCAACCTGGAATTCTTTTCCCCTTTGTCTCTTCCTGCCTCATCTCCTCACTACAGCCTAAGCCCAGTCTTTGCCTGTCTTGTTCGCCACTATATCCCTATGTGTAGGAAATTTTCTAGCACATGAAAGTCCTCAGCATATTTGTATAAACTCAATAATTGACTGTCCTTCAAGCATTTTTGTTTTCACTAGCAGATTGTAAAGTCTGAAAGATGGAATCTACACCTGTATTACTTGTATTACTTTGCATCTCTCAGAGTAGTGTAATAACATGAGGAAATTAAATACCAGGATTTGGGGGGGAGAGTACATAGATATGATTTACAAAGCATCTATTGATTACCTAATATTGGTCAGGAACTGTCCCAACATCTGAGATGATAATCAAGATGAACTAGACTCTAGATCCACATTGTCACTACTTTTATATCTTGTGTTGATACACTTAAATTCTCTGAGCTTTGTCTTCCTTCTCCAGAAACTAAGAGAGTTAAAGTTAGCTCTAATGTCTCTTCCAGATTGGTGTTCTCTGAATTTTAAATATTTATTTAGATATTGATGAGTGGCATTCAGTAAGTGCTTAATGATTCAATAATACAGTCTTTAGCTCTCCAAACTCTGATTATTGTCTGAAATAATAGGGTCTATTTTCAGTTGCTTTTCATGTATTTATCTGTTCAACAAATGTTTATCGAATATTCCTATATGAGAAACAGTGTAATCAAAATGCTAGAGGTATACATCAGTGAACAATACACAAGACCTGCAGTCTGAGAAACTGCGCTTCTCATGCCATAATGAGCTGGCTAATCCAGTGACCAAATATATTTAAATTTCTTTCATAGAAGAAAAAGAATTTTCTTAAACATCTCACTCCAACTCTAGCTTTCTGTTATCATTCTTACTAATATATATTATTTACATTGGAAGAAGTTGAAAAAAATTAAAAAGCAAAATATGCCCTAGAAGTACAACTTAATTGAGACTTCTCTAGGTCCATGGTGGTAAGGCATGTCCAAGTGGACAATGTATTAGAAAAGGAGAGGAGACAGTGTTAAGCAGAGTTTCAGTGATCCTTTCCCTATATTTAACTAGAACAGCTCCATTTGCAAACTTTTTTATGGGAAAAGTTATGCTGCTCACAGAAAGTTTTGATGACTGCTATTCTAGGGAACTATTTGGAATTCACAACAAAATAATAGAGTTGTATATAATTTAATATGATTGATGGATCTATGCTCAGTATGTATTTTAATGTAGGTGAAATGTAAGACAATTATCCTTTGCTAGGCCAAGGGATCATGGTATTGGAATTGCCCCCAAATCCTTCAAGGAATCTAGTAGCATGGCATTTAAATACACTCTCCTGTTGCATTTGGACTTCCTAGTGCTGTATATTTCTTGTTGGTGGCAGTTTCATACTCATTACACTTACCAATGTATAATTTGTGGTTAAAGATAGCATCTTGGGGGTCACTGTTGTGACATCCTTAAATACTTACACACTGTGCTACTCCAAGCAAAGTGTCTTTGCACACTATTTCAATTTTCAGTAGTTGAAAAGCAGATTCAGTCTATATTCCAGAGATAAAATTTATTAACATATAAGACAAGTTCAAAAGTAACTTTCTTATAAATCTCAAGTCAATGCCAGAAACATTTTATAAATGATTTAATATTATCTAGGACTTACCAAGGATGGAAAAAAATTTAGTATTTTCCATATTTGGTTACGTAGTGAAATGGTTAAGGATATAGAAACACTATGCAATTTATACAAAATAAATGTAATATAGCCTCTCTGTACTGCAGGAAATTTAGTACTGATCTCCTAATACTGAAATGACTCATTTACATGCCCAAATGTAAAATATGCATCAAAGACATTCAATAAGAAATAATCAACATATGCTTATTCATAAGATATTACACAATCCAATTCACTAATATATGGGAGTAATGACCTTCTTTCACCAGTCCTAGCTTTGATTTACTTTTTGAAAATGATAATTTCCCTACCCAACTTTATGGAGATATAATTGACAAACAAAAATTATATATATTTATAGTGTACAATGTGATGTTGTGACACACACATATATTGCGAAATAATTACCAGCCGAGCTAATTGATACATTCATTCTCTACACATAGTTACTTGTTTTCCTGTGGTGAAAACATTTAAGAATAAGAGTGACACTCTTCCTAATCTTCTTGAATTCTAGGTTGGAAGGAAGACTCTGATGACATTTATACCTTTTATTCTTCAAAATCTTAAAATGTGGTTTAGCTGGCATTATTTCAAGGTCTTCAAAACACTCAACTGTCCTGAGATTGTAGCTAGAATGTTTTGTCCAAGGCATTTTCCATGAAGTCCTTTTATATTGGCTGCAGGCCCTATCTATAATCATCCTTGTGCCTCAGTCTCCAAGGAGCTGTTTTTTCTTCCCCAGTTCTGAAGACTGGTCATGCCTTTAACTTTTTGTCTATAGCCACAGTTGTGTTAACCTAAAGGAACTGAAAACTTATTTTCAGCTAATGTGTTTTTTGGACATTTATCTAAAGCAGGAATGCTTTATACATTCAATGTTAGAGCATGATAAAATTTTGTAAATATCTCTTGTGAATTAGTAAAACTAAGAAAATTTGTGTTAGCCTTTTGGGGAACATTTAGTTTCTGGTGATGACCAATGTTGACAAATGATGACCAATGTTCTCTTTTTGTGGAGTCGAATCAGGTTAAGAACTAATAAAACTTACTCAAAATCTGTTTGTTTGTTTTTTCCAGCCACAACATTCTTCTTTATGAAGATGGGCATGCAGTGGTGGCAGATTTTGGAGGTGAGATTTCTAGCACAAATATTCCAAATGAAATCAGTTTCTCTTTTCATTCCTACTTGGTGCCAAATATGGTGAAATAAATCTAGAAATTGATTTTATACTGGCAGACATACTTATCTAAGTTATTCAAATTTCAATGACACTGAATTTTGAAAATATATCATTTGTTCTTGGTTTTTCCTCTTTGATATCCCCAGGCAAGCAAAAATGACAAAAGCTTCCTGAGGTTTCAGAATTTTAGCTCTGTTCTTTGACCTTGGTTTTGAGATATTTCTGTTGACATGAATCTCTTTTCTCTTTCTTTCAGAATCAAGATTTCTACAGTCTCTGGATGAAGACAACATGACAAAACAACCTGGGGTTTGCTGCTGCTTTTGTTCCCTATAATTATAAAACAATTAAAATGTGTAAACTCAACATGAGAAGGAGAAGATGAGAGAAGCTTTAACTGGAAAAAAATATCATTGTCTCAGTGCAGGATAATGTTTTATGTTTTTATTTTCAATAAACCCCAAAAATAACTAGTCAAAGGCTCTTCTAGAGAAATAGATATGATATATGTTTGAAAAATATTATAGATTAAACAATAGAGATATGTTTCAAATACAGCTGATAAGTACGTGGATAATTGACTTTCATATTGAGGTTACCATGTTAAGTCATAGAGTTAACATTTTAA
>CM053400.1:56047883-56366849 GCA_028644305.1 Xerus rutilus
ACGCCTCCCGGCTACCGCTGCCTTCTGTTGATCCTGTACTCACACACACGAGCAAAATTCCTGCGTGGGATGTTGAGCTGAAGAATGATGCCAGGAAGTTGGCTGGAAAACGGCGCCTCCACCACTTCCAGCCTTGGTCCCTAAGAGCCTAGCGCAGAGTGGACTGTCTACGCCGCCATCTTGGAACCGCCCCCCTCAGACTTCTCATTTTCTACTGCCTCAATTCAGATCCTCATCTTTCCTTTTCTGGACTCTTATGATAGACTTCTAACTCCAGGCTTCTCTTCCAGTTTATTATTTCCCACATCACTAAAGTTTTGCTTTTCTAGCAATTCCCGTCCTACTATAAACTCTCAAGAATGTTCTATTGCCTATGGGCTAACATTCAAATTCATTTGACTGACCATTTCCTCCTGTCCCCTTCCTGGTCCCAGGGCCATACTGTGACCTTCTTTTCCACCAAAGTTGGTTCAAAGGCTCCTGTGCCCCAGCACATATGCCATAAGGCCATTTCCCAAATATCCCACTCACTTTCACACCCCTGTAACCCTGCCAGTATGGTGACCTTTGGCTGGAAAATCCTCTGTTGTTCTCCACCTGGGAGAAGACTATTCAGCTCAGGCAGACTTACCAATTTTGTGAATATTCTTTTCTATAACCTGCACCTCCCCACTTTTTCTTTCTGGTCTTTTGTTACACTTTGGCCTGATAGTTTTCATTCTTATTCATTCATCAAGCATTTATTGAGAAACTGCAGCGTGTAAGGAATTGTTCAGAGGGCAAGGAATGCAAAATGTGAGTAAAATATTAGTTCTTGACCTCAAGGAGAAGCTCATTGTCTAGTAAGGAAAACAGTAATGAGCAGATCAATTTAAAATAATGTGGAATTTTAGGAGGGTGTGGTGGCGCAAGCCTGTAATCCCAGCACTTAGGGAGGCTGAGACAGGAGAATCGCGAGTTCAAAGCCAGCCTCAGCAACGGCGAGGCGCTAAGCAGCTCAGTGAGACCCTGTCTCAACATAGAACACAAAATAGGGCTGGGGATGTGGCTCAGTGGTCGAGTGCCCCTGAGTTCAATCTCCAGTACCAAAATAATAATAATAATAATAATAATAATAATAATAATAATAATGTGGAATTTTAGTGACAGAGATATCACACAGCATCATAAGAGTCATGTAAGATAAGTAGGGGGTAATCAGATGATGGAGGAGATGGAAGGTTATACCAGACAGAGTGAACAGCATGAGCAAGATTCAATCCCAAAGTTTTGCAAAGAACTTCAAATAGCTTGGCATTATTGGCATGTACAACATAAAGAGAGGAAGATGAGTTAGAGTTAGGCAGGAACCACATTGTTGACAATGTTGTAAAAGTACAGCTATACACACTGGTTTCCCCAGTGTAATTGTCAGTGTACTATTGCTATTGCAAAATGTATGAATCTGAGAACTTTATAAAAAAATAAATAAAAGTTTATTTAGCTCACAGTTCTGGAAGCTGAAAGTCCAGACAGCATAGTGCCTGTTTTAGTGGAACTAAAACTACCCCAGTGAAATCACACCATGGTGGATGACTTCATGGTGGGAGTATGTGTGGGGAGAAGAGCTCACATGAGGATAGAGGAAGCCAGAAAGTGTAGGGGGGGGGGCAGGGGCAGGGGCAGGTTTTGTGTTTGTTTTTTTAGTAACATGTTCTCATGGGAACTAATTGGGGTCTCATGAGAGCTACGATAAGCTCTTTACAGTTAGGTAGGCAGCACTCCCAGTGACCTCATTACCTAGCATCAGTCTTCACCTCTTAAAGATTCCACTACCTTCCACATCACCATTCTTAAGGACCAAGATTCTAATGAAAGAACCATTGAGAGACACATTCACACTGTATTCAAACCAAATACATATCCAATTAGATTTAACTCATTCATTCAACCAACATTTGTGGAGCATCTACTAGATGCCAAATATTCTCCTCAGAAATGGGAACATTGCAGTGGTAAGTTCTTATTCCTATGGAGCTAATATTCCACTGGAAGGAGATCAAACATTGAACAAATTAACAAACTATATATTAGGTGGTAATAAGTGCCATGAAGAGACAAATAATAGCAGAGTAAATGAATGGAGAGGAATGGAAATGCCACTTAAATAGGCAGAGAGAAATACAACATTTTGAGTCCTGACAAGGAGGTCTATCACATGGGAGGAAGAGCATTGCTGACAGGGAAAAGAAAAGTGGGTGCAAAGGTTCTGAAACAGGAGAGTTCTTGGTGTGCTCAAAGCTAGAGTGGTTAGAGTGGGTGAGCATGGGGGAAAGTAGTGGAATATGAGATAAGGAAGGTGGAAAAACCGAGTTTTCTTTCACAGGACAAACTCATCTAGTACCTGAGACACAGAGGCAGCTACATCAGTAGGTCTTGACTGTGTCTGCCCAACAGTTTAGAAACTTTTTGAAAAATATAATGCCTGAATCCAACCCATAGAAACTATGATTAATCATAATTTATTTAATGGTATTTATCTTAGGTATTTGTATTTTTTTCAGAATTCCACCAAATGAATCTAAAATGCAGCCAGTAGATTCTCTGACTAAATAAACTTTTATTAAATTTCACCAATAACAAGAAATATTAATTCTTTTATCTTTGCACCACAGTGTTGAAGCACAGCATCACTCTGGATTTATTTTGGAGGCTATTTTATTTCTTATTAGTTTTGTGGCCTTATTTAAGTTCCCTAATTATTCTATGATCCCACTATGCAAAAACAGGCATGTTATATGCCTACTCCCACTTAAGCAATGTTGCAACACAATGTATAATCTACTATATAAATGGAGGCTATTTGGAATGTGAAAGCTCATGTGGGAGAATTGTGTGTGAGCAACATAATCAGAACAAAGATATTCTTGGAAAGCTGTAATTATGCATGGTTTCCAAATAAGGTAGACATTTCAAAAGAATTATCAGCAGCCAGCACAGCACATAAGATTTCAGTAAGAGTAACAAAATAACACCAATTTTCTTCAGTGGAAATACAAAGGTGTTTGGCAAAATTCATTGATATCTTAGGGAGTCTTGAGATTAAAGAGCCAGAAGAGCAAGGGCCTGACTCATCTATTTTTTTCCTTGAGGAATCTGAGGTCCAGGAAAAACAAGGGACTTGTCCAGAGCTGCCCTGACAGTGGTCAAAGAAGAACTAGAATTTTCCTCTCCTAACTCAAAATCTAGAGTTCCATCCCTTCGGTGACAAATAAATTTATGCATTTGCTACCCAGAATGGAAATGTGTTTTTTAAGCTGTAATGACAAATAAAAGGAATGTAAATAATGCCATTAAAACAGATGAGGCTACAACTTTGTAGAGAGAAACTTGCAACATTTCATGGACTTGTTTTCTGGAATATTCCTCAAATGGAATTCAGAAATAACACATCTGGGCAAACAAAGGAAATATGATAGATTTGATTCTACCAGTGAGAAATCTGCTTCGTTGCAATATTCTGGCACAACTCAGGCCCTTTCTCTCCTTAGCCATTAAGACTATTTGTGGACCTAATTTAGAAACTTCCTGAATTACAATCTGAACGCCTAACTAGGGAAGGTGCCTCCAGGGAGCCCTATAGCTATGCCCTATGTTGCATATTCTGAAGCTTTCATCCAGGAGAAAGATGCCCACGGGTTGTAAACAGGAAAAAAAAAAAATGTGTCTGTTGTGATAATCATTTTATGAGCCAGTTACTTGATGAATAATATTGGTGAATTTTTGGAAGAATTATGAATTTTATGATCTTCTAGTGACTGAAAAAAAAAAAAGTGCCCTGTGTATCAGGAGAACCCTTAGCAAGTCGTCACTAAGGACTCTGCTCTTCGGGGAGGGCAGCGGGGTGGGGCGGGGTACTAAGC
Source organism: Xerus rutilus (assembly GCA_028644305.1). Classification (NCBI taxonomy): domain Eukaryota; kingdom Metazoa; phylum Chordata; class Mammalia; order Rodentia; family Sciuridae; genus Xerus; species Xerus rutilus. Next base: position 56,051,786 of record CM053400.1, read on the forward strand.
AGTTGGTAACTGGCTGTGACTTCTCCATGAGCAGAACCTGCGCTGGATGGCTCCAGAGGTGTTCACACAGTGCACACGCTACACCATCAAAGCTGATGTCTTCAGTTACGCCCTGTGTCTGTGGGAACTGCTCACCGGCGAGATTCCTTTCGCCCACCTTAAACCAGGTAAGACAGGCCGGACTGAAGTTCCCTGCCTCCAAGTTTTAGCATATTTTTCACAGCTTCAAAAAGCATTTTCACTCAAATGGTTATTCTCTGTGGAATGGAAAGGAGAAGTAAGCAAACAACCTTAAATTGTTTTAAGGTGGTGCCCAATCCAGAAAACTTTATGACAATGGTGATTTTAAACACAGACATACAGAAATATAGGAATGTGTATTGAATTTTATTAAAGTAAAAGGCTTCGATTTATGTTTTTAATGAAGCAAGCACCTAACTAGGGTCATGTGGGGCAAATAATGTAGACAGTACTGTATTTACTTTTTGAGATTAAATTTTAGAAATTCTCTTTTAATGTGTGTATAGAATGGAATAGCCACAATATGAAAATAGCCTATTGGGACTGCAATTGCTTTTACTAATAATTTTGTATTACATATATGGATACATTGTAAAATTCAAACTTTGTGAGTAATCCTTATTTTCATTGATGGTATACTTTTTACTTAGTTTACATGTAGAAAGTGAAGATGAGGAATTTAATCACAGGTAAAATGTACACATAATTTATATTCAAGATAAACTTTATTTGCATCTATATTTCAATTTTATCTGTGATCCTTTCATGTATTGTCACACTGTATTGGAAACTCTTTAAGGGCCTTGCCTTCCTACTGCCTACCATGCTTAAATTAAATCATAAACAAATTTTAAATGAATTATATCATAACCTTCTAATGACCACCCTTAAAAATATATCAGTAGGATAAAGTCAAAAGGCAAATTAGTTAAATATCCCTTTTAACAAGTTAAAATCCTAACAAAGATCATCATATTTATTAGTACTAATGTACAGAGCAAAAGCACACCGCTTACTTTCCCATCAAGGTATTTTCCCCAATGTCCAACAAGGTGCTTTTCAGGAATTATACGCTCTGTACATAGTTTTTTGGGTGCATTGATGATGTAGTTGTTCTAATCATTCTCTGTATACTTTTAGTTTTAAGAGTTCTTAGATTCTAGGTAGAAGTTCTTCAATTGCTATGTAGGTTACAGGGATTTTCCTGTAGTCTGTGGCTTGCTTTTTCATGTTATTAGCAATGATTTTCAAAGAGCAAAAATTTTCCATTTCAGTGAAGTTTATCACATCAAATTTTTAAATCATTTCTTTGTGTGTATCCTATCCAAAATATTTTAGCCTCACTCAAGAACGCGAAGACATCCTCCTATATTTTATATAAAAATCCTGTAGATTTAATGTTTTTATATTTATAAGATCCATTTTGCATTCTTTTATAATATGGTATGAATTTGTTATTCGTTTTTAAAATATAAATGCCCAGTTGTTTCAGCATGATTTGCAGATAGGGGGTACTGCCCTTTCTCCAATTAATTATTTTGGTACATTTGTAAAAACATCAGTTGACTGCACTGATTTCTATCTGTTGTTTCATTGACCCATGTTTTACATTTATGTAAGTACCATACTATCTTGATAGTTTATACTAAGTCTTGAAATTAGGTAATGAAAAATCTCCAAATCTTCTAGAACTTTGTTAAACCTGTTCTGGTTATTTCATTTTTTCCATTTCCATGTCAATTTTAGTATCAGTTCATCTTTTTCTACAAAAAAAAAAACCACACCAAAAACAAACTTTTGGAATTTCATTAGATTGCACTGAATCTATAAATCAATATGGGAAAAATTGATATTTTAAGCACATTGAATCTTCTGCTGACAAATATGGTAAACATCTCCATTCATTTAATTATTTAATTTCTCTCAATGCACTTTATACATTTTATTATATAAGCCTTGTTCCTTTCTTAGATTTATCTTTATAAATTTTATGTTTCTTGATGCTATTATGAATGTCATTTTTAAATGTCATTGTCATTATGTCCAATATTTCTTTTAGTATATGGAAATATAAGTTTTTAAACAACAACATATTACCCTATAAGCTTGCTAAATTCACTTATATCCATTCTGGTAGGTTTTTTTTTTTTTTTTTTTTTTTGGTATATTCTTTGGGATTTTTGCATAGGTGATTATGTCATCTGTAAATAAAGAAAATTTTGTTTCTTTGCAATCTGTATGTCTTTTAAATCTTTTTCTTATCCTCTTACATAAGCAAGGACCTTCAGGACAACATTGAATAAAATTTTTAAAATACCCACTGCAAACCTTTTGGTTTCTCATAGTCCCTTCCACCTCTACCCTGGTTCCCTAGCTTAACTGACAGCTTTATCACCTGAACCACTAAAATAGCCTTTGACTATTCTACCATTGCTTATTCTTGTCTCACTTTCCTTTTCAATCTCTACATATTCACTGGAATTGTATTTTAAAACATAAGCTTGCTCGTGTCACCATTGCTTAAGATTACCTGTGGCTTCTCATATTCTTAGTATTGAAAGGCAAAGTTCTTAGTATCTCCTGAAAGAATCTACCTGCTCCTCTTTATCTGGCCTTACCCATTCAGTTTCACCCAGGGAAAATGCCCCAGTCACTCCAGCCTTGTTTTAATTCCTTTACTCTAGTCTTTTGTACTCCAGTCTTCTTTCTGTGCTCCAGCTACAATTGCCTTCTTTTGCTGCTTTCAGTATATTGCATTTTATCTCACCCTTAGGCCTTTCATAAGCTGTTTTTTTAATAAATGCAATTAATCATGAGCATCACCAATATTAATGTGAAGCTCAAGTGAAATGATGTTTTGTAAACTGAAAATTCTCAATAGCAAGGTGAAAGATTCAAGGGGAAAATGTAATATGAGGTCAAGTTCTCCTATGATTCTGTACTTACAGGACATTCTTATTCTCTAGGAAGCCCAGGTTTAAACCCCAAAGTCATCCTTAACTTATCAGATCTCTTCTTGTGTTCTTTTATTTCCTTCTTATCCTCTTTATTTTCTCTCTTTTTTCTATTTTTTTCAGTCCCATTTTCCAAATATCTTCAAAATTCAGCCACTTACCACCATTTCCATTGTTCCATCCTTTATTCACATGTAGAATACTGCCCAGTGTCTTAAACATTATCTTTGTCTTCAGTTCTCCTTACATTTTTTCTACCCATAACTAGTTCTAGTCATCTAAAAATTCTAATTTAATCATATGATTTTCCTGATTTAAAATCCCTAATGTTTTCATTTGCTCTTAAGATAAACACAAAATTACTTCAAATAATTTACATGAATGGTCAAGAAATATATGAAAAAATTTTAATATCATTAGCCATCAATAAAATGCAAATCAAAATCACAGTAGGCTATCACTTGGATCCAGTTAGAATGAATATTATCAAAAATACAAAAAATTACAATGGCTAATGAGGAAGTGGAGAAAAAGAATTCTAATATACTATGAATGGAAATGCAAATTAATGCAATCATTATGCAAAACAATATGGACATTTCTCAAAAAACTAGTAGTAGATCTACCATATAACCTAGCTAATCCACTTTTGGGTATGTATACGTAAGAAATGAAATTTCTTACACCAAAGAGAGCACTTGCATGTTTACTGTGACACTATTCACAATATCTAAGATATGGCACCCATCAACTGATGAATAGATAAAGAAAATGTAGTATGTATTCACGATGGAAAATTATTCAATTGTAAAGAATGAAATCCTGTCATTTGCAGCAAAGTGGGAAGAACTAAAGGACATTACGCTAAGTGAAATAAGCCTGACACAGGAAGACAAGCATCACATGTTCTCTCATATACATGGAAGCTAAAACTAAAAGTGTCAATGTCAATGTGGAGTAGTGATTGCTAGAGACTAGAAAGGGGTGTGGGATAAAAGGAAGTTGGATAATGGGTATCATAAAAGAGTTAGATCGAAGTAATAAGTTCTAGTACTCTGAAGAACCAGATGGCTACAATTCACAATAACCTCCTATGTATTTTATAATGATTTAGAAGAAAAGAGCTCAAAGGTTCCAAACATAAAGAAATAAGGAGAAGGAAATGCTAGTTAACCTGATTCAATAGTGCAATAGTGCACATTGCATTCATGCGTTGAAATATGACACTGTAACGCATATATATGTGCAACTAAAACATATTAATCAAAAGGTAAAATAAAATACAATAATCTAGCGAGCCCCTCATGACCCTGTCCCTGCTGTCTTCCTAGATCTGCCTCTCACCACCTGTGATTTATCATCTGTGTTCAAAACACAAGGAGTGATTTCATTTCCCCTGTGCACTTCCCTTCCTCTCTATGCCTTTGTACATGTTTTTCCCCGCTTTTCATCTAACTCCAAGTTACTTTTAGAGCTTAGCTTTAACACAAAATTCTTCCCCCCAAAACTTCCTTAATTTTCCATAATCAAGTTAAGTGCAGTTTTCTACACATCCCAAGTTACCATTTATCATGTTTTACTCACACATTTGTAATTTTCTCTACCCCATTATGCTTTGCTAATTCTAAAACTATGGTTTCAAGTAGATAATGTTTCCCTCTCTAATGGACCCCCAGAAACATTTGCTTTTTCTAAGGGGAGAATATTATTTAATACAAAGTTACAAGTCTTGCCTAAGAATAACTTGGTTCCAATGTCCCAGATATTAACATTTATAGTACTTTATTGGAAAGAGAATTTGTTTATGATAGATGATGAATTTTTAAGAGTTGGACAGTGACCATGTATCAAGAAACTAGACTGCTAATATAATTGTAGTGGTTAGGCAATCTAGCATATGTTCAGCAATAAATTATGTGAAGCATCAGATTCAATATAAGCTACATATTAGCTATTTACAATGAGCAACAAATCCATGACTACAGTGAGGAGCAGCATTATCAATTATGGTAGTAGCAGCCTAACACACCAAGCTCATCCTTCTGGATTTAGTAGCATGCTACCTCCTGGGAGAAATATAAAAGTAGAACACCAATGTTAGCACTGACTCCTATGCAAGGGATAGGTGTACATTCAGAAGAACTTGAAGTTAGGGTCTCTTTTCAATAGCACATGTTCAAATTAACCTTTTAAACTCAGATTTAAAAAGAATTGAAAAACTTTCACATCCACCACTTCAAAGATCACCAGATCCAATGCCCACAGGGCCAAGGAAAGCAGGTTCAAAGCACAACAGTGCAACGAAGAGCAATCACATGCACTGAGAGCTGCTGCCTGGCTGTAGCCAAATGGTACTGAGTGGGAGCCTGCTTACTGCAACCAAAATTTATTTGTTTAGAAATCTAATGATTTTTAAATATTGGCAATTATTTTACCTTTTTAAAAGAAACTATTTTTTCAAGCTAACACTCTAGAATCTAAAAAGAATTGGCCTGATGTGTAAAAGCATGAGTCTAGTGGCCTTGTGCAAGTTACTTAACCTAATCTAACTATACCTGAGTTTATTTTTAAAATGGTCACAATAACAGGATGTACCTCAAAATGTTGGGACAGAAGTTGACAACAGTAGTACTCAACAAAGATTTATTATTACTTTTGGATGCTTCCTTTGCACCAAGAACTGTGCGAAAGCAAGGAAAATAAAGAGGAGCCCTCAAACTACTCATAATGCACAGGGGGAGTAAGAAAAGTATGATAGATAGACTAATTCTAACTAGAGAGACTCACAGAGGGCTAAAAGTGCTCTGTGGAAGGTCCTCCTGCCCAGACTGAAGGTGGGAAAAGAATAATAGGAAAAGATTCCTATAGGAGATGATACCTTAACTGCCTCTTAAACAGATGATTAATTAAATAGGTAAACAGTGGGAGGTGGGGAAGGTGTTCCAGTAGAAAGCAGGATCAGCAAGGTCCAGAGGCATGAAAGACCCATAAATAATTCAATAGGAACAAATCAGAGAATACAAGGACATCATTTGCAAGACATATGCTGTAAAACTGGAGTCAGATGGTGAAGGTCCTTGTGAAAGTCAGAGTTTTCCAGAGGAAAAAAAAAACAGTAGAATAAATAGAGAGAGATACAAGAAGAACTGTATTATGGGAATTGGCTCACATGATTATAAAGTCTGAGAAGCCTTTATAACATGCTTTCTGCAAACTAGAGAATCAAGAAAACCAGTGGTATGATTGAGTTTGAGTTCAAGAACCTGAGACCCAGAAGGGCTCATTGTGTGAGTTCCAAAATCTCAAGGCCCAAGATCCGAAGTTCTGATGTCTCAGATCCAGAAGGGATAGCCAATTCATCTGAGCTTTCTCTGCTTTTTTATTCTACTGGGGCCCTTAGCAGATTGGATGATGCCTGCCCAAAATGATGAAAGCGGGTCACCTTCACTCAGTCTACTGATTGGAATGATAATCTCTTCCAAAACACTCTAACAGACACACCCAGAAATAATATTTTACCATCTATCTAGTTATCCCTGAGTCAGTCAAGTTAGTACATAAACTAACCATCATAGGCCTTTGTGTCAACAATAGAACAATAGAAGTCACCACAGGATTTTTAAGGGATATAATACAACTTTATTATTATTTTAGAATATTCTTTCTTATAAAGGAAAGGCTGAATTGAAGTTCAAACCCAGAGGCAAGGAGACAAGTTCTTCTAGAAGAAATACCTAAGACTTTAATTGGAGTAGTGCCTTTGGAAGAGAAAGGAGAGGTTTGTTTGGGAAGATATGAATAGCACTTCAAACACACTGAGGTGGGGACACATGGAAAAGCAAGGAGTCAACAGTGACTTCCAGGTTTCTGGCTTAGCCAACAAGATGATGACGGGTACTGGAAAATGAGCAGATCTGTAAGAGAAATGATAAAATTTGGAAGAAAAAGAGCCAAAGGGTAAAGCCAACAGAGAGAGAAGAACCAAGCAAGACGAAAAGGGAGCTGGTTCAACCTGGCAAGCAAGAGCTGTCCTGGAAGCATTTCAGAGAAAGACATCAACACCTGATTCTCAGATTTTATATCTCTCCTACGCTTGTCTTCTCTAATATATCGTAAGAAACTAAAGACGAAAGCTGGGATAAATGAACCCATTAATGTGTGTTTTATCCAATCCCATTTCTTATAACCAGGAACCCAATTTTATGCATCACTTTCAGATCATAGTTTGAGGCCAAAGAAGAGAGCCTTCAGGTCTCCTTTTGTTTTCCTGTATGAGGCCAGCTGGTTCACAAGGAGACCCGACTGTGTGTCCTGGGATTCCTTAATGCCCAGCTCTAACTAAGTCTGGGATGTGGCAGCAAATTAAGAGCATCTGCCAATTTATTATAGCTAGGTTTTGGTGAGACTTCATATTGAGACTTTAATTCAGAGTTGCAAACTGGAAACTAGGAGCCAAAACTGGCTTGCAGACTTTTTGATCTTGCATATAGTTTTTAGAAATATGAATTATAGCACATTTAGAGACACCAGTATTCCACAATTCTCTTGTTTGTAGCCATTTGGATTTTCTACTTTTCCTTAAATATTAGTTGGTTATTTTCTTTTCCACATATAATAAGGATCCTAAAACATGCTAAATATATTAATCTCAACATGGATAAGCACACTGATGATATGGACAAGTGGTAAGAAAATAGGAATGAGCTAAATCCCATGTTTGTTGTGCTAATTCTTTTCAGTTTATCACTGAAAAGAGGAAAGCCAACTAATCACAGCACAGATCACTGGAAAGATCGAATCGGTCCAATAGATGGTGATATTTCTATGAATATAGCTGATATTAACATTCTGATACTTCATTACACTGACAAAGCTTGCAATGAGAACAGACAATGGTGCAAATTAATCTATTCTTCTGACAGTACATAATGAGAATGGGATGTGGTTTAAAAAATTAAGCCATTCTTAGTACAAATCTCAAGATTGTAATCTCATGGTCTCTCTCAGATACTATACACTCTGGTGATACATCATTGAAAAGTGTCAGTTTAACAAAGAATGTGTCTTAGCTCTTGCTGGGATGGTAGAACACATTTGCTTTGTCTCACCGCAGCCTGGCTCATTAAAAACAATAGAACAGAATCAATTGTGTTTGTCAGAACACATACGCACAGTCAAAATTGAAAAAATATTCTGCTGTTTTATCTTGGTCAATACTTACTAACAAAATATTTTGCTTTATTGCTCTCTTTTTTCTCTTTTTAATACAAATACCTACAATTAATTTTATAAAGTAGAAAGCAGTAAGAATTAACTTTAGGAATTCAGAAGCTAGTACCAATTTGTTCATAAGCAGGGAATACATAATTTTTGTTGTGCAGAGTTGCAAAGTCGTCCTTCTACAATGGCCACATTGCATTGTGAGCTGGGCCTCACTGTAGATGAGGGAGGTTATAGCCTTTAAATGTATGGTCACTCAATGTAAAGGTTTACTTGATATTCATACCCAGAGAATCCAAAAGCACCACAGATATTTGGTGATCTGAATAGAGAATACACAACGATGTTGTTTGATATCAAATTCTCTAGGTGTGAACTAAAAACTATCAATTCAACTCTTAGATTTGTACATGAAGATAATAATAGCAACGACACAGCTAGCACTTGTTAAGAGCCAACAATGTGCTTGGTGCTGTATGGATATTTTATCAGTTAGTCCTAATGATTTAGGTCCTACTAGGATTGGACACATGCTCAAGATCATAATTTGAATCCTCTTAGGATAAGATACATGCTTAAAGTCATATGCTAGTTAAGAGGTGTCGTCAAGGCTTAAATGCATGGCTCTCTGTCCCCAGTGCACTACTCAAAACCATTACGCGTTATATTCCCTGCTTCATCCTACATGTAGTGAAATTATTACACACAGAGGCAAATTGGCTTAATTAGCATCTCACAGAGAGTTTAGAGCAAAGCCAGAGAGAAATTAGGTCTCCAGATTTCCCTGCTAAGGACCTTTCATAATGTGTAATAGTTCTTCTATTTATTGAAGCTCCTCACCAAATGTTCTGAACAAAAGGCAATGTTATTGACTGAATTTGCCACCAGATCTCAATAATTTATCTGGTTATGTAGTAATATAATATTAAAGTAAACAAAATATTCATTTTACAATGTTTCTTGAAAACTAAGCATTGTGCTGTTGTGAAAATGTAGTAATGAGTAGTTATTCCTTTATTTATCTGTTTCCATTCATATATTCACTAAATGTTTACCAAGTCCTATTAGAATCTATATTTTTTCCAGTTAAGGGACATTTTGAACTATCACTTTATTTATTCATTCAATGCATGCCTTTTGAATACCAGTTAATTGCCAGTTACTGTGCTAGGCAGAAATACAATCATGCAAATATGTAGTCCTGGCTTCAAGAAGCTTGTGATCTGCATACAGAGGCAAGCAAGTAAATAAGCAATTCAGTAGAGTATACTGGGTGCTGTAACAGTCTAGAAACATAATAGGAAGGGTACTCAGAGAAAGTAGATTTAAGCTAAGATCTAGAAAATAACAGATGTTATGAAGGACAAGAGGCTAGGGAAGAACATTTTAGGAAGAAGGAATCACATTTCAGAATCTACAATTGCACAATAAAAAACAGTGAAAAATCCATTCATTTATTAACTATCTGTGCATTTGCCAAATTTTACCAAACAGAATAGCACCAGATTTTTTTTTAGCTTATCATCACTTACATAGAATATTCAATACATTTTGATGTATGAATAAATGAGTAAAGGTTGTCACATTTCATTTTGTTTGCCTGTTCTGTAGCTTACTGGTCTATCTCTTTTAAAAGACAACACTGACAACCTTTATTCATTTTTTTTATTGATAAAGTGTTGATAAATAATGAAGAACTTGAATCCACAAATTGATTCTATGGTTATATAGATCCTTGAGGTTGAATCATAAAATTGTGTTTAACCAGGTCTCATTATTCAGGATAATGAGAATGGGAGAAAGCTAATCTCTAGAATTGTGCTGTTCAGTATGGAAGCCATGACTATTTAAATTTAAATTTATTTGAGTTTAAATTAGACAAATTAAAACTTCAGTTTCTCAGTCACATCATCCACATTTTAAGTGTTCAGGGCTCTTACTCTAGCATATTGAACAGTGCAGAATATTTTCATTGTCGCAGAGAGTTCTGTGAGACAGTTCTACTCTAGAAGCTAGTTTTAAGTTTTAATAAACTATAATTATTTCAGGATAGTGTTGAAAAATAATAATTGCTCAATACATAGTAGTTATTTTTAAATTTAGTCTCATTCTCTTTTAATGGCAAAGTTTTCCTTGTGAAAGTAGAAACCAACATTTACATATTTTTGTAAGAATCAAGGTAAAAATTTGATGAATGGGCTGACAGTCTCATTCCTGAATCTGTAATACCAGAAAATTTCCCAGCTGTTCATACAGCCAGACCACATAGACAAGACTGACAAAACCATCTGAAGGTGACAAGTTTCAATTCCATGACCCCTCGTGTTGCATTGCCCTCTTTCTGGTGAGGTGATAATGAGTAATATCACTGCCAAGAGTGCATAAATCAAACAGTAGAAGGAGATGCCAAAGCTTTGCAGAATCTACTTTGAATAATGAAGAATTAAATATCATTCATCTTAAACTGATTTTCCAGACACAGTGCCAAGAAGAAAACAAGTAACTCTATATACTTGATATCCGAATCTAAAAGTCTCAAAAGGGAGATGATTGGGATTTGCATCTGAGTTTAGCTCATTTTATGCATAGTCCCTTTCCACATGTTAGGAGACCTCTAAATAACTTAAATATGTTCACTAAATTGGTTTATGTGTTCATAGTGGTACCAGCTCAGAATTATTCAAATAGTCATAAGGTAACAAAATAGAATAGAGACAGAAGATCAGTGATCATTAAGCAATAGTTTACTTGTTTGCTTATTCTTTTACTAATTCTAGAAGGAATTAAAAATCATCAAGAGTAATCAATGAAAGGAATCAAACATGGCTAATTTTTGTGACATAAAAGACACATTTGATAAGTAGTGATGTATGTGATAAGTAACAACACAATCTAAACAAGAGTGAATGGATATGTTTGCCTCTCAAACTAGTGCAATGTTTCCCTAGTGCAGATATAATGATAACCCTCATACACACTTGCTATTCAGAATATAAATTCATACAGCTGCTCAGGTAATATGTTATCAGTACGTACCAAAATCTTTAAAGTAGTTATGCCCTTTGATATATTAGTCTCACCCATTAATATGTCATAAATGTATAATTTATGAAATAGAAAAACAAAATGAAAAAGATATTCTTCAAAGTATTTGGAACAACCTAAAATTGGGAAGTGATTAAGTAAATCACACTAACTGCGGAGTCATTAAAAATATGTTAACTTAGAGTCTTAATAACATGAGAAATGCTTAATTGCTTAACCTAATGCTTTAATTTAGGAAAAAGGAATTACATAATTGTCTATCAACATAAGCTCCCTGATACAAAGACTATATAAGATATTCTCAAAATATTTTAATAATGGTTGCCTCTGAATGATAACATTTTTTTATTCCTTATTCTCTTAATTCCCTTAACCTTCTCTTAATTTTCTTAATTTCTGCACAGAACAAGTGTTAATTTCACAATTGGAAAAATTAGGTAGTAATTCAGATTAATCCATAAAGCAAAATGTATTTTAAGTTACACAGTAACACTGCATGAAGTTTCACTAGATCTACTGGAAGTAGATGGATAAATAGAATTAAATGGGAGTGGATTTTGGTGGGGGAAAATTAGCGGGTATGGGTTACATCTCAGAAGTCATTAAGCTACAGACATACGCTTAAAATACAAGATAGAAAACAGGAAGCAGCAATATCCTGAAACTTTATTCTCCCACTGGTGAAGAACAATTTTTCTGAGGAATAAACAGTGTCATGTGCTCAAGAAAAGCACGAACTTTGGAACAAAAGGCTGTACCAACTATTAGTGATACTAAAAATGTTTATAAATTAAAAACTGTCACATACATATACAATAATATTTACCTACTTTAGATGATTAAGAAGATTCAAGAAGTTGGTGTGTGTGTGTGTGTGTATATATAGAGAGAGGTTTCTTTGAAGCTCAACTGATATATATATATATATGCCATGATGCCTAATAGAAAATGTATTTAATAAAAGTAGCTATGAGCTTGGTTTCTAAGGTGGCATAGAATCAGAAAAATACTGAGCAATCAGGAATCTACAGTAAAGTCCCAAGAATCATAACATAATGATGCAGAACAGGACATGAGTACTATTTGGAAATCTATGCAAGCAGGCAATATTAGAGAATTTAATCAATGAGTTGTATTTACTAAACCAATGGATTTGAAATGTCTAACAAAGTTTAACAAGTAATAACTAGTTTATAAACATTAAAAATTAAAATTTCAGAATCCTTATACCAGTGTTAAAATTTGAGCTTAACTAAACATCTGTTTTTACAAAGTAATATAACTGCCCTTAAAAGTACAAAGTTCAGCAGTATCTCATGTCTTGGTAGGCAGAATATAAGCTCTTTAGCCTTGGAATTATGATGACATATAGTCTTGTCCAATGCAACTTTCAATCTTTATTCCTATAACGTTGTATACATAATCTGTACTTAAAATACTCTGAATGACTTGCTCTTTATATTGTCATTTGCTCCTTTATAAATTTTTATTTCTCCTATTTATTGAATCAATAGCCAAATGAATGAACAATTACAACAATAGACTATAAAATTATCCACTATTTTGTTAAAAGCACAGAGGGGAAAAACACAATCTAGAGGTCTCTTTGAAGCTCAGCTGATATTATACAAACTGATTTTTGATGACTTTTTGTGTGTATCTGTTCCTGTTTCATTTTTTTTCTCAAAAGTTGCATTTTAATACATGTTATCAAACATTGTTCCTGTTTCTTGATATAGATATGTGAATTTCAAAATTGAAACAACCATTTGTTTTGCAGCAGCTGCAGCAGCAGACATGGCTTACCACCACATCAGGCCTCCCATTGGCTATTCCATTCCCAAACCCATATCATCGTTGCTGATGCGAGGGTGGAATGCATGTCCTGAAGTGAGTAATTTTTATGTCCTCTTAGAAAATGTGTTATGGTCAAAATCTGTCACAAATAGTGGAACTTCAAAGTCTACTTCCAATGTGTATTTTAAGACTGTCAAGGCCGAAAGACTGATTTGCCTTCTGCTCTTTAGTCTCTAATTGCCTCAAGAAGTCTGAATATCTCATATTTCTTCGCTGCTGCTTTCTGATTTTGAAATGTTTCTCATAACTGATTAGTAAGAAAGAGACCAGGGTATGACAGATGACTCACAGTCTTAGCTGTAATTTTATTAACTATGCTTGATCCATGCTTAGTTGTTTTTCTGATGAAAAAAAATTGGTACAAGATGGATTTAGTTTGGCTTTTGATGTGAAGTAGGCTTTAAGGCAGAGACCATAGGGAAGGTGGTCTTCAGTAGCACCAGCTCAAACAGAAGCCAGAAGACCTCAGTTCTAGTCCTCTGTTAATTCTCTAAGTGATTGTGTGATAATGTGGTTAATAACATCTACTTAGAGTTCAAATGAAGAGATCAATGCTATGGAAAGAGTAAGTAAAAAGCAAAGTAGGATATTTAAACAGCCAAAAGAATATTTTAAGTGTGGTCTTAAATCTAAGAGAGCAGAGGGGGAATGGCAATCTATACCCAGGAAAAAATAGCAGACCATTTGTCTCCATAAAGTGATTCTTTTCACTTGTGTGCCATTTCAGGTGATGTCTACTATTCTCAGAGATTGACCAAGTTGGTCCTACAGCTTATCTTCTGGTGCTATAGTTCAGTCTATGGTCCAAGAATTCCCTGGCCAGTATATTTATTAAAATCCTTGTGTCTTGATATCAGTCTATCCATTGATTTTTCTCCTCTGAGTAGAGTGTATTAGTTTGTGTTCTTTACCCTGGAAATCCTCATATATAAAAGCTTAATGGCTCTTGTTTGCTAGCACAAATCATCCTAGTTATTGTTGTTCTTTTTTTATACAATCTTGTTTCTGATCAATCCTAGATACTTTATCTTTCTTCAACAAGAGAGCACATAAAGTGTGGCTATTATTATTTCAGAAAGTATCTCAACAAAGGAAAAATAGGATATGCCCTAGACATTTGGATAGAGAAATCAAATTTTCTATTTTTTTTCTAAAGACAAACTCCCCTTTTTCTAAAGGTAAAAACCAAGTCATTACCCAATCCCACTTGAGAGCACGGGAACTCTGATGAAGAGAATAAAGATTCTTGTGGAATGTGGATTGAGTATTTCAGATAAACTTCTGACCAGGCACTCTGACATGCTATAGGCTAAGAATCTACTCACTAGAAAATATTAGCTCCACAGAAGCAGAGATTTTTTTTTTGCTTGTTTTGTTTTGCTCATTGCTATCACCCCAGGACTTATCACCTATTAGATGCTCAAATTTTTTTGCTGAGTAAATGAACAAATACCACTCTTGCTTATCAATGCCTCCAGTTCCATATCTGGATGTTGAGATCCAGAAAATTTTATCTTGAAAATCACATGAGTTAAAATAATTTGTCAAAAGCTTTCCTTGTTTTCAATATGAACCTCAGGCATATATTCTGAGGATAAATGTGTCAAGCACCCAATACAGACGTCCCTTCTGTCTCTGGGAAGAGAGCTGTGCCAAAGTTGCACACAAAATAGCCATCAAGGGAATCCTTTTTCCTTTATTAACTAATTCCATGATTATAGATAAAGGGCATGTGGGAGTATTCATTTGGAGATAAAAGCAAATCATTGGCTTATTCTAAAAGCATGTTTGGCGTAGAATGTATGCCTCAAGCAAAACATTGGGAAATGAGAAACAGAAAGGGTAATAGGGCCAAAGGATGGCACTATTAAAGGGAAATATATATAAGAGGCCCAAATGAATTGCTTAGTGGGAACATTGTGGGGCTAGGCAGTGACGTTTATCAGCAGAGTCTGAGCTATAGTGATGAGGTTCAGGGAGGAAGGCAGAGAGAACACATTGGGAAAGCAAGTCTCCAACTTTCTGGTAATGTCTGGGCCTCTCAGTCAATTCAGTTCTGGCTTGGCCTTGCCATTCACTCCCCACTAGGAAGTTGAGCTGCTTCTGTCATCATTATATCATCCAGGAATGTCTTTACCATGTCCATGTCAGTAGATGAGTAGTGAGAAAAAAAGGGAACAATGGGCTAATTTTTATTTTCCTTCAACAGTTAGAGTTCCTACTATATACCATCCAGTGATGGGGCTGAGGATTTAGTGAAGGTGTGCTCTTCATGGACTTTAAGGCCTAATAGTCATATGGAGATTAATTAAAGACACATATTAATGACTCTATAGTTACAAGCTAAGATTAAAGGGAAAAAAAGACTTTATGAGAATGCATACTAAAAGAATACCAGCAAGTTAGAGAATAAAGAGATAGCATAAGTTAGGGAAATTTCCCCATAAGAAGTGATGCTTGAGGGGAGAGATCATAAACCATAAATAGGAGCTTGCTGAATAAAGGGTTAGAGAGAACATAACCCAACTCAAGTAAGGAGGACAAGTACAAATTCATTTAGAGAAAAAAGATAAGGGACCTACTAGTTGTTGAACATTGTAGCCACTGAGAGGTTAAATTTCTGTGACAAATATCCTTTGAAACAAGTTCTTTGGATGTAACACACTAACATCATGCTATCCTATTCCTTACTTTCTATGCTATCAACTTTACTAATCATTCTTTCATATCTATACTTACCTCACCCCTTGAATTTGAAACCCAGTATTTTCTCATATGTGTATCTTCTTAGTCAAGATTCAAATATGGTGCACAGAGGACAGTGAGAATACTAGCCCTTTGGAGATGGGAAGTTGTTAGAAAGCAATGTGAGGTAGAAAAGAGTTATAATAGAATCAGATTTGGAAAGCCTTGGAAACCAGAATGGGAATTTGGACACAAAGTTATAAGTAATTTTATCTTTATCTCTAAAGCAGTGGAAATATATAATAAAAGTACTTTTTTTCAAAATTTATTTGAGTTGAGTATCAAGGGTTTATTCACTTAAAAAATTATATGTAGTTTCTATGAAAAAACAAGCATTGAATTATCTTCTGGTGTTCATTGGAATAGCTAAACATTTTTTTTCTCAGCATGTGGGCAGGAAAATACATGCTCCAGATTATCCAGCATTGTTGTTAAAATGAAGATTCTGGAATTCTATCCTAAATCTACTAAATGAAAAGTTCTGGTATGGAGCCTGAGACTGCATTTTAACAAGCACCCTAGTCATATGTGGCCCCCCAAAAGTTGGGAATGAATGGGTCAAAACTGAAAAGATACTGAAGTCGGGTCAACCAATGTGTACTGTGTTACAGTGATCCTGCTGATTAGAACACAGGGAACAGAATGACAACCATGGGTTCAGGACCCAGGGTAACCCTGACAACCATTTCAAAGGCAGCATCATAAGGAGATGAAAGACTGGATTTCAGAAAAAGAAAAGAGGAAAATGTCCAGGAGAACTATCCTTGATGCCTTCTGAGAGTCAGCTAGTAACCAAGAGTGTTGGCCCTTACATATTAGGTATACTGTTGGTAGTGAGGAGAGAGAATGAAGCTAAGGATTATACAATAAAGGGATAGTGTTTAAAAAAATAGAAAAGGGAAAATTAAAGATAGCAACACAGTAAAAAGTAATCTGATCTACAAAGCTGAGGGAGCTGTGGATTCGAGTAAGTTTATCATGCAGGTAGTTGGCACAGATGCTCTTCTCACCTTAAAGGTGCTTAAGAGAATGAAATGGAAGCAGGGAGGCAGACAGATGGCACAGAGTTAAGCTCAGGCAAAGAGATCGAATAAAAAAACAGGAACAGAATTTGAAGTTAAAAGCAGGAGAGTTCTGAATCTTGGTGAGAAAAGAGGAAGAGAAGTCTAAAAATTCAAAATGAAAAAGGTTGTCTTTTGCTGACAATTCTGAATAGGATGGGGTAAAGAACATAGGCGGGGCATGTAAGCAATATTTATGTTGTTCCTGTAATCCTTTAAATTGTATAATACCACATGTACATATAAAGATACAGAGACCTGTACAGAAACAGAGAAAGAAGTTTGCTTCCTTTTAAACCTTTTTCTCCAATGGGGAATGTGAAACATTATAACATTCTATGCCATGAAAGTATGCTTTAAACATTTTACTGTGGCATAAATAAAATTGTGTGTGCTTATATTTTTCAAATAAATATGTCTTTAAATGAAAGATGTTTATTTTGCTACTATTTTAAATATAATATTTATAAGCACATTTAATTCCTATGCATAAGGAGGAGTACTCACACCAAACAATAAAAGCATGCTAAACTCAGGAGATCAAACCTTGAAAGCTACATGCCAATGGATTATTTAGTTTTTAAAATCTTAAATTAAACAATTGGCACTAAAGCTCATTAAAATTCCTTTTGTTCAAGATCCATTGTGTTGAACTTGAAGCCGGGTTTGTTCTTCTGAAATGATTGAAGCTGAGATCTCCACCTAGTGGATTTATAGGAATTTGCAGAATTTACAGAAACATCCTACTATCCCTGGAAATCAGAGTAAAATCAATTAAAAAAGAGAGTTTTAAAAATTTTTCTCCTGGAGAAATAATAAGTTTAAAAACTTCTACTTAAGATCTAGAATAATTATCAACAGAACAGTTACAAACCCTTGAAATATGCTGTTACGCATATCAGCTAGACTACCACTAAGAATAAAAGCTGAAATTTTATTTTCATATCATAATTAAGAATACAAATTGGGCTCAAATATGAATATATATATATATATAGTCATCTCTGTAGAAAGTAATATTTTAGTGCCACTAATGAAGACATTGATGATAATTTCCATAAAATAAACACTAAAAGTAACTCTACTAAAATACTTTTTTTTATATTTAACATTTAGTTTGAGGCTTTTTATTTCTTTCAGTGTTTGGTTTTTCCAGGACTGAGTAAAACTTTTCTTTCCTATTTTCTCATTCTTTAAAAAAGCATGCTCAGTTAATTGTATCAAACATATTCTGTGGCTCCATCTTTGATTTTTTAAATTATTTTCAACTGTGAACTTCTATTGATAACTAAGAATTACCGAGGTTTTATTCTCCAAAATAATGCATTTTAAATGCATACAAAGGCTAGAGGGTGTTTGTGTGTCCTTTTGAAGAGAGCTAAGCTAGAAAGTGATTATTATTTGAGTTATTTTGTTCACTTCGCTCTGCTTCTAAAGGTGATGTATTAGCATATTCAGCAGATGGTGGATGTGGTACAGGTTTTGGAACAGAGTTTTCAGCTTCATTTATTCTGCTAGGAATTAGAAGCACCTCATTTTCTGCCTCAAAACGAATGTCTTTTAACTTTGGTGAGAGAGGAAGCACTGCATTTCTCTCTGATACCATTTCACCTTCTCTGTGTGCACTGCTATCTTTATCTGGTTGTGTATTTTGAATTTCTCTCAAATCGTGCATCTGACTGGTAATTTGAAGATCTGCTTCACTGTGAGGTATTCTATTTTTGGTTTCCTGGGAACTTGTGATACTTGGATCTTTAACTGTAATGGTCTCCTCAGCAGAACTTGAATCATTGAATACGTGTTTCTCACTTTCCCCATTTTCCCACGTTTGCTGCCTTTTGATTGTGATGCCCTTTGAGGTCATTTGTGTGGTCCAAATTAACATACTAGAATTTATCTTGTTTTCATCAAGTATACTTTCCCCTTCTTTTTTTACTATTTTTATCTCCAGAGCTTCAGTGCTGTTATCTCTGGGCAATACATGTATGCCGTCAGTTCTTTTTTTGCTACTATTGGTTAGATGCCAAATAGCTTGACTACTAAGAGAAGAAGTACTGATATCTTTGGGAAGCTCTGTTCTATTTTGGTGTGGAATAGAATTTGTCATCATAAATGGTAGGTTGTTCTTGGACTGTGTCCAGGGAATAAGAGAGGAATTATAAATTTCTGTGTTAAGAAGATTTTTTCCTACTTCATTTCCTTCTTTATCCATAATACAACTTTCCACAATTTGATGTGATATTTTGGGTTTTGTCATGAAGGTCTTTTCTTCATTTTCAAGTTGTTTATGACTTGAGTTTTGTTCCTGACATTGTAAAGCTTGATTTTGCTCTGAAATGCATTCCTTGTTATAAATGTCAGTCTTATAAACACTTAGAAATTGTGCTTGGTTCCTCATGGACAAGGAGAATTGGTTTAGCTCACTGGACTTTGATTCATTTTGCCCCATGAGCTCTCTGGACTCTGTTGCTCCTTGATCAGTAATATCCCTGGAATGTTGAAATGGCAAAACGTTATTTCCTGCATTTTCTGAAGCAGCTGGTGAATAACTAGGAACTTCTGGTTGGAGCTGAGATGTACCTTCCATTTGCTCCATTGAGAACTGAGAAAGTGAGAGCCTGTGATGGACATTTTGGAGTATAGGCTGAGGCACAGTTGATGAGTTTCCATTAGGAACCTGACCAGTTGGATAACAATTGTCATTTACAGAGCTCTGGTTGCCTGTAGACAAATTGTTAGCATTGAGAAAAGGGGCATTTTTAGTATTTCTTTTGTAACTTGGGGTCTGCTTTGGGACATGTTCAAGAGACAGCCTTTTTGGAATGAGTTTAACGTAGTTGTGATTCTCTGACTGTTGAAGGAAATCTGCAGAAGACACAAAATTTATCTTAGCTTTTCTTTCAGAAATTTTGGGGAATGTCTTAGAAGGTATCACTGCTTGTTTATGCTTTCTAAGGAGTTCTGGTGAGCATTTTTCTGGATGGACTCTGACTTTTTTAAAAGGATGTAAATTTAATTTTATGCTTAAATTTTGTCCTTTAATTTCTCCTTTCAGATCAGCTTGTTTGATTCTCTTCTTTTTAATAATCTGTGACTCAGTAAACCATCGTCCTCCTTTGCTTTTTTTGAGATCCAAGGTGGTCAGCTCATTACTTTGATTTTCCTGCTGTTTCCAATGTGTTGATGTTTTGGATGATTTTACTAACCTTTTCTTTCCTACTAAGCCTGGATCAAAATAACTAACTCTCTTTGGGGAATATATTTTCTTGAATTTTGTTGATAACCTTGATGGATCTATGTTATTCTCACTCATGAGGAATTTTTCTATTGCACTGTTAATTTGGATTCGTTCTTTCTCAGATTTTGAATATTCTGTACGATTTGACTTCTTTTGTTTCATATAATCTTGACATTGACCACAGGGCACATATTTACAGAGAAGAGAGTTGTTTGTCTGAAAATACCTGGGCTTGCTCCATTTTAACAGTCCACATGGATCAACACATTTTGATCTATGTTTGCATAAGATCTTTTGTATGTAGTGTTCCTCAGGCTCACAGGGCTTGGGTGATGAGCTTGTAATAAAATGTCTCTGCCTGTGAGGTTGTAAGCCATTGTCTTCTTTTTCTATTGGAGGCTGCCATGATTCATTTGTTAAATGCTTTTCAAGACTTTCTCTTGCCAAGGCTGAAGCGGATGTTGCATATCTTCTTCTAAATGTGTCACCACTGATATCTGCTGAACAATAAATGCAGGAATTTAGCACTGGGCAGAGTTTTAAATCCCCAACCAAACAGATGCTTAGGAACCTTATGGAAAGTGCAAAAATGACTCCTCTGATTATGGCAGTTCTTGAATATTTCCTAATTTTTAGCCAAATCCACAAAGGACATTTGGCGGTTTGGTATGTTTACAATGGCATTCTTTATGGTCACATTTCAGTCAGCTGTGACACTGGCTTAGAAGTTGTAGAATTAGAAATATAAATATTATCCATGGTTTTACATCTTTAGTTGTTGGTTAGGTTTGCTTTAAATATGAATAATATCTAAATCCTTTTCAAATGCCAAAATAATTTTTTTCTGCATTCATTTCTCATTTGAAACTCAAATATTAGGAAGACCATGGTTACAACCTTGAGGAATGTTCAGAGATCAAAAAGAAAATAAACTAGACAACAAAATAGAAATGCTTGCTGGCTCAATAACTTAATTCAATATAAATTAATTATTTGTTAAATAAATAGGAATTTTGGAATATGACCTGGTTCGTGTTACCTCAGTCTCTGCCTGGGACTTTTAATGGTGTAGGTAAATATACTATTAATGACACATATTAAATAATGTGTCATATTAATATAGTTAATTGAGCTCATACTAAGAGCTAGGAAATGTGCTATTATATTCATTTGATATGTATTTCATTTGATATTTACAAGAGTCATGAATCATTGGAAATTTCGTATTACCTTATAACATTTATAGATGTTTTTCCCCCAGTCATACATCAGCTAAGTGATATGGCAAGGGCTTGAACCCAGGTCTGTCTGACACTATAATTCTTTCCTCTTAACCATAATGAATATTGAATCTCAAATCATACCTTATCAGTGTGCTTTCTCTTTTTTTGTGAAATGTTCTATGTAAAGGAAGAAGAAAGTATTTTTATGTGGTAACAAAAAGGAAGAGGTGAATTGTTAGAATTTGGATATGAGGTATCCTCTAAAAACCCTTGTGTTAGTTCAGAAATATTCAGAGGTGCAATGATTAGATTATGACAGCCATAACCTAATCAGTAGCTTGATACAGTTGATGTTTTAATAATTTGAAAGAACTACTATATTGGGTGAAAACCATAGGCAGGTGAGGCATGGCTCAAGTAGGTAGGTCACTGGGAACATGCCCTAGAAAAGCTCATTTTCCCTGGGACCCCTTCCTTTCTTTCTGCTTTCTGGCCACAGTGAGCTAAGCAGCTTACCTCTGCCGAGCCCTTCAGCCATGATGCTCTGCCTTACCTTCGAGCAATGGAATTGACCAACCACAGGCTGAGACCTTTGAAACTGTGAGGCCAAAATAAACTTTTCCATCTCTACGTTGTTTTTCTCAGTTATTTTGGTCGCAGATGAAAACTGACTATATGGACTAAGCCCAAATGAGCATCTGATTGTAATCTAAGATCTGCCATCAACTTTGTGGGTGACCCTAGAAAAACTACTTACTCTCTGGTTGGAGCAGGTGGGATTGTTATGCACATAAATGAATTATACTGAGAAATGCATCAGATTATCAGATTCTCAGAGAGTTCTGGAAATCAAAGATAAATAATAAGAACATTTAGATTAGATCATCTCTAAATTCTCCCCTAACCAAGAAAGTCTATAGTTCTGCTTTTCAAAGTTACTAGGCATAAACATAGTATCTCCTCACTGCTTTTTATTCTGGAGCAAATATACCCTTGGCTCTTTTCTCCTCGGCTACCTGGCCTTCATAGTTCCAGTACAATGGCAGGCATGAAGCAGAATTTCAGTAGTGTTAATAACCTGGCAAACCAATGTGTTCTGTGTAAAACAAGGGCCTGGTTTCTAAATATTTACGAGCCCACATTTTTTTCTATATAGAAGTTTTCCACAGAGAAGTTGAAGGCATTTTAAAGCTAAAGTGGAACATCTGCCTAAGGTGTGATTCTATTGAAAGTCTAAGTGCTTATTTCTTTGTAAAATAAAACCAGTCTTCTCTGGTTTCTGTGGCAGATGTTTTCTTCCTTGGCCATCTCTCTCTTGAGTCAAATCATCAGCCCCCAGAACTGGCAAGAACTAGAGCATGAGGAATGCAGTCAGATAAACTCACATCCTGCCTTATGCCACACATGAAATAATATACAGTTTCATCCTTATCCAATTGTCCCCAAATCCATCCTTAGGGCCAGATCTCCATGGTAAGAATTTGTTGATACAGCACCGCTGCCATTCATATTCTGAGAAAATACTCTGTTGTAAACCAATTCAAATAAGTGACAGGAACCTCTTTACAGAGCAGCTGTCAATGTTTTCACTGCAGAGCCTGAAAACATCGCCTTACTATTCAGGAAGAAAAAGGAAGACATTTAATTCATCGCCACCACCTAAATATTGACATCGCCCATGTACAGTGGGTACATGTCATGGCCAGATTCACTTGGCTCCCAACATGGGACAATGAATTAAGTCCTGACTTTCTTTGAACTGGGAAGTTATCATCCTTGACAGCTCAGCAAGCAAAGTATGTTTCTTGACATCATTCCTGAAATGAATCACTAGCATTAGAAGGCCCATTCTTCTAACATGTCATGCTCTGGGAAGGTTGCTTACTGCAGAATTGACATTAGAGCTCAGAGGATGTTGGAATGAAGCTAATACTCACACTCCCATAAATCTTAATAGCACTATTGCTATTTAAAATAGTTCTTTCTTTTCTATTTCTAATTTTCCCTCTGTTTTTTTCTTTTCTTTCTTTCTTTCCTCTCCTCCTCCTCCTCCTTCTTCTCCTTCTTCTTTTTGTAAACATTGTTAAGTGTTGAGTCTCAAATTTCACTTCCAGTAGACAGGAGATGCACGCTCAGCTGCACCATCTACACTTCACCCCAAACAAACACAAACACACGGGTTCAGTAGCTTTAGATATTTAGAAGAGGAATAAACAAGTGATTTTTACAGCATTCTCCTATTGAGGAAATTAAAAGAGGTTCTGTCCTTCAGAGGGAATTAAACAGAGTGGGGTTTTCTTAAAACAAGACAAACTCACCTATTGTTCTTGTTACATGCTGTGGCAGGGTTTGAGATTGGACTTCTCCAGGCTCAGGATTCCTTAGCTTTTCAACTCTCTTTGGACAATATCTCGTAACTAATCCTGCATCATTAAAAACTGCCCTATTCCCAGGAGAATCCGAACATCCTGTCTGCAGCAATCTGCTATCAAGGCAAAAGAAAGTGCTGTCTGCCCCATGGTCCTTCCCTTTCAAGTTTCTAAATGATCCGTCAAGGGCTGTGGACTCAGAGGCCAATGTTGCTTGATGGCTGTTTTCCTGTAAAAGTGGCATTTCCTTTCTGGACCCCACAATGGACATGACCTTTATCTCGTTTTCCTGAGTTAAGTGGCAGTTACAGTATCCCTTAGCGTGGTAATTTCTTGCCTCATGAGCACACAGGGATTCATCGAAGGTTCTGCAACAAAGGTTTTCTGATGTGTGTTCATTTGCTTTGCCTTGTTGGAGTTTCCAGTTAAATACAACTAAACCTAGGCAAGTGAGACCAACAGCTCCTGTGACAAATAGAGAGACCATTAAAAGATAACATCATAGGAAGAGACATATAAATCACCAAATGTGAAACCCACAAATATAAAGGTTAATGGCTTAAAGGGCATCAGAGTGAGTGGGAAGTCCATCACCATTTGGAGAAATATCAGGCCAAACAGAGGCTATTTTAATTGACATTGTTCTGCTTTGCAGTTTGGATTTTTCTTTATATATATATTAAACATTATAACAACACCATCTGGAGTCTTTTTGGTAGGAAAAAAAGAGCTTTTTCACAGACTAAAATTCATTCAGGATAAAAGAATTTCTGCATTAAAATTATTTTTCTGCCTATGGGAAACTAATTCAATTCCCAACTTCCTATTTTGATAGTTTCATACTTAATAAAAGTAAGCTGAAATTATCATATACCCTCTAAAACATCTCATGTACCCTGACTCATCTCCCTAAAAGATAAATTTATGTTATACGCTATTGCCATATTTTAATCATCATAAACATTTCACCACCACCCCAGCTCTTTGGCTTCCCATTAGCAAAAAGACCATTTAAGAGTCGATTCAATCTGGTCATTGCCTCCCTTTCCAACCTTATTTTTCATTATTCCACACATTCAAACACTACATTACAAATTCTTTAATTCATTAAAATTAAAACATACTTCTTAGTCTCTGCCTATTCTCGTAGGGGTGCTTATACCACCTTCTCCTATCTCTGCTTATTTGGATTTTATTTATCCTTTAAATCAGTACTTCCAGATTTCTTGATGCTTTTAATGTTTTATTTGTTTTTTGTTTTTTTCCATCTTGCAAAAATCACTCCCCTTTACAAACTGCCATGGTAAAATGAACATTTGATCTCCCATAGACAGGTATTGTCATTTGTGGGTTTTGCAGGCATAGCTTGTCCTCTGAGGAATATTTGAAGGGGCCATGCTTCTCAAACCCAGGTGCAGACTGTTACAGTTTTGGGGACATCTCCCAAAAATTCATGTGTGTGTGAGATAATGCAAGAATGTTTAGAGGTGAAATGATTGGTTTATAAGAACCTTAACCTAATCAGTGCATTAACCCACTTCAATGGGTTTACCTGAGTGGTAATGGAAGGCAGGTAGGGTGTGCCTGGAGGAGGTAGGTCACCTGGTTTGTGCCTTTGGGGTTTATATTTTGTCCCTGGTAAATAGAGCTTTCTCTGCTTTCTGGATGCCATGATTTGAGCTGCTTTCATCCTTCTTACCTTTCTTACCCTTCTGCCATGATGTTCTCCTTCACCTTGGGCTGAAAGCAAAGCCATGAACACCAAACAGACGTTTCCTCCTCTAAAGTTGTTCTTGTTAGGTCTTCTGATCACAGCAATGCAAATGCTGACTAAAACACAGACTACCTCACTTTTCCCCATCTTGAGAAATGGCGTGCTCAACTACCTTGAAGTTCAAGTCAAAGTTTACCTGTGCTCAGAAATGGCGTGCTCTACCTTGAAGTTCAAACCAAAGTTTACCTGTCTACCACAGTGATTTCCTTTGTTTCTTGGAATTGATGACAGTATAATGTTTCCATTCCTTTGTCTGTTCAATGCCTATTCTCCCATGCTGGAATTAAGCACTGTGAGGAAACAGACCTTTTCAGTCTTGATCGACATTCTATCCTCAGTGCCTACAACTCTGTTAGAAAGAAGGTACTCCAGAAGTATTGATGGAATATTCTTAAATAAGTAGAAAGAATTCTGTTTATAAATTCTGATAATGAAAGCACTGGCTAATCAAATCATAAATTCCCAAAATGGTTTCAGCAAAATATCGTATCTGTAGGACTGAGTAAGGACATCTGTGTTTGAAGCCTAGTCTGCTAGGCTGCCTGTAGTTACTTTGTGATTTTGACAAGTTTCCTCCTCAGAAAATAAGGACAGTGAATAAGGTGATCACAATATTCTAGGCTCACTGATTGGCAGTACCATGCTTGGTTCTTTCTGTTGGTGATAAAATTAATGTGATATTTTGAACTTGAAAAGAAAGAGAGAATGTTAGACATGATTGTTTCATTTCCTCTTTTTTTTCTGTTAAAAATGAAGATTATAGAGAGACAATGACAGTGTCTGGTGAAATCTTCCAATGATTGTATAGTTTACCAGATATAGAGGTATTATAAACCAATTTAACTTATTTTACAATGTGCTCTCATAAAGTATTATAACATGTTAACATAATTTAATCTTTATTAAATTATTAAATTATCATATTTCCTTAAAGTGGTAACAAAAATTAGATCATAACAATTTTATTGCCACATGTAGAGTATGTCTTATTCCAAACAAAGATTTGGATTTAAATATGTTAAAAATACATGAAAAAAATGTAAAAATATTCTTTATTTTTTACATGGACTAAGAAAACTCAGAATTCAAAGTGTTGTTATGACACTTTTCTTGAGTATTTTCTAGTGTCTGAGAGCATTAGTTTTCCTCCTCTCTCAAATGGGGATAATTAATACACCCAGGATTAAATGAGATAATACATGTAATATGTTTAATATATCACTTTGATATAGCAAAGTCTGAATTGTGGTAATTATGATTACTCTTGTGTTAGTTTACTGTTATTCTGAAAAAATAACTGAAAAAATCAAATTATAAGGAGGAGAGGTTTATTTTGGCTCATACTTGCAGAGGTCTCAGTCCATTGTCAATTGACTATCATTTTGGAATTATATCAAGGCTACCATCATGCCAAAGAGCATGTGGGCGAGTGAAGCTGCTCGTCTCATTGCAGCAGGGAAGCAAAGAACAAAAGGATGTGTCCAGGATCCTAGTACCCCCTTCAAAGACATGTACTTAATGACCAAACTGACTTCCACAAGGCCCCACCTCCTAAAGGTTCTGCCACCTCCCATAGTGCTAAAGGCCGGTGACCAAACCTTTAATATATGAGCCTTTAGAGGACATTTAGGATCCAAACCTTAACCCTTCTGCTATTGCTTAGGTTTTACTTTTCTGTGTTAGGTCTTACAAGAAGACTGTAACAGAAAAACATCCCCTGAATAAATCATTAAAAGAATATTTTTTAATATCTGATGTAAATATTAAAGCAAATAATACAGGAAAGACAGATCTAAGTTTTCTTAAAGACATGGATCAGCCAGTGACACAGAAATGAAGATAGCCTGATTATAGGATAAACTTTCTGCTCTACTTGTGCCTAAGTGGTAAAGACCCACTCACTCTCCTATTGTTGACACTACAATTGTGTCTGTACTCCACTGCACTCAGGTGTGGTCACTTTCCTTTGTGCAGAAAGGAAGAGCAGCACATGAAGCTTGTAGGCAGGTTGAATGTGCTAATACCTTTGAATTTTCATGGCCAAGGGCATTGTTTCTATTATTACTACTACTACTACTACTGCTACTACTACTGCTATTATCATTTTGGTCCTGAGGATTGATACCGGGGTCAGTTAACCACTAAGCCACATCTGCAGCCCTTTTTATTTTGAGACAAGATGTCACTAAGTTGCTCAGGGCCTTGTTAAGTTGCTGAAGCTGGCCTTGAACTTGAGATGTTCCTGCCTCAGCCTCCTGAGCCATGGAGATTATAGGCCTGCACCATCGTACCTGGCCATTGTTTCTATTTTTAAAGTATTCTAACAATTATTCTGAGTTGGACAAAAAAAAAAAAAGTGACAGAACTAATGAACTTCTTGTGGAAGCATTGCAAATACATGACAGCTTCATGAAAATTTTTTATCCACTGGGTCACAGAATAAGAAATGTCAAGATATTAGTGTTTAGTGCTAAGTATCTACTGATTGGTTTTAAATCCACTAAATATGATTATTTATATTCCTTGGAATTGTGACAGCTTAGTTACAGCTAGAGAAGAAAGTGGAATCATAGACAAAATTATAGCTCTGAGTCTTTTTCCTACAACCTAGAGGTCCACATAACTCACCATACTTTCACTTCATAATGTTCATTAGAAAATGAAAGCTATGGGAACTGCTGCGGTAAATAAGCCTATTTCGCATTGTTTAACCTACCATTTCCTAAACCTATTGGAACCCCATAACTTAGGGTTTTTCTGTGTGCATTTGAGTGTGTTTTTATTGGAATATCTATTAATTATCTCCTAGATCTTGTATTCTAAGAATCAAAAAAGAAAAACTGTCTTCTGCGCTATCGCTTTTGTCATCTATGGTAAATTATTTCTTAGCACATATAATTACTGACATAGTTACATGGTTTTTAAAACAATTTATCTTTCTGAGAAGACTAGGATTCTGTAACAGGTAAATTTGATTACTGCTGGTGGTAGTTTCATTGTGAAGAAATGATGCTTATCTCTATTCTGATGAAAAGTATAATGTCAGAAATTTAAAATTTATGTTCTATTAATTCACTGGAAGCCTGTTATCAAATAATTAATTACAACACATTAAAAATACACTGCTTTAGTCCTAGGTGCCATTTTTAGCATCTGGTCTTCCAGTTTGGAGCAACACACACACACACACACACACACACACACATATACACTGTCATCATCATCATCATCATAGTTACTCACATGTTGAGCTAAATAACTCAAGAAATTTCATTCATATTTGGTATTTGACTAATGGCTTCCCTTTACATCATTCATCTAGTAATGCACAGCCAATACATAAACAAAATTTTAATTACTAAAAAGAATCAAGAGTTGGATATTATCCTCTTCTCAGTTGAACTGGGAAGGTATAAGCCAAGTTTATGAAAGAGTTGGATAAACAAAAGTCCTAGAAGAGCCTAAAACAAGAGAAAAACCAAGTCACTTAGAGTTAAATAACTCCCCCCACCCCCAAGTCACACAGCTTATAAGAACAGAGCTCTGGCCCTTGATTCAAACCTGGGTAATTCAACTGCAGAACTCATGCACTAAACCACTGCTATACAACCAGTCTGCAGGACTATAATGTATGTGACTGTCCTAATAGCATCTTCTTGTGAATCTGGAAAGGCCCACTATTACACCATGGAAAGACACACAAGTGTGACTGCCTTGAATGAAATATCTGTCTCATCAGTTTTTTAATCCATGTCTCCTAGTGGCATATACTTGTACTTTTTGGTAAATGGATGGCTGATGGAATGTAGCTACTATTCCCACATTAAAGACAAGAAAACGGAAGACTAAATAACAAGTTAACTTTCTCAGGAATATACTGCTAGTTAAACTGGGCCTGGAGCTCTTGAATTCCAGGGCACTTCCCTCTATGTTAGACAGCATCTCTGAAACGGGACTTCTTGCAACTTATGCCAACTCAGCCAGCATTTTCCCACGTTCACTAACTTCTCTCTTCCATAATTCTAGCAGATCACCCCAGTTTCCTGAGAAAAACATCATTTACTATACTTCAAGAATATGCATAAGAGAAGGAAGAAGCTGAAAGCACACATCTCCCTGGCATACCTGCAAAGCCAAGGAGAGTCAGCAGGGCCACATCCTGTCCTGGAAGGAGGGGACGTCTGTCCTTTAGAATCAGAGTAAGGTTGGGAGGCTTGGAATCACAGTTGGTTTCAGACAGCCTCAGCACGCTCTTTGCCATGGCCACAGCTGTGGAGGATGGCTGGCAGTTTAGGTCCTTGGCATTCCTGAGTGTGTGAGCAGAGGAGTTAATGTAGTTTCTTAGAAAGCGGGCCAAGGGGTGGAGATCACAGGTACAGCTCCACTGGTTCTTATCTAAGCTCAGAAGGATTAACTGCTTCAGTGGAGTAAAAACATCCGGCATGTGGGCCAACCTATTTCGGGAAAGATTTACTTCCTGTAGTTGAGGCAGGGGCCGGAAGGCATCTTTCTCAATGTAAGAAATAAAATTGTTGGATAAATCCAGATACCTAAGACTGTGGAGACTCGTGCCTCCAAAAGAACTACCTGTGAGATTAGTGATCTGATTGCCATCCAGCTGGAGTCGGGTCAGGCCCTTGGTGTGTCGGAACCAGGCCCCTCGCAGGGTGTGAAGAACATTGTTGCTCAGCACCAGCACCTGCAGGCTGCGGAGCTTGCTGAAAGTGTGATCTGTGAGGGAGGAACTAGATATGTGGTTGTACCCCAGCAACAATGTCCGCAGCTTCGTGAGGCTATACAGAGCATCTTCCTGAACATCTTTGATGCTGTTCCTGCTCAGGGAGAGCAGGGCAAGATTGAACAGGAGAGACAGATTTGCCCTCTCCACAGAGGAGAGGTATCCATCCGTGATGATGAGAACTCTCGTGGTCACAGGGGCTCCTGTGAGGAAGAAAAGCACAGACTAGACACTGGATACACATGAATGGGAGGGGAATGGGGAGGACAGAGGAGATAGGAGGGAACTGATACCCTATGAGCAACCTCATTACCTGGGTAAGAACAATAAACTGAACAAAAATGATTCTCTGATTTCTAAATTTAAGGGGAAACTGGCTATTTATCAGAATGATGGATTATTGTATTCTCTGTTACTATGACATGTTTGTTTGTGAAACAAACCCATCTGTTCCTTTCGACGTCAAAGTTAATTCATTGTCCAGGATTGTCTGCATTGACGGCGTTTTGAAGGTGGCTTCTCAGGCTTCCTGCCTCTGAGGCTGTGTACTGACCTGCACCAGCTCTGCTGCCCCGATCAGATTCACCTAAGAGCCAAGCTTGAGTCTGAACTCCTAAACAGTTTTCCACTAGCAATGTATATTTATGTGGTGAAGTCAATTATTTTCTCTATCAGACACAAAGGTGTGGGTGGGGATAGTGAGCAGGAGCATTGGTTTTTGCTTTTTAGCTCCAGGCTAAGAGTTGGCAACTTGGTAAGGATCTATATTCTCTCCAGACAACCCGAGGATGTGTCAGTGGGGTTCTCATTATAGTCTGAGCCATCTTGGCCTCCTGTGTTATATCTGTTCCCTCCAATGAAGTCCATCATGTGATGACAGGTGGTACTCAGGGTTTCCAACTGTTAAATCCCTTCACCATAATCACCTCAGAGCTATCACTGCTCTGTCATTAGAAATCAAAGCATTTTAACTCAATAAAGATGTATTATAATCAGGAGTTATTATAACACATCTTTATCATGCTAAAATTGTTTTGACTGCAAATGACAATGTCATAGGAATAGAGGAGTCCATTGTCCCTGGGAGGTCTCCAGGTGATATTAGAACAGTCAGCTGTGGGGGAAGCAAATCACAATTCCCTTAGGAAATTCAGACTGCATAGCTGAAACAAAGAGATTAAAAAAATGTAAAAGACAAAAGATTCTCAGAGTGCCTTCTTTTGGGAGAATTGCTTCCATCCTTGAAGCATAAGCAAGCTGAAATTGGGAGTGTTTTGTTTTGTTTTTCAGCGTTTGTTATTGATTCTTTGAATTCTGTTAATTCTGGTCAGTTTAGCATTTTGTTCTGCTCATCATTTTTTTTCAGATATTGATGGATTTTTAGTTTATTCATATATTTATATGCAGTGCTCAGAATTGAAGCCACTGCCTCACACATGCTGGGCTAGTGCTCTACCACTAAGCCACAACTCCAGCCCCTCATCATGGTTTTTTGATAGGAGATGGAGGAGTGTTGTTTTGTATGGGTCCCTAGTCTTTTAGGGGTTTATCAACTCTGAATGAGCAGGCTGTTATTTCTGTCAATTACTTCTTGCCTAGAACTAGACAGAGGCTCTACTCACAAGTCATTCACTTCTCTGTTTATGAGATCTAACTTCACACGTGTGGCATCCTGTGAATGAGGAGTACATCGAAGTGCAGCAATGTAGATGAGAAATATTCGTTTCTTACAGACATCAACTCTATCTGATCACACACAAAATAAATGTGGTAAAGTCAGGAAATCCATTCTAAAGGGTGGAGTTTAGTGTGTATGTGTTTTTAATACTGATAGGGAACAATATATGCACAAACTAACCTTGAAGCCTCTCTCCTGTCAGGGATGATCATAATGTCTACTGCTTCATTTGTATAGAGTCTCAGGATTTTAGAAATGAAAAAAAAAATTATCATCTTCCACTCTCTTAACTCAGGATCATTTCTGAAAATTTTCCATTGGCAGAGCTTATAGCTTGTTTATCTCTTCTTGAATATCAGGATGTAAATCACATTCTCCTCAAATTTGTTAATAAGGTGTCTTATTAAATTGTTGACTTAAGCAAGCAATATGTAATGAATACAGGCAGTGTATCTTGTTAGCATTTCTACAGCTCATTTACCACCAATAAAAAAAGACTAGACTTTCAAAATGAGATGCACTTTGATAATAATCTGTTTCACTGGTACATCACTTAATCTTACTAATGCTGAACAATTGCAGTTCAGGTTTCTGATTCATTTATATTTCTTACAGCTGGTGGTAGGGTTCAAGTCTGTACAAAGTATGGACAAAAATAGAATTACAGTGATCATTTTTTCTTTTTTGTTTTAATGATGTAGCAGCATGAAATGTTAGTATTCCTTTGCAATAAAAATGTCTCAGTTATCTCTGAAGGTCTTAAAATACTTTTAGTTGAGACCACCAGGAACAAGAAAATAAAATAATGTTACCAGTCTTTTTAATTACTGTAAAAGGCCTGCTCTTTAAAAGGTTACCTCTTTCAGGCTGAGCACAGAGAGCACAGTGCAGTGAAAAGCATGGCAGTGAATTTGCCAGGTACACCTAACACTGCTTTTTAGAGCTATTAGTTTTATTACCTACTATATAGGTTAGCTGGTGACAGAGGGTTACATCTTTGGCGCATACCACACAAGATGCAGGGCAAGCTGCCGCCACCCTCAGCATAATGGCAAAGAGAATGAGCCATCTAGCTGAAAAGAAAACAGAGGGCAAAGCACGTCAAAATGTTGGCATTTATTATTCATGATTTCAGTATATATAACTCCTAAGGCATTTGATGATTTCTGCTTTTTAATGAGCATCTTGGTGTTCTAGTAAGATGCCAGGTAAAGGCTAGACTCTATTTTGCATAGAATTTTAAATGAATTGTTAAAGCATTTGATCATAAATTCAGAGAGCTCACATCCAGGGTATATCCATTAGTACAGATTACTAAACAAATTAAGTTATTTTGCAGAGCACTTTACAATTTATAGGGCTTTTGCACAAGCATTATCTCATCTAGTTCTCTTAATTTTGCAACCCAGTTTGAGGCTAATAAAAGTGAAACTCTGCATGGTTAAGAAACCATCCAAAGTCACATAGCCAGTAGGTATTTAACTGAGTATTGTAGCTTTTATCTGGTATTCTTTCCGGTAGGCAGAAGCTAATCTCAGGCACTTTATCTTATATAAATTACAACTGAATTATTTTACTCTTTACAGATTTAGAAGACACGCTTAGGAAGAGGGTATGAAGTAAGATTAAGATCAGAACTCTACCTAGCTTTGAATATAGCTCTACTACTTCATGACTATAGTACCTGTGATAAATTATTTCATTTTCTTATTTTCTGCTTTTTCATGTGTGAAATAGAAATAATAATAAATGCCTACAATATGGAGTATTGTGAGAGTTAAATGAGATGCTCTAACTGTTCAGCAAATGTTAAATCTTATCATTATTTTTATGCTTTTCAATTCTCCAACAAAATATTAGCACCATTTGAGTTTCAGTTCAAGAAGACCATTCACTTATTATGCACACCTGGGTTGACTTTTTTAAAAAATAAAAAATATATATGAAATAGAACATAAAGTCTTACACCCATACAATATGATAATTCTGGAATAAAACATGTAAGGGAAACATGAAATTGTTAATCTATCATTGGTTCAATAAGTATTTATAGAATATCTTCTGTATACAAAGCACTGTTCATGGCCCTGGGCCCTGCCTTCATGGGGTGTATAGTCTATGGAGGGATATAAACGATAAATAGATAAATATGAAAAATACATATGAAGTCATTTGGTGATAAATGATGCTATGAAACAAATATAAGAAAAGGAAATAGCATTAGCTTGGGGGCTTATATATGGTAGGCAAGGAAGAACTCTCTGATAAAGTATCATTTAAACATATACCTACTAAAAGCAAAAATGTAGGTGTGTTCTTATGCAGAGAACAGTGGGTACAAAGTCCCTGAGGGCACAATGGGCTCCACAGGAGGTTGGTGTGGCCAGATTGGTCAGTGCAGTGAAATACTATATGAGAGAATAGCAGGGATGCGGTGTGGTGCACCTTAAAGCTGAATTCAAGGACTTTGTTTTTTATCCAAATAAGATGAGGAGTAGGTTTTTGTGAGCAGCATTACTTGAACTGAAGTACATGCTTAAATTATCACTTTACTGTGTTTAGAATGTACTTTCAAATAAAGAAGCTGCACAAATAGAAGGCGATTGTAATGATAAAAACAAGAAATGATGTAGATTTGACAAGAATGAGAGGCAGATTCTGGATGATTTTTTATTATATGATGTGATTTAATTTAACAAATCTGATCTCAAGTAACCAATTTGGTGGACTATGCTGGTACACAGAATAAATGTTTACCCTCAGGGCACTTTCTAGCTAGTGGTATAGATACATAAATACCTAGTTATAACACAAGAAAGAGTGAAGTAAAACTAATTAAAGATGTAAAATTATTTTGTGGAATCACTTGGACACTTTTAGAAGAATGTAACTACTAAGTTGGACTTTGCAGAGTGCAATGGATTTTCATGGGCTCAGAATCAAAGTTAGGTAATTCATTCTGAGAAAATAGTAGTAAGAACAATGAATTACATGGGGCAATCCAACCTTAGTCCATTTCCTTTTTCTTTAGCCCTACCTCAATAATTCAAGGAATAATTCAACTCTTCCCTATGCACATATAGTCACTCAGAGATTTAGGCAGAGTTTATAGATAGATCCCAAGTCTTCTTCCTCCAGGAGCCCTCTCATTTTCTGGTGCTGCTAGGTGATAAGCAAAATTCTAAAATGACCCCTAAGATTTTCATCCCCAGGTGTACATACATTTATAGTCCCTGAATCCTGAGTATAAGCAGAGTCTCTGAAAATAATGTGGTATTATTCCATGATCATGTCTCATCATATTTCAAAGAAAGATGGCCATGTGGAACTGACCTAATCAAATATTCTCTTTAAATTCAGAGAATATTTCCCAGCTGGTCACTAAGAAAGTAGTCAGAGAAACGTGCCCTTGCTGGTCAGAAATAAAAGCAAACAGCCACGTTGTGAACTGCATTGGGAGACCATGTGGCAATCAAGTATGGGCATTATCTGATAGCTGAGGGTCATTCTTGAACAATATTTGGCAAGTAAACAGGGAGATGAGTCATATAACCACAAGGAAATGATCTTGGCAAAGATCTCTGAACCTCAAATGAGAATCACCTCATGCCAGCTGGCATCTTGATTTCATTGTGATGAGACTCTGAGCAAAGGACCCAGCTAATCAGTACTGGACTTCTGGTCCAGAGAAACTGTCAGATAAAAGATGGCAATTGTTAAACACAATAAATTTGGGGTAATATGTTATAAAATAGTAGGTATTACATTCTGGTTGGCCTGAATTCTGATCTCTGGTTCTTCAAGCAAATGAACTATCAAAATTTTAAGTATTTCCTAAAATACAGATGGAGACTACTCTGACTAAATGCTATTTGGAAAAAACAAAGATAGAGAGAGAAAGAGAGTGGAAAACACTCCATGTCCTTCCTTCCTTCTAAATGATACCCTTTCAGAATCTGCCTGATTTTATTCATTCTCCAGTGCCTTGAGGTAGCTGTTTTCTAAATTTGTTATCTATAAAAGCCTTGATCTAATATATACTACTTGATCATTCAGATTCTGGATACATTTTGAAGGTAGGATTAATGTGATTTGCTGGTGTGTGTTAGTCAGCTTTTTGTCACTGTGACCAAAATACCTAATATGAAAAACTGAGAGGAGAAAGATTTATTTTGGCTCAAAGTTTCAGAGTATACAGTCCGTGGTCACCTGATTCCAAGGCAGAAATATCATGGCAAAAGGGTCTGTCAGAGAAAGCTGCTTGGTTCATGGCCACCAGGGATCTGAGAAAAAGAGAGGCTAGAGAGAAGGTAAACCCTTTCCAGGGCTTGTCCCTACTGACCTTCCTCTAACTAAGACCCACCTTCAGGGGTCCATTCAGAGATCTATGGATAGATCCATCAGATAGATTAATCCAATGATGAGGTCAAAGCCTTCATGAGCCAATCATAGCCTGAAAGTCCACCTCTGAACCCTGTTGCATTGGGGACCATGTTTTTAACTCATGGGCTTTGTGGGGGATATTCCAGATCAAAACCATAGCATGATATATTGGATGAAAGCTTGACAGAGAAAGAAGTCAAAGATTATTCTATGTTTTCTGGCCTCTGTAAGTAGAGGATGAAGTTGCTGTTTGCAGACATAAGAAAAGACTATAAATGCATTCGACTGCATGTGTGGGTTTAGAGTTCAGGAGAGAGTACTGGTCTAGGGATAGAAATATGGAAGTTGTTTTTTAAAGTCATGAAGAGGGATTACTACCTCAAAAAATTACCTCTAGGTAGAGGAGTGAAGAGACTCTAACCCTGAGTCCTGGGGTGATTCAAACTTTAAAGATAAGGAAGAGAGATGGAACCAAAAGAGAGGACTAAGGAAGAGAGGGGAAAACAATAAGAAAATGACCTCAAAGTCAATTGAAAAAGATAAAAAAAAAATGTTTCAGGGACAAGGGAGTAGTTTTTTATTTAACGTTATGCCAAATGAGATGAGTATTGAAACCCAACATTAAATTTAGCAATGGAGAGGTCTTTGTACCCTTGACAAGAGCAATTTCAGCACTGTTGCAGGAGAAAGCTTGATTAGGGCAGAGGCAAAATGGGAGGAGCCGAATTAGGAGCAGCAAGTTTAAACAGCTCTTTAGAGCACTTTTGGAATAAAGATGAACGGCAAAGTAGAACAGTGTCTTGAGGAAGAGTCCACAGGAGTTTTATTTTGTTGTTATTTTTTCAATGGGAGAATCTAGTAGGTCTGTGTGCTGGAAGGGAAGAAACAGTAGAAACCATGTAAAAATGCAAAAAATAGAAGGGAAAATTACTGCTGGAGCACACAAGTGAAGGAACTGGCCTCAGATAAAAGCAAAATTCATCTGTAACAACAGAAGTGTATGTATGTTTAGGCATAAGTGAGTAGGTAGAAATCATAGTGGGAGCTGGAGGTTTGAGGAGAGATGAGAAGGTACAAAATAGTCATCCAGAGCATAAGAGGGTAAGTGGGCTAGGTGTAGGTCATAGGCTCTGGGCAGTACTGAAGGTCCTGGGGTCAGTATTTTCAAGCAAGATCAGTAAGGTGGATTTAATCAAGTTTGGACGTGTTTTAGTAGTGTACAAAATGCAAAATAGGGCCAGGAAGTTGAGGTCTTTGGAAAGGAGTGATAATGCGAAGTGATTGTCAATGAAACGTAAAGTAGGTAAGGAGGAAGTAAGAAAATGAGAGGACAGTGAAAAGTTGATGCGATGAGCAAAATATAAAGGAAATGGTGGATTATATAGTATAACATCTGCTTTAAGGCATATTTGAAAATTTTCACTATAAAATGCTTTTGCTCTTTTGTTTGCTTTTTAAGTGGTAAAGGGCTTGAAAATACCAGTGTGGCCCAAGATCGTCTGTGTCAGGGCTCTAGAGTTGAGCTGGAAAGAAAGGACATGGAACCCAGAGTGATCTGTCAGAGACATAGAGCGAAGAACACAGAGGGATCTGCAGGCCTTGGCAGTGACTGAGACTAGGGTATGATCCCAGAGCTGAGTGACCACGTGAAGGGAGAAGACAAGCTAATGGGAGAAGAAAAGGTGAAGGAGCCTGGAGGTCCCGCTGTTGCAGGGGTTATCTTCATGGATAATAAAAGGACAGTAGCCTTAGAGAGCATGACAGCGAACCAGTGGTTGAAAATTTCAGAGAATGAGAGAGAGTAAGTCAGTGGAATAGGCCGACAATCTGGTGTGTTTAGAGGAGAAATGGTTTAGAAATAGCAACGACAGCAAGGAAGACACAGCCCTTTGCTCACCCAATGCCATCCCCACCTACCCAGAGGTACTGGAGTGTGTTGGAGAAAACAGCTTCCACTTAAGAGGGCTCTGGGGGAAGCAGTGTCCTCAGGGGAGGGCTAGATATTAAGGGAGAAATTGTTCTACTAAGAATCTAAATTAGTTGGTTACTGCACCTGAATGTTAAATTGGGTTCTCTACCTCCTGGCAGTGAAAATTTCATAAAAGAAGAAATGATAGGATATATAGTCCTTGGGATCTGACAAAAGGAGGTATATAATTCCTAGAATTTTTCCTGTAGATCCATAATCATTTTTATATCCCTTGGTACTGGAACAAAGCTTGAAATATAATCAAAATACAATAAATGCTTAACCAAACATCTGACACTGAGGTTTATAATGGACAATATCTTTAATGGTGGTTTTTAAAGAAAAAAAAACATATCTTAAGCCCTAAAATAAAACATAGTAGTGAGGTTCTATCTTGATCTTAGTTTTGAATCTGAGATGTCTTTTCAATAGTGAAGCTAATTTAAAAATTAGCTTTAGAGTTTTTTTTCCTACAGACACATGTGCAATATATTATAAGGCACAGAGATAGTTAATAATTTTTAGATCCACTTTTATTCTTTCATTTTGAAGAAGAAAACCTGCCATTTAAAAACATGCAAAGCTAATTAAAGCTTTTCCACTATTTCATTATCTGAATGTAGTTGCAAATTCTGACTTAAAACTCTTATCAGAAGACTCAACATCCCTCCATGAACAGCAAATGAACATTCAATTAACACTTCAATACAAGTGTATTTTAAATAAAAATATACTTTATTGTTAATCTCATTCTTTACAAATGCAAATACCCAATTTTAAAATCCAAAGAGAGTTTCCTCCCTTTTATTCTTCAGGGGAAAATGTCTTTTCTCTATTTACAGGGAAGACCTGAGTTTTCTGAAGTTGTTACGAAGTTAGAGGATTGTCTCTGCAACATTGAGGTAAGAACTTTGCCTTCTGAAATAAGTCAGCACAAAAGCCCTGATATCCAAGGATGTCAGGGAATGCGGGCAAGAGGGCACTTATGGAAGGTTACTATGAGACCCATAGGTTCGTTTATACTTAACCTATTCATTAAACCCCTGGAGTAGAACGGAACTGACTGCTTCCACAGAGGCAAAGACAGATTCCGAGTGAATCTGGGTGGTTCCAAAAAATAATCAGGTAAATGGTCATAGCCATGCTCAGCTTAAAAAAAAAAAAATGATACCTAAAAATTTGAAAGTATGTCCAATTT
Source organism: Xerus rutilus (assembly GCA_028644305.1). Lineage (NCBI taxonomy): Eukaryota > Metazoa > Chordata > Mammalia > Rodentia > Sciuridae > Xerus > Xerus rutilus. The sequence goes on from CM053400.1 coordinate 56,091,259, forward strand.
ATTAGAAGGTAATTATTTAAATCGATTTTTTTCTACACAAAAGTCCTACATATGGTGATAAGTAAGCTAAAATGTTAAGTCATTGTCCATTTATGTTCAATAAGAAAGGGGGAAATTATCACAAAAATAATGCATAAATTAATTGAAAAGCATTGCTTTTATACCACACATATGTTACATAAAGTGATATATGTTGATAATCAAGCTAATGGAATTTTCTTCCCTTAATATCAGGGAGCTGTTTGCTTTAATTTCCTCTATAATTGCCTTAATTTGCTATACACCTGGTTAGGAGATAGCATTTGAAAATAGGCAAAGGAACTAAAACAGGAGCACTAATTAAAATATAATATATTCCCCAATGCACAGAAGTGCTAGTGGAGGAGGGGGAAGGACATCACACATATAGGATATGCATATGAAAGGGAAGAAACAAAATGGGGAGTGGGGAAAAACAGCAACCTGAGATTACTCAGCTAAATATCAAAGTGTTACCATCCACAAAAAGTTTTCCTTCCAAAAAGAATCTCAGCTAAGATGCTTTGGAACTCATCTATTGGGAAAGGGAAAGGGTTTTAGGTCTGCAGATGCAGCCTGCAGTGAGTCAATCTCACATGATTCCATAGAAACTTCTAAGGAGGAAGTTTTTGTGTAGAAGGAGGCTTCAGTCTTTAGACATAAAAGCTCATTTCTCTTCTCTTGGTACTGAAATTTACAGGAAGTGAGGAGAATAGTATACATTTAATGAGGTTTCAGCAGATTCTGTGGAGAAGAGAATCTGCCAGAGGCCTTCAGTGTTAAGAGATGCCTTCAGGGCTTGAGTTCCAAGTATCCTTTCACTTTGAAGTTGTGATTAGACAAGGTTGCTCTAACCTACAAGATGTATGTCCCATTAGATGAGAATGGGAAGGACAGGGATAATTGTTGGATCTACTAAATTAGCTTATCTTGTCATGTTGATCAAGCCTCTTAGTACACTGTCCCCACTAGGACAGAGGAGGGAGATATCTGTAGAAAGATTTTGCTGGATTGGGTTGCACTAATTAATATACCAGAGTCAGGGAAAGGGACTTGACTAGAAGAGATTCACAGGGCTCTCTTCTTTCTACTTTTCAACTTTTCAGGCAGTAGCTTAGACCAAGGTCAAGAGGAAGAGACTCATCATTGACAGATATAATAAAGTTCAGAGGGGCAGAAAATATTTGAAAGTAGGATTCTAGAATATCTTAGAGGATGAAGGAACAGGATTTGTCTAACCAGAATAAATTTAACAGGAATAATATAATGCTCTGCTTAAGCTAAAGAAACAATAATAAAAGAATGAAATGCTAAAGACATGCTTAAGAAGCATCATGAATATTAGTGGGTAATAAACTCATTGACAGCTAAAATATGTTGTCTGGCTACAAAATAGAAGATCTAAGCAATTTTGTTCTGAAATGACCAAACAGGTACCCAGTTGTGTACCTGATCCTTTTAAAGGAATAAAAACTGGAATACACATTTTCACGGAGAGAAATCAGAATGATGAATGGATCGAAAATTGTGTAAGGTTAGAACCAATTGGAAGAACCAGGAATGTTTATCACAGGGAAGAGAAAATTAGGGTGAGTCCAGCAGCTGTTTTTAAACATCTGAAGAACTATCATGTAGCAAAGATATTGGTCTGTTTCTGTTTAGTTAAACATTTGCCAGACACTAAAGCATCCTTCATCTATTAAATGGATGTGTTCTTGGGAAAGTGAGTGAACTCACTTTAAATCAAGGTAATAATTTAATGTAATGGGGATAATTTTAACTACAATTTAAAGAAATTCTGCCATGAGTCATATTGCCATATTGAAGAATGTTGAGAATCTTATGATATTGAATAATAAACATCTAAATAACTATTTTGTGAATCTGATTGGGGGCTTCTGTGTTTTTGGAAAGATGAAGATAAGTGTAATAGGCCAGCTATCAACATAGAACTGGATCAAAAAAGCTAGTCAGGTGTTGCCACCAGAGGCTGAATGGAAACACCAGAAGCAAGCTAAGATGGATGAAGTATTCACCAATATGAGAAGTCCTGGAACAGAAAATTAAAATGAATCCATATTGCACTCTATTCCTTTATGATCGTTGGACTTATCAAATGATTCAAACTGCCTCTCCTTTACTCAGCTGATGTCTCCAGCATCCAGTAACAGCAGCGGGTCTCTCTCACCTTCCTCTTCTTCTGATTGCCTGGTGAGCCGGGGAGGGCCAGGCCGAAGCCACGTGGCGGCTGTACGAAGTCGTTTTGAGTTGGAATATGCTCTAAATTCAAGGTCCTATGCTGCCTGGACACAAAGGTGAGTGGTAATCTAAACAACAGTCTAACCGCAAAGTCAGATTTCAGAACCATACCAAGGTAGTCTCATCAAAATTTGACCACTGTCAACAGGATTAACCACTCTTTTGGAAAACATTAAAAAAGGAGTTTTGAGCTCATTTTTCTTATAATATCATGACTAAAACTTAGAAATTGTGTTCTCTTTATTTCAGATTCTTTCTATAAGTTGCATGTAATACACGATTACCTCTAGCTTAGTAAGAAATATCTATTACATAGCAACAAAAAACACTTATTAAATGTACTCAAAGATTATTTTCTGTAATCCAAAGAATATTACCTGGGCAGGAGCCAGAGAACAGCTTCAGATATCCAAGCCCCTAAAGTTCAGTATTGCATGAATTAGCCTAACCCAGAAATTCTACTCCTAGGAATATATCCAAAAGAAATGAAAACTGCTACTCAAATATCTGTACTCAAATGATTATAGCAACACTATTTATAATAGTCAAAATGTAGAAACAACCTAAATGTCATCAAAGGATAAATATATAACCAAAATGTGGTATCCATATAAAATATTATTCAGCCATAAAAGGGAATGAGGTACTGTCACATTGCTAAAACATGGATGAACCTTGAAAATATGCTAAGTGAAGCTAAACACAAAGATTATATTTTTCATGGTCCTATGTCTTTGAGTATCTAAAACAGCATCTATTAGCCAATTTAGGCTGTCATAACAAAGTACCAGAGACTGGGTGACTTAAACAGAGAAATTTGTTTTCTTATAATTCTGGAGGCTAGGAGTCTAAGATCAGGTCACCAACATGATTGGATTCTGGTAGGCAATCTCTTCCTGGCTTCAGGAGCCTGCCTCCTCTCTGTGCCTTCACAAAGCAGGGAAAGAGCTCTGATGTTGGTTTTTCCTATTACAAGATCACCAGTTCCATTGAATTGAGGCCTCACCCTTGTGATCTCATGTAACTTTAATTAGTTCCTTATTGGTCTTATGTTCAACATAATCACATGAGAAGTTGGGGTTCAACATATAAATTTGAGTGGGGACACAATAAAATTCACAAAAATAGGTAAAGCTAGGAAAAAAAACAAAACAGATTGATATTGCCAGGGGATAAGAAGAGGGAGAAATTGAGAGTAACTACTTAATGAGTATTGGGTTTTAATTGGGGCATGTTGAAAATATTTGGGAATTAGGTAGAGGTGGTAGTTGTAAAACATAATGAGTGTATTAAATGCTACCACTTTAGTAAATTGGTTCATTTTATTTATGTGAATTTTACCTCAATTAAAATAAAAGCAAACACACACACATGCACAAAATAGTAAATCAGAAAAAAACAAAAAAAATTAAACAGCATTTTTCCAAAGTAAGCTCTGCCATTTATATGTCCCAATTCCCAGTAGTCCTTCTGTTTCTGAGCTTAATTTTAGAGTTTCAAGAAGAGATAGATCAGTCATCTATTGCCAGAACAATTGTGTATAACAATCCATCCCATAAATTAGGGATATGCGGCCATAATCATTTATTTCTAGTTTATGTGTCCATGGGCTAGTTTGGAGTGGGATTAACTTAGATGCCCAGGTCTGCTACACATATTTCTCACGCTCCTTGGATGAAAACATAGAAAAACATACTATTTATTTGCTCTTCTTGTAGACAAAGACCTGAAACTTCACATGAACATTTAAAACCTTTGCTCAAGTTTCATCCTCTGACATTCCATTAGCAAGTCACACAGCAAAATCCAAATGTCAATAGGGAGAAAAAATATACTTGATCTCTAGTGAAAAGAACTGTGAAGTACACGGTAAAGAACATAGATATAAGAACAATATAATTATTCATAGATACAATAATAATGTACAAATTCGTAGTGAATTAGCAATAAAAAGTTAGTCTACCACAAAAGAGAATGTGATTGGCCCATCATGGATTAAATAGCCATCCTTGGTCTAAGCACTGTGGTTGGAGTGGGAGCTGATTTTTCGGTTCTGCCTATTATATATGGGTAACTGAGAAGGCAGCAATTATAGCCTGAAGAAGACCCTAGAAAGTGCATACTGCAACCAGAAAACCAGAAAAGACTGACAGAATCTCTCTCCTGCCACACGAGCTCCTTGCCTATGGGCCCAGTTGCACGTGTGTGTTTCCACACATACTCACAAGTTGCACATTCTATTATTAGAGTAAAAGTTTTAAGATGATGAAGGTGGGGAAAGGATTATCTGGAGTTGGCAAGGGTTTTATACAATCTACAAATTGCTACCTTTGCTTTTGTTTTAACAAAAGAGTTGTAGCTGCAGTGCAGAGGAGATGGGAATCTGAATCTTGAAGCTTTTCATATATAGGATACCATGAAATTAAGTACCAGCATGTTTGATTGATAACCAGGCAAACTGGACACAATTCTTTATTGGATTTTAGTCTCCAACATAATTTCATAAGGGGCCCATAGGCCAAGATTAGATTAGGTTTGTTCACATCATTCTCTACTACTTCTATCAGCTCTTCTATTCTCTACTTGTGGTTTTTAAAATTAATTTTCTGAACAGTCAGATTTTGATATTTCTAAAGCACAGTCACCTGAGGTTTGTCCATTTAAGACAGAAGAGAATGAGCTGTGGAATCAGACAGATCTGAGGTTCAGTCTTTGCTAGCCATTTACCAGCGTGATGACCTTGGTCAAGTCATTTAAGTCTCATATGTAAACTACAGATAATACTACCAGCTCTTAAAAGTGTTATAAGGAGAGGTATTATTGTCACAATAGAGACAGAGAGTGAGTGAAAGATGCCAGCAGACCCAAGCAGAGAACACAGTTCTGGTAAAATGGATAAGTCACAGAATTTGCAGTACATAGAGAGCTGCACAGAATGAGAGGCACAACAACACTCCCAACTGGGGCAGTTGAGGGTGGAGGGAACACAGCCTCTCTGGCCTCCAAGAACTTAAACCTCCAAGAACAGCAAACCACCACTAATAAAACTGCCTGAACTGAATGAGAAAACCTGTCAGGTTTTTTAAGCTGCTCTCTTTGATATTCTCAGAAGATTTTTTTGTTTTTGTTTTTGTTTTTGTTTTTTTGATAGCCTCCTGGCCCTTCATGACTGTTATGGAACTCTGATAAGTGTCTACTATGTGCAAGTTTTCTCTGAACAGCCTAACACATCTTAGAGTATTGCCAGGGTGAATTGAAGGTCAGTTTGTTAGTTGTACCATCCCTCTAGCAAGCTCAGTCTTTGGATATTTGCAATCAATGACAAGAATAAGTAAAGCATTTAACTAAGCTGTACAATGGACCAAGATAGGAATCATGTCTTTTTATTCATTACTATATCCAATTATCTGGCAGTATGATTGGCCTAAGGTCAATAAGTAATAAATACTTGTGTAGTAGATAAAGAATGAAGAATGGATCAATTTGTTCAATATGTGGTAATTATTATTAATTTGGAGCATAATCATAGAACAGGCTTTAACTGTTTTATCAATTCTTTCCATTTAAGTAGCTATTGCTATTGAATATACTGGGCACTATTTTAAACTCTTTGAATAGTCATCTAAAGAAGCTTAAGGAGGCAGCTATTCCATTGTTTATAGATGAAGAAACTGAGGCTCAGAAAGAGTGAGCAACTTTCCCAAATTAATGGAAAGCAAGGAGGAGGCAGAACTCCTCTGAGTCCCAGGATTCTCCCAAGCTTTCTGAATTTCCTTGGCACAGGAGGTGGCATGTTCCAGAAGCTTAATATATTTTGCCAATACTTGTATTTGCTGGACTTCTTCCAGTTTCTTCTGGAAGTTGATCAAGGCATGAATTCAGCTACTCTTCCTAGGCTTATTTTTTCAGCTTGTGTATATGAAGGCAGAGGAAGTGAAACCAATGATCAATGGTTCTTAGAGCCCAAAGATACAGGGGTCCAGCACAGCCACGAATTTAACAGCCTATAAGAGTGGTTTTCAACTTTTACTGCACCTTGGAATCACTTGGGCAGTTTTTACAAGTACCAATGCCCAGGACCAATTAAACCTAAGTCCATGGGGGTGGCACTCTGCATCAGAATATTTTAAAGTTTCCTCAGTGATTCCAGTATACAACCAAGTATGAGAAGCATGCTTAAAGAGAATAGTACAGTGCTAATCTTTCAGTCACTGGGTGGGAAGAGGATGCAACTGATGGAATAGATGGACGAGGAAATGAGAGTACAGGTGAAACAGCAGCTGTGAGAAGACAGGGCCATTGAAGGTTGATGCCTGCATGGTCTCTCTCCTACTGTACTAATTAACTCTGATTTGGGGTTCCAAACTCATTCAAATTACAACATAGAATACAATGTTTACCATGGTATTATGATTTTGAAAAAATGGGTACAAGATTTAGCCTATAGTCCCTACTAATATATGGACCTGATATCCCTCAACTATGTCTTGAAAATGGGGCATTAATTTTTCAATTTCTGGTTATGAAGTTACAGCCAGTTTGTTGGACTCTGTAATGTTTGACTTGATTAGGGTTTTGCAAATTTGTTCCTAATCATTATTATTTTCCTTCATAAAAAATTTCAAGGTGGGAAATTATGTCAGATATTTTCTTCATGGTCAATAAGAATTTACTCATTCCAACTGAAACCACAAATTGATAAATTTTGAGGCTGTGAAAGACACTCTTGAAGTTTTGCCTCTTTTAAAAGATTTCATGTCTGTAGATATATTTGGAAAACCAAGCATGTGGCACTTGCTCCTCCCACAGGGTATGAAATCTCCCATCTTGCACATGGATTACATCATGTAATTTTAGAAATGACAAAGTGATACACAACCTTTCAGATGCAAAAACCAATTAGTGTTTGTGTGGGGCTGGGCTCTGAGAATAGAATGCTGCGACCTAGTTAGCTGTCTAGGAGAAGGAACTAGGGATCCAGGCTTTGGAACTGTAAAACAGATACATTTGGAATTAATCTTTCACACTACGAAAGAGTCCATCAGAGGGTTCCTTTAAATAGAAAGCTTGCCTAGTACAGTCAGAATACATTTCTATTTCTAAAAATTGAATATAAGTTATAAAATTTCAATTTGTACATTGTTTTCCTGAAATACAGAAACTGCGTACGATGATGCCTCCAAGAAACAGATGTGCCTGGGAGGAATGAAGGCGGGAGGGCAGTAAGGGATTCATGTCCCTTTGCTCTTGTGGAGCAGGATGTTTAGTAACTAACAGTGGGCATGTTTCCTCATCATTGCCCAAATTCTCCCCTCTTAAATCCACCACCTCTTACACACTTCTTTGTATGGGAACTTCCCTCAGGATCCTCAAATATTCCCTTTTCTTCCAATCTTTTCTTTGTCTTCAACTTCTTTCCTGTGTCAGCTCACCATAATCAGCATTTTCAACACCATGTTCATGGCCACTTTAAACTCACACCTTGCTTTGCTCTTCTCCCATGGTGTTCTTGTGATTTTATACGATCTTCTGGATCCATCCTTCCCTCTTCCCAACCCCCACATAGCCCTCCCCGATCTTCCCCTCTCTGTGCATCCTAGTTGATATGTACAACTTGGATCTCTGCTTCCTAGCCTTTGCAACACCTTTATCTTCTCCATGCCCTATACCACATAACCCTCTGTAGCCAGCATATCTTCCTGATGTAGAATCCCAATATTATCTGCATTCAAACCTTCAATAACTCTCTATTGCCTCTAAGATTGAGTGAAGTTATTTCACCCTGGAGTTTAAAGTCACCAATGATACATATTCCCACTGTATGTTCCAAGGGTTCTGAACAGAGACTGATGCTGTTACTCTCCCTCTTCTCAAATGCATTCTTCATTTGAGAAACAAGATGAGGCTTTTTTGTCTGCAGTTAGTTTGTTTTGTTTTGCTTTGATTTTTCCTAGTCCCAATGACTACCAAAATAAATGCTAATGACGTTTAGTGGGCTAGGACTAGAATGTTGATCTTCCTACAGTGTTCTGGGCAATCCTACAAAAAGCATGCAAAATTATCCAGCATAAAATGTCCATAGTACACTATGGACAACCTAATGTGTCCACTGTTTCCTGTGGTCACACCATAGTCGATCTACCACCTTAACCTAACTGTTCTTTAGCAGTGGTCATCCCCCAAGTCTAGTGACTATTAACCAGTCTTTAGTAATTATCTCAGTCAGCTTAATACTGTGTTGTGAGGAAGCCCTTCAGCATTCCATCATCCTCACCTATGGTTTACCAAAGACCACAGTGCCTCTAGCCACTTAATGCATTTACATTATTTTATCTTATAATTATGTATCTTATTCCTTGTTAGCTTATAAATACTTTAGGGAAAGGCATTTTCTTTGTTTTCAGGTACCTATAGTATCTTATTTGTAATTTAGTTGTATGAGATAAATACTAATTTTTTAAATTTATAATAAGCTAGGTAAGTCATTAGTTGAGCTATGGATACCATGGTTTGTATTTCTGCAATTTAAATGAGTAAAACCTTGGCATTGAGAGTTTTTGAGTCCTACATTGCTCTCAAGTTCAAATCTGTTCTTGTCCAAAACATAATGAACTACTAGATATTTGGACTTTTTTTTCAATCTTACACCCTCTTATTGGGCCATTAAATGCCCACTTATTTCCTTTTCATAAATAAAAGAATAAAATGTATGTGACTGAGACGTGTGAGCTGAAAAGTGACTGCCATATTCATTTGTCCTTTTAAAAAGAGAGATTGTTTTGAGTTGAGTTAAGAAAGGTTTCATTGAAGAGGTTGGAGGTTGGAGATGTAGTGCAAATATGAAAAGAACAAGAAGAATAAATATGAAATAATGATTATGAAATTACTTATCTTCCTTTCCTATTTTCCTTCCTTAAATAGCATTATTAAAATCTTGATACCTGGTAGGATATATCCCATTTTTGCTACTGTTGATTGTTCTTACACTCAGCTTGCATTTTCCACACAAAAAGATAAGATTTGGAATACAGAATTAAAATCTATAGATCAATATGGGAAGACCTGAAATCTGTATAATGTGATTTTTGCAATTAATTACATTTCTTTAATTCATTTACTAAGAATTTATAATTTTCTTCATAAGCTTTTTTGTCATATTACTGGTATATTTACTGTAATTGCTAAAATAATTTGGATTGATGAAACCATATTTTTTTGTTCTCTCACACCATCTATTCCTCTTTACTTCCCTTTAGATTATTTGAATATGCATTCATTCTATTTCTCTTCTTACCGGGTATCCTAAGAATTTTGCGTGTTACTTAAAAAATTCTATATTTAATATGTTTGTTCTACTCTCAAAACAGAAGAAAAATCTTAGACCATCTTGGTTGCAAATCATTCCTGCCTGACTTATACAGCTATTACTTTATTCTTATTTTTCATCATGATTTTTAAATTTTACTTTTAGTTGCTATCTTATTTTTAATATTTTTTTTAGTTGTCAATGGATGTTTATTTTATTTATTTATATATCATGCTGAGAAACGAACCCAGGGCCTCACACATGCTAGGCAAGTGCAGTACCACTGAGCCACAACCCCTGACCTAGATATTATCTTACTATCTTATAAAGCTGTGGTTTATTTAGACTTGCCCATATTTACTGTTTCCTTATTCGTTATGCTTACATTTCAGACCTTTCTCCTGGATCATTTTCCCTTTCAACAAATACATCTTTAAAAATTCTTTCACCATAGCTGTTAGAAATAAACATCTGGAAATACTTTCCTGGTTCCTCTTTCTTAAAAGATATTTACTGGATATAGGATTTTAGGTCTTCATTTTTCCCTTGTACACCTTCAAGATGCTATTCTATATGTTTCTGACTTGTTTCTATTAAAATTTCACCTATCAATCTCCTTGTCATTTTGTCTTCATTCTGCCCTTTCTAACTGCTTTTAGAATTTCTCTTTGCCTTTGATGTTTTACAGTTTAACTCTATAGTGTATAGGTATGGATTTATTTTTATTTATCTTGTTCAGGATTTGTTGGATTTCTATAATCTGAGAATTGGCATCTTCCACAAAGGTGGATAATTCTCAGCCATTATCTCTTCCAAAATTTCTTTACCTCATCTTTTTATTCTCTCTTTCAAGAACTTTAATTGGATGTAAGATGATATTTATTCTGTTTGTTGACTTTCCAATTCAATTCATTTTTATTCTATTCCATTCTAGAACTTACATGTTTTTACAGTTTGGGCCATTTTGTAAATCTCTGTTCTTTCTACATATTTTTAGTATTTTCTTTCTTTAAACACATTTACTTTACATTCCACATCTATATTTCTAGTCTCTGAGGCTTTATCTTTCTAGCTTGTGTCTGCTCATTCTTGCTCAGGCTGCCTGGTTTTGCTGCGTATTTGGGTTTTTTGTTTTTTTTTATTGTGAGTTCTTGGTTCGTTGGGCCTTTGTCTCTTGATCCCCCACCCGCTGTCTGGTGCAGGTTACTCCACAGATGATTAGCTTTTGCTCCTCATCATCATCCAGGGGCAATAATACATAAGAACTAAAACAAAATTTCAGTTTGGAGTTTCTCATAAAACATATATACTAATAATTCTGATTTTAAACTTGTTTGTGTGTGGGCTTGTGCATAGGACTTCTCAGAATTATATTTCATTTTTCTTGCTTTACCTGGAGCCAGGGAGAAAATAGGTTACTTATCCTCTGTATCTCCCTACACAATGTCAATTTTATTTTTTCTTTGTTCACCTAATCTTGGTTCCTTGAGGATTCTGATTTTTTATAGATGTTTCTTACCTTATTTCCCACCCTGCTTGGGCACATTCTGTGTCTTCCCCATGTGGTCCATTAAAATTCAGGCTTTGCTAACTTACTAACTTACTAACTCAGTCACCCTGGTTACGTGACTTAAGTTCAGTGACCCTTGCTGACAAGGGACAAGATTTGTGTGTATATGTGTGTGTGTGTGTGTATGCGTGTGTGCGTGTGTGTTTTCAAGATACTTATCATGTCTGGAATATGCAATTTTTATGACAGTCACTCTCTGAAGGCCAGTTATCAAGCTCATTAAGGATCTGCAGTGGAAAAACACAAAAGCCAAAGGACTGAAGCTATAGTCTAAGCAAGTGCCATGCTGCCTGTCAGCTGACTTTTATCTCCTTCTCTTGAAGCTCAGATCTCCTTGAAGTGCCTATAATTTTTTCTAATTAACAAAAATCTTCTTTTGTCTTTCAGCCCCACAGCTCATGATCAGGAAGTGTGGGGCTGAAAGGGAAAATATATAGCTGTGCACCTTGATGTGAGGATGTGAAAGTACTTGATACCTCCTCATTATGTCACTGAATGTCATCTAATAGGGAGGAAAAATTAAAGCAAGTGGGGAAAGGTCTTGCAGGAAAACTATTTCCATGAAGGTAAAAAAAAAAAAATAAGTAAATAAACCTAGCCATCTACATTATAAATATAGCCATTGATATTTTCAGCTCAGCTCTTTACCACAGCCTTGCTTGGCATACCCAGAAAGCACTATAGTGAAATATACAAACAATTCACATTCGAACACATACACTCCGAAAGTGAAAGAAAGATTGTAAATTGATTGCTAGTTCCCTCCGCAATTCGAGCTTCTGCTGTCTTACAGATCGTCAGAACTGAACATCGTCTGTGCTGAAATGTGATAGGGCCCTGTGGGAGAACTCCGTTTCAGTTGATGTAGACCTGTAGCAACCATGTTGGCTGCTCTTTTTGAGTTGCGTGCTCTCTAGCGCCATCTAGCAATCAGTTGACGAACCCTGAGCGGGATTCCAGCCCCTCCGACTGCACCGGGAAGGGTAGAGGTTTGGAGATTTCACACTGAACAAAGGCGTTCAGCCTCAAAGTTAAGGAGCGTGTGAAAAATGTCAATCCTTTCCTTGACTTTTAAAACCACCCTCAGTTTGAAACAACCTTTCTCTATGAAAAATGTCAAAGAAAGAACATCAAACAAAATACTCTGCTCAGAAGAGGAAGTGATGAAAAACGGGAAAATTAATAAAAGTGAAGATAGGCAAAGAGCCCCACGTGTGTAAAATCGCCACATTAAAAAAAAAAAAAAAGCGTCAAGGACCTGAATTTATTGTCACACATAAAAGATTTGCATGAAAAGAGTGAGCAAGTGACATATTTAGGTTACAACATATCCACTTGAGAAAGAGAATGAACTGCAGCCCTCACGGCAGCTATTCTGATGCTGTAATTTCATGTTCTTTTCTATCCTTCAGCACTGCTTGTTAGCAACCTAAAAAGGGCCTTCCTCCTAACCCGAAGGGCGAGCCAGAGTACATTTTCCTCTTCACGCTTTTTGTAATACTAATTAACTAATTCCCAGCCACATGAAGGGAACCTGCAAAGATTCGCCAGAGGCAAACTGCTAAATAAATGGTGACAGATTTCTCAGTTTTCAATTAGATGAAATGACATATTGGGACAGAGAGTGGCCTGACTTTCTAATAATGAGAGTTTTATGAGTTTTTCATTCCTAGAAATGAAGAAAAACCCTGGCCATTTCTCCACTCATATACAAAAGGAGGACCCAGACCCACATCAAAGCAAGATCCTGCCTTTGGTGGTTACATTTGTGCTTAACCGAGAGTAAGACTTGGTCCAAAAGTGCTGCTTTTTAGACTGGTCCTGCTGTAGCAAAATGTCTGACAGGACACAGTAGAGAGACCAAAGAGAACAACCAGCCTAATTAAATCTATACAGGTGGCACTGCTTTCTCTTCTGCAGCCCAGACTCTGGTTCAGCCCCGCCCTACTCCCTCCTGACTCCAGTGTTTGTGTTGTGAATCTCTTGCTAGCATGGCAACTGTTGCTATGTTTGCAGTAATAAGAAGTGGGTGATGCGGGTGTCTCAGTAATGATTCAGATACAAGAGCAATGGTTTCTAAATAGATTTCTGAAGCATTTCTTACAGTGGCACTGCACAGTTTAACAGGTTTAATTTCTCATTGATTTTTTCTTTTTATCTTTAGCAACTTCCATATGGACTAACCGTTAACCCTCACACAATGCAAAAGTGGCAACATTCTTCCTTTGGTAGTATTTGAAACAGGATGTTTGCTGTTTAAAATCACATTTCACAAGTCATTGTGTCTTATCTTCTTAGAGCTGATAAAATTTATTTTTTCTTGGTATTTAGGTAATAGCAACTAAAACAACCAGAAAAAAAAAATCATGGATCCAGGAGAAAATAATTCCAGTATTACCAAAATAGAATGAAAAACATCCACCATTAATATTTGTGGGATTAGCTAATAATTTTCTATTAATTAACAGCTGAAAGCTATCAGTTGCAAATAAGTGTGAAAAATTCACTTGTGGGTATTTACCATCCTATACATCCTCTTCTAAAGAGACAATTTAAAAAGTGAAATCCTATTTTTTCTTTTTGGTTTTGTGGCCACAATTGGGCACTTACTTGCCAGTTGGCTTTGACTGTGCACTTGTCACTAAATGCTAGCACAGCCTAGGCCCTAAGTGGGTATATGGTACAAATGGTACAAATTAATATGGCCATTCACACTGATGAAAAAATTAACTTAGCCAAAGAGTGAAAAGAGAAGATATATTGCATATAACATTTACTATGTTCTAGACATTATTAGGCTTTTTTTTGTAGGCCAATCATAATATTGACTTATTACAACTCTTCTACAAGGTAGGAGTTATGTATCAGTATTCTGCAAATGAGAAAGCTAAGGCACAGAAAGGATAAATGACCTGCCCAAGGCTTTGCCAGCCAGTAAACAGCAGAGCCAAGATTTGAGCCTAGATCAGCCTGACTCCAAAGCCTATGATCTTCTCACTCCTTACTGAGCTATTATAGTGAAAGACAAGAGCTGCTGTTATGCTAGTCAGTGGTGTGGTGTGAACAAATTCCTTCCTGCCTTGGGTATCAGGATTCTTGTCTATAATGAGGCATGTGACCTGCACACTTGCTCTCAAGGCGTGCTCCACAGACCAGCAGCTTCGATATCATCCAGGAGCTTGTTAAAAGAGCAGGATCTCAGCACCACCAAGATGTGTTTAATCACTATCTGCATTTTAACAAAACTTCAGCAGATAACTTGTGGAGGTACATTTAAATTTTAGAAGCATAAGATTTGCCAATCTCTGTGAATGCTTTTACTACTAATATACTTTAAATGTCCTCTTGCCCACATCTTTCTACATTCTACCTCCTTTGCAAGAATGACTCTCCCTATAGGAATTTCTAATCCTATCCTTACACTTGATTGAAAGATTCCCTGTCTTCACAGAAAAGGTATATCAATTTAATTCACTTACCACTTTTTGCTCAGTGCACTATTTTGCAGTAGACTCATCCATGTGAAATAACTTGGTGTCTATAGTACAAAATGGCACAGTATATTCAGCCAAAGAAAATATATCAAGAGGAATGTTGAATAAATCTTTAGCTTAACTTTTGTGCAAATATCATATAGTGTTCTGATGGCAAAATCCCCATCTTATCCATTATGAACGTTTCAAGGCATGCATAATCCAAATATTCTTTAAATGTAGGTCCAAAGAAGCTTGCAAGAAGACATGACAAAAAGAGTTTTCAGATTTCCTCCTCTCTCTGACACTTTTAGCACATGGATACATGAAGGGTTTAATTAAGATCAAGCTCAACCTCAAATCTCCTCCTTAGGAAGTATTTCTGAATATCTTCAATTGACTAGATGCCCATGATGTTTGTTGTTATCATATCTGTGCATATCCCATCAGAGCACAGAAACTATTATAATCATTGGTGAGGTTGTATATCAACTGCACCCACCAGATATTTATACTCCTTCAGGTCAGGAACTCTGTCTTTCATCTTTGCATTCTTAATATTCATCACAATGCTTGGCACTTAGTATAGTGTATATGTGTCTTGAATGAAGGGATGAATGAATGAATATATGAATAAATGAATAACTCAACCAATGCAACTCTTTTGGATCCCAAATTCTCCTTCTATTTTAATGTACTTCTTGTTGTCCTTCACATTAGGATGGTTCAGTGACACCAAGAACATGGAAAAGAATTGTTCAGTGGTGAGATTTTGAAAGTCCTCATTACAGCCCTGTTGGCATTCTTTACCAATATGGTACTTTATTATCACATGAGCTAGTCATCCAGGTTCATGAGCTCTGAAA
This sequence comes from Xerus rutilus, assembly GCA_028644305.1. Lineage (NCBI taxonomy): Eukaryota > Metazoa > Chordata > Mammalia > Rodentia > Sciuridae > Xerus > Xerus rutilus. The sequence goes on from CM053400.1 coordinate 56,106,751, forward strand.
TGTAGAAACTCAAATACCTCTGGGATAAGCAAGGTTTAAAAGTGTTTAAAAGTGTAGCCATATTTATTTTCTTCTCACAGTCAGTTATGTATTTATTCAACAAACATTTACAGAGAACCTACGTTTTGCCAGGAGTTATCCAGGGACTGGAGATATCAAGAAGAGTATGTCCCATTATATGTTCCCGTATAATGTTTCACCTTGTAAGTAGTTATTAAAAAATGGACACCAAATGCATGTGTAACACTACATGATACATATGCTAGTGGGAACATGACTCTAGGTCTTGAAACACAGAGGATTACTTAGGGTGAGGAGAGGCAGGCAGCAATCACAGAAGGTTAAAGGCACATGGACACCTTCCAACAAAAGGGGGTTTTGGCAAATAGGTACATATGGAATTAATAACTTCAGTTACCTGCCCATAATGAGTTCTTATTTTGTGCCAGATAACAGGCTGTGGGTACTTTAAATCTGCTATTTCACTTAATCCTCCAAACAATGAGAAAAGGTATTATCAGTTTCTCTACAGATGAAAAGAAAATGAGGCCTAAGAAAATATAGATGGTAAATGCCTGAGGCAGGACTTGGACTCAGCCAGAGTTGTTCTAGAACTGGTGAATGTGTACACTAAGATCTATGAAAGACAGAGCATCAGGAAGGAAGGAAGGAAGGAAGGAAGGGAGGGAGGGAGGGAGGGAGGGAGGGAGGGAGGAAGGAAGGAAGGAAGGAAGGAAGGAAGGAAGGAAGGAAGGAAGGAAGGAAGGAAGGAAGGAAGGAAAGGAAGAAAGAAAAAAATAGCCCATAGGTCCAAAGACACACTGCATTCAAAGAACAACTAGTGACTCACTGAGCCCTGGTATGGGAGCTTGCAGACAGGCTGCGAGGACGGACAGTGAGCAATTGGACGGAGCCTGGCCTGGGGCAGGCATCTGGTAGAGAATAGGCTCAGCAGGAAGGGTATGGTTGCCCATAACAGGATGGGAATTGATGTGCTGTATTGGAAACGGGCCCACATCCTAGCAGAAATACCTGTGCTCGAATTCCTCTTCTGCCTCCTAAGAACAGTGTGTGAATTTGGGCCTTGGTTTACTAAAACAGGGATCATGATGTTACCTTGTCTGTTTTTTTTCAAAGACTAAAGAAAATACATGTGGAGTACTTAATATCATCCCTGGAAATGTGGTTGTTTTGTTTTAAGCTGAAGATGAATGACTCCTATTTTATTGTTCTTCTCAGAAATGGATAAATTCTTTTCTGAGGCTGAGGATAGAAAGCTTGTGTCTGCATGAATGCAGGATCCTCCTGGCACTCTCCTCTCCTTATTGCTCATTCTCTTTGAAATAGAGAGCCCTCCTTTTTCCTCATTAAATAGCAGCTTTACCCATAAATTTCTCATAGCTTTTCCTCACTTTTTCTACTACCTGATTGTCAGATTCAACAATGATCACCCTTCCTCAGTCAAGTTGCCATTTGGTTTGATGTAAGGGTTTCTGGATGTTTCTACACAGCAGCTACTCACATGAGAGTGACAGAAATTGGGATAAATGACTTTTGGGGATTTCAGTTTTCCTCTATAATCCCTGAAAATAAAACCTTAGTTAATCGTGGATATGCCTGCTAAAAGCAAGAGTACTACATAAAATATGGAATAGATTTAAAATGCTTAAGAACTAACAAATCTAAATGTATTGGTTTCACCCACACTAATGTTTTTCATTCTATTTTTAAAATTGCCCTTTATCATTCAGGGCAAGATAAGCTTTATACACTTTCCTTCAATAATATTTTATTAGATCAACATAGAGGAAAATAATTATGGGATCACAAAATAAACAAAAACTGATGACAAAACAGCATGATAACATGTTTGATGCTGTTTTTGACATACTGCGTGTGCTAAGGAACATGAGATATTTGACTATAAAAAGTACCTAGGAACTCCTTTCTGATATTGAGTGATCTGATTTTCAATTTTATAAAGAAGTTTTTTGTTACTTGTTTATTCCTGGGCTATTTTTCTTTTCTAAAGGATGGACAATTCTGAGTTAAAGATTACTTAACAAAAGTTATACTACATTATTCCCTGATTTTTACTTCCTGAGAACTTTAGCACAAAGAGCGATCATGAACTTGAACAATATTCGAAGTTTATATGAACCTGAACAGTACATGAAGTTTAAGTATGGCTAGAATTGAAAAGTTTATAAAATTAATTAACTAATATAAACATGTGAAGGCAGAGAGATGGAAATCTATGTGATATATGTAGACAGCAGCAAAGAGTTGAGAATGGCAAGAGTCAAAGATATGGATGCAGATTTAAAATGAACAAAAGTAGACATAAAAGAAGAAGATGGAGACAAGTGAGGTCATACAAGAAAAACCAGAAGGAAGAGAAAACTTTCCTTATACCTCTTCCTTACCAGTCACTGAGACCTGAGACTCTTTACCCAGGCAGTGAGCAGGCAAGGATCTGGGTGGCACTGGTTATAGCAACCAGTAGTCTTCCTTTGAATTGTGCTGGGGCATGACTCAAAACTCGAGTGGCCACAAATATGCATGATGCCTGGGTTTAGAGCTGGGTTTAGAATGGGTCATCACGAAGACTTAGATAGACTTGAAGGTAGAAAAAAAGTAACCGTGCAAATAAGACATGAGTGAAATAAACACAGTAAAACTCCCTCTTAAAACCGAGATTGGCACCTGGAAATACACAAAACCAGGCAACATGCTGGGGTTGCTCTTGGCACTCAGTCTGTCTTGTATTGATGGCACCATGCATATAATCACTTATTTATGAGTATGTCTCTTTAAATGAAAAGAAAAGGGAAATAAGAGATTCATCTATCGTGGCAAAAAATGAAAAAGAAAATAAATTAACTCAAAGGTTTCCCAGCTTGTAATTTGTTAGTCTCTACATTGAAAGGTGGATGATGAATCTGAGATCTCCTGAATTAACTGCCCAGCATCTCAGCCATATGCCTATTTTTCTTTATCTGCATCTCCACTCCCACACCACCCCATCTGCCTTCATCCTTAATGCCAAGAATAACATTGGTCACATGGGTGTTACTCACCAAAAGTTCTTTGAATGAAGGAATGAACACCTACCACTGACAGGGTGCTGTTCACAGTGTTCTTTCTTCAATGTAGAGAGCTTTATACTCTGTTTCATGGGCACCCCTGCAGCACGCCTCGCTCCACCCGAACCATACCTCTTTAACAAACCTAATGAAAGACACAGTGTGAGCACCCCAAATTGGCTTTTTCTGCCTCTCACTCAGGTAATTGACTCACTCTGGAAAATCATAGATGCCTTCTGTTATCCATGTTTCTCATGACAAGACACCTTAAGAAGATAGACTCTTGGTTCTTTAAAGTTGATGCTAGATTTAGACTCTTAACACAGGCTTTGTCAAAGGATTTTGCTGATGGAATCAACAGAGCAAAATGGTTGCTCAGTACAACCTGTTTGGCCGAAGATCACAGCAGAGTGTCTGAGATGAGGAATTACTTGCTTGTGTATGCATACTTTTGTAGTTCATTCACTCAGCTAACATTTATTATGCAGTTATGTTGGGATTTGGAAATGTACGGATACCATATCCCTTCCCACAATGAACAAATAATTTTAATGCTCTTCTCAGAGATGTGCTGGGAAAGGTGGAGACAAAGGCACTGTTAGGAGCTGAGATTCTGACAGTGAGTCTGCTTGCGATGATCCCTTGGGTAAAAAGTTTTGTGCAGTCAGTACATCTTCTTCAGGGTTCTCCACATATGCACAGAGTTGTGCATTCTCACAGAAAGAGCAGTTCCCTTTCCTTTCTTCTTTCTTCTCCTTCCTCCTTTCCTTTTCTGTAATCCAAGCCTAACCAAGTGCATTATCCAGAGGCAGCTGGTGCTACGATGTGGGAGTCCTAAATGTTTAACATCTTGTCACTTGCATAACTGATGGAGTCATCCTTTTTGTTTCAGAGTTTCATGCTTAGGGGTTGAAAAGCTAGATTGATGAGTATTCGCAGAGAGAAATATTTTTTGAAAAGTAAGTGAAGCTGATGACACATTACTTTACAGTTTAGTGAAATTCAGCAAATCTAATTCTATTATCCTGTCAAAGTTTCACAAAAAGGAGACCTGAAAGCATATTTCAGATGAATCTTTAAAGATTTCAGAACCCACATCTGCAAAAATCAGATGCATCTAGTACTGACAGACCATTGTCTTACTAAAGGGAGTAAATAATCTTCCAACAATTAATTGAGTAAAGTTATCTTTGGTGATGCAGTGCCTACCTCTTCCTCCCTTGAAAAGATTGTCATGTAGCACAGGATAACCATGTTTTTCAATTCAAAAGCTTTTCAAAGTTTACAGATCTGGATTTTCCCCGGCACATCAAAATAGAAGCTTTTTTTTATGAATCATAGACCAGAATACTGAAATGCGGGTTTTATAGAGCATTTAAGGCCAGATCATTTATGCCCTTGTTTATTTTTACAAGCAAGTATGAGATACGGTCTAATAAATGCATTCTGACCAAAATGCCAGGAGCAATTGTTTTAAAGCATTTTCCTACAACTTATCTATTTGTCAGAGGTTCACAAGCTGACAAACTGAAAGGGCTTTATGATCTTTCAGCAACTGGTGTGACTGTATACTTGTACTGAATTGATCATTATCAAGAGGAAGAATTTAAATATAAGAACATTGATGGAAAAAATCATTTCAGTAGAAATTGCTACCTTTCTGCAATCTAACAATCATTCATTCTTTGAAGAAGGAAATTCTCAATAGAACTTAGTGAGAACTTGTTATGCATATATATGTATATGCATATATATAGTAATATATATGCATATTCATATATATATAGTAATCTTATTAAATATTCTTACATACCTGCAAGATACCTATTATCTCCATTTTGAAGGAAGGAAGACTGTGCAGAACAGCTAGGAAATATACCCTGAGGTAGTAAATGGGCAAGCTGGCAAGACCTCGTTTTATCTAAATTCAAAGCCCATGTATGCTCTTTTCAGGAAAGCATAAGAAATTGTTTGGAACTTATGATGAAAACAAGGTCAAAGCCAAGAACAGTGGTACACACCTGTAATCCAGGTAGCTCAGGAAGCTAAGGCAGAAGGATTGCAAGTTGAAAGCCAGCCTAAGCAACTTAGCAAGACCCTGAGCAACTTAGTGAGACCCTGTCTCAAAATAAAAACTAAAAAGAGCTGGGGATGTAGCTCAGTGATTAAGTGCCCCAGGGTTCAATCCCTGTTACCCCAGCACTTCAAGAAAATGAAAATGAGGTCAAAGTTATGGTAAAAATATGTCATGGGTTGAATTGTGTTCCCCAAAAATATATGTAGAAGTCCTAAACTCTGCTCTCTCAGAAATGTGACTTTATTTGGAAATAGGGTTGTTGCTGGTATAATAAATTCATTGGAGATAATACTGGAACAGAGTGGACCCTTAATACAATATAATTTATGTTCTTACAAGTATCAGAAGGAGATGCAGAGAAGAATGCCCTGTGAGGACAATGGAGGCAGAGATTGAGATGATGTGTCTCCAGTCTGAGTGTTGAGGATAGCCGCCATCACTAGAAGCTAGAAGACAGGCACAGAACAGATTGCTCCTTAGAACCCTCAGAAGGAACCAGTCCTACCAACACCTTAATTTTAGACTCCTATCCCTCAGAACTAGGAGAGAATAAATGTCTGTTGTTTTAAACCACCTTATTCCTATAACTGTATTGTGGCAGTCCTAGAAAACTAATACAAAGGATGCTAGGGTTTTATAGAACCTGGGAAGAAGTCTTCAGATTAAATGTTAGGTTGGCCCCTTTATAAGGGTAAACAGTCACATGTTATTTTTCCTTCAGCAGTTGGGATTGTATACAAAATCCACCCTAACTCAATAAGAGATTGGAAAGACATTTTTGTTGATGCCTTCTGAGAAAACAAATTACTGACCAACTAAAGCTATGGTGAAGTTCTGATATTTTATAATGCCCACACACATGAACACTGGGAAAAAGTGTGATGTTTCTCTCTTAGTAGCTGTTGGCATCTACTTTTACAAGAGGCACAGCCTAATTAGAGCAGGAAATTACTGAGGTCAGATATAACTCAGGTTGGGTAGGTGACTGACATCTGATGTAGTCAAACTAAGAGTATCAGAGTCTTAGAGGGGGCAGACATAATAGGTAAAGGCTGGAGACAGGACACCCACAGGAATAACTAAAAGGCAAATCTGAGAAGGAGAGTCAAATAGATTAAAAATAGATATGATAGAATCTAAGCCAAGTCTGTGGTTTTTATCTTCAGAAGGCTTGCCCTCAACTGGCTCTTTCTCTAAACTGGAGATCTTCAGTTGTTAAAAGGACGATACTTACCTATGACAATCTAATGCCACATGGATCCAGTTTATTGTCCCTTCTTCCCTCAAGATTTTTATATCTGCCTTTGTGGAGAATGTCAGTGGAGAGGGTAGAACTAATATCTTTAGGAGTCTCACTGTAGAAGGAGGAAGAGTTCACTAACTGCTGAAGCCATTCTCTGGGGATCTTGGAGCTGCAACCGGACTGAGGATGAATCTGAAATTTAAATCATCTATATATTTATTGGTAATAACTTTAGCATTTCACATTTGATTAAAATATCTGGTCATTTCTTTTTGTTCTGAAATTTCCATTAGCCAGAAAGACAAGCTGACTAATCTGAGAGACTAGTTAGTGAATGCTGATGCCCATTCATTTGTTTATTCATCTTTTCAATCATTATCTGCTGGATTGGGGAGGAGTGTCCTAATTTCCAGATACTTTCTTAAATCCTGAAAATATAGGAGGCTGGAGAAATAGACCCAGGCCTGCTGCTAGGGAGCTGGGCCACGAGACCTCACTCCTAGGGACCATGGAGCCTCAGCAGTAGATGGCACGGCCATTCTTTTATATAGGAAGATCATTTCCATAGCTTTCCTGAGAATGGCTTAGAGAAGAAAAGGGTGCCTAATGGCAAAAGAAATCAGTGACAATGTTGTCTGATTCAGGTTTAGTTAACCTTGCTGTGTTTAATAGAGGAATCATGAGTCATGGGAATATTACATGTTATAATTGATAGCCCTAATATCTACTTTATATACAGAAATGGCATTTTATATTTCCCATCACTAATTCAAACACTTCATTTCTCCAGGAGTAATAATGGCTGAATCTTTGTAAAGCCACACTTTCCTCCCATCATCTACAACAACCTGGGGTCGCTTACTTCTAGAATTTTCCAGTGTTAGAATATTCTATATTGATGAAGCATTCTTACTGTCAAATCCCCAAAATTATCTCTGTAGTGGTTAACTACTCAATAGATAATATTTGCTCTAGCAACCTCTCTCCAAATGTGTCAGAAGTCTAAAAGAAATATTTACAATATGTGTTCCCATGAGCAGAATTACAAGGAAACATTGATAACAGTTCAAAACAAAACAAAAACATCTTGTTTTACCGCTCTGTTGATGGAGATTATTTAGTTTGCCCCCTTTTTTGGCAGGTGCTAGTCATTATTATTTGTCAAAGGACTGATTCTCAACACCTGGGGGTACTTTCTAGGTGCATTATATCTGTAAGGGTAATTCTTTTACAGAAGATTAAAGATATTAATCCCATTTTACAGAGGGGAATAGAAGACAACTGGTTTTCTCAGGTCAGACAGTATATCAATGCCTCATTAACATTCATTAGAATTTTCATTCCATTCAATTTCAAACTAAGCTCCCTCCCTATGGCACTTAATTACTATCAAGAATTTTCTGGGGTTAGGGTTGTAACTTAGTGGTAGAATACTAGCCTAGCATACGTGAGGCTCTGGGTTCTATCCTCAGCACCAAAATTTCCGACTGTCACTCCTCACTAATCCATATGTCAAACAGCCCATTATATGAGCAAGAAACAGTGCTAGTGGTACAAGGCCCACACAGCAATTTGTAAGTGTGTCATTTGAGTCAGCCTGTGGAAAGTAATTTAGAGTTAAGGTGGCCTTCAATGACAATAGTTAGTGATCTTTAGGGAAGGCTGCATATGTGTAGTCTGTGTGATAAGCATTATGTATGATCTGAAATGTACAACTCACAATGGCAGCCTCTATTCCACCCCATTTAAAATATGGGAAAACCAACACTTAGACAGTAACTCGTATAAGAAACGCAGGTGGGAAACATAAAAAGGATTTGAGACTAGGTCATCTGAAGCCAGAGTTCACGTCTCAATCACAAAGCCAGTGGTTTTCAAAATTTAGAAGACATCAGAATCACCTGGAAGGCCTTTTAAGACAAGTTGCTTGGGCCCATTCTCAGAATTTCTGACTTGGTAGCTGTGATGTAGGATTGAAAATGTGCATTTCTAACCAGCTCGCAGGGAATGCTGAGGTTGATGGTCCAGGGCTGTGAGAACTACCGTGAGAACCACTGTGAGAACCACTGCTCAAGGTGATACTTACTATGATAAACCTCCAGTGGTCAGCAAAGTTTTTGAGCAAGTGGTGATCTAGCCAGAGTACTGCTTTGAGGAGATGAATCTGGCAGCTGTGTTTGGGTCCTAAACATCAGATAATAGAAGAGGAGGTTTCGCACTGAGAGAAATAGACCCAGAAAGAGGACAACAGATATTGGGAGATAATGGCCCAGCAGAATAGATGGAAAGAGTTTGCTGATTAACTGAGGTGAAAGAAGTAGTCAGATGTGACAGTCTACCTTTTGGTCTGGGTGGCTAGAATTATTAGGTCATGAATAAAAATTGAGAAGAGTCCTGGCTTCTGGTGTAATCTATTTCCTATTTCCACATAGCGTCCTACCATTTGTTCCCTTGTTTATTCTTGTGATTTATGAGATTTCCGTAGCATTTTCCTTCTTCTTCTTTTCCTATAAAGACCAGTGTAAAGGCAACTAGAGACTCTTACTCTCCTCTGAGGAGCTGTTGTTATCTTAATGACCTCTGCTTCTCCCCTGCCCTGAGAATGTCTCCTTGTTAGAGTGGTCATGCAGCTCATACTTCACCCAGGGATCTTAGTGGATTCTACTAATCATGACTAGCTTTATGGTTTCTGTGTTTTACTGAAGTCTATTTCAGGAAGATATTGTCAGCAAGCCATCATAAATGGTGTTCACAAAAGTATCTTTATTTTTTAGTTTAAAATGATTAGTGTTTCAGTTTTACCTTTTTTCTTTATATGATTTCATTTCCATTCGTAAATAGTGCATTTTAAAACACCTTTTACAAATATGCACTCTTTGAGGAAGTATTTAATCTTCAATTTAAAGTTAATTACCTTGTTTTAAAATACAATTTTTAAAAACCCTTAAATTTATTTTTCTAAATTAAAATAATAGGAAATCTAGAATAATAGGGAGTTCTAGGAGTTTCTCTAGAGTAAATGGTTTATGGAAATAATACCACAGAATATATCTTTAAAAGGAAATTCAATTTAATATGTTGAGTTTTCCTAATGTGAGTTATCTATAATGAGCATACACTACAGCTAAGGTAAAACAAAGGTTAATGTTCCTAATGTTTACCACTGTATTGTGAAATGCTTGTTATCTATGCCTTGGTTACAAATGACCATTCACTGTTTCAAAAATTGAAGTAGAATCTTTAGTGTGAAATTTTAAATGTATAACATATAAATACATTTGCAGAATTCAAGTGATCTTGCCTCCTACTTTTCTGAAAAATTTGAGGCCATCTCATTATTGCCACCAGCTTTCTTCCTTAGTCCCTCAACTCTCTCTGTAACTTCCTTAGTCCCTCAGACAGTGCTTCTTCTTTCTCCTGGAAAGAGGTTAACTTGCTCCATCTATCCATCAGCCTCTCATCGCAACCTCTGCCTCTGGCTTTTCCTATCTAAGTCCTTGCTTGTCTCCTTTGACCTCCCTTGGTCCTTTCCTATGGTGCCACAATTCATGTCTCATGACTTCAAAACATTAAAAAACTCAATTGCTCTTTAAATCACATCTTTATTTTTCTGCCCATTTTTAAATAACTGGTGTCATAAAAGAAGGAAAATGGGAGGGAGGCCTGGAGCATATTGTGAGGTACTTGTGTCTTGCTTGGTCCCTTTGGCAGTTACAAGTAAAGCAGTCCTTTTCTGGGTTGTAACATATCTACACAGCTGGAGCTGGGGTAGGGGGAACTTGAAGGCAGGCTAACAGAAGGCAGGAAAGCCCCTAACTAAACTTAGACCTGGAAATGACAAGTGCAGCTGATCCCACCTTGGGATGGTTTGCTTGGGCTTTTATTCATTTAGTTGTAAATGGTGGTAGCTTGAGAGTAGGGGTAAAGAGAAGACTGAGTAGTCCCCAGGATCCTGGTGGCATTGTGGGAGTCCTATCCATGGGAGCACCCACACACCTTCTCTGGGCTCCAGTTGCCCTATCTGGACTGTGTTCTAACAGATAGCTCTCCTTTGGGCAACAGTTCCACCCTAAGCTTCAAATTCAGAATTTTGTCAGATAATACTCCCTCTCCAGCACCATAAAGGTCTGCAGAGGTGAAATTGGATATTTATGGAGACTGTGTGTAGTACTAAGAGGATACCCTCACAATCAGACTGGCTGGTTCACATTCTGGGACTGCCATTTCCTTTATGTGATTTTGGCCAAGCTAATTAACCTCTTTCTATTTGCTTCCTCTTCTATAAAATGAGGAATATATGAAGCCGGGCACAGTGGTGCATGTCTGTAATTCCAGTAGCTTGGAAGGCTGAGGCAAGAGGATTGCGAGTTCAAAGCCACCTTGAGCAAAAACAAGACACTAAGCAACTAAGTGAGACCCTGTCTCTAAATAAAACACAAAATACGGGTAGGGGTGTGGCTTGGTGGTTGAGTGCCCCTGAGTTCAATCCTCAGCAACCCCCTACATGACGAATATATGAAAAAAAAATAGTACTTCATGACCATTGTGGGGATTAAATGAAGCGATGTCTGACACATAGTTACTGCTCAATAAATGTTAGCTATCTTATGAAATATGTATTTTAGTACAATATGTCCTTACTTTATCACATATACACACATGCATGCATTATGTCTGTGTTTACATATATATACATTCTAAATTAAATGCTACCATTTCCATAAATTCTTTTCCATTTTCTTTCTTCCTTCCTTGGTCTAGCAAATGATTGCTAAATCCCCACTGTATTTTAAGCACAGGGACTCAATGATCAGCAAGATGGACCCAGTCCCTGTACTCACAGAGTTGGTGAACAGACCATTTCAGTAAAGCATGGTAAATTTTTTGATGAGAAGCACAGGCTCTAATAAATGAACACATGATTAATAAATGAGTGTGAATATTTCTAGCTATTTCTACTTAAATGTTTTGATTCCTGAGAATAAGTCAGAATTTCTTTAAAACCTGTGCTAATCTATTCACAATGCCATTTCAACTATGAATCACAACTCCTCCAAAGCTTAGTGATTCTGTGTCTGCATCCAACTGTTGTTAATCTTCTCAACCAGCAGCTGAATCCCAGGTAGAGCAAAAGAAATCCGCATGAAAGAGATATGTATATCAATATCCCTCCAATGATCGATGACAGGAAATAATTACCATCAGTCTTATTTCCTACCCTTCTCACTTTTCCAAAGCTCCCATGCTGAGATTCACTGGCAGGGATTATTCTAAAAAAAAAAAAAAAAAAATCTGGTTCAGGCTCTATTGGAAACTCAATATAGCAGGTGAAGCATTCAGGCCCGTGATGAATCAGGGCCAGACACAAATAGAAGGCTGTGGACTCAAGGGCTTCAAAGAGAGACATTTAGGGCAGTTCTGCTCTTGGAGCTGCTGCTTACACTTGCTAAAAGCCAGAATCCAAAGAAGGCAGCTGCTGCAAATGTGCATAAATAAAGGAATCCAGTGCCTGGCGTTCCTATGGGAACCTGCTGCAGCTCGGATTACCCAGTCCCCAGACACAATTTCCTTTGAGCTCAGCATCTCACATTAAAAGGTAGACCAAGAGGTACTTCCAGAGAGGTGCTTGGGGGATATTTGTAGTAGGAGTTGCATGACTAATTCTCCCAGCACAGTATAGAAGACTGAATCCTGAGGGTTTTATACATTTAAAAAGCAGCATGAAAAAGAATCTTTTTTCCACAGTTTCAAAAAATGCAGGTGCTTGCTCTAAAATGTATGTGTAGGTATGCACACATGCGTGTGTGCAGTATCTAAGGAAACAAACCCAGTTAACATTATTCATTTTCTGATTGGAATATTGATTGTTACTCAAATATAAATTAAAATTCATGCTTTTCTTAGGTTGAAAATCCATTATTTTTTACTTTAGTCCCTAGCTTTAATGGAAACTTTGCCCATAGAGGAAATTCAAGATTAGACTGTGAACACATAAAATCCAACACTGCATTTTCCAAAGCTTCAAGAGATTCATGACCGGAAGTTTGAATTTCTAACACCAAGCCCAGTTGTCCACGGGAAATTGAAAATCCAAATTACTAATGAGAAGGAAGAACCCTAAGCATTCATGGCAGCAGATCACAAGGGTTTCTGTAACATGGCAACACCATTGAGTGATAAAACAATGAATCACGATGTAGGTTCCATCTGCTCATTCTCTTTCCTCTTCCTAGCCAGGTGACCTCGGGCAAATTGCTTGACCTGTCTGCCCTTCAGTTTCCTGAAAATAATAATAAATACCAATCTCACATGGATGCTGAGACGATTAAATAAGAAATTGTATATGAAATGTTGTTATTGATGACTTCAAAAATGTTGTTATAGACTTTAGCTCAGATGATATTTTCATGAAACCTATGGATGTGTAAAGGAATGTATCATCAAATTATGCATGTGGTAGTTCTGTTTTTCTATACTCTCTAGGTCACATATCTAAGAGAATAAGGCAATTGTACCAAATCACAGTTGCAAAGCATTCTTGTTTTCACCAGAGAGGTGTGTTTTGCAAAGCACTGGTAGATAGTAACAACCTAAGTGTGGCCAGCCACACACACAGTCAAGCAGTTTTTGTGGCAGTGTCCACAAAAACTCCAGAGAATTCTTCTGTGTGACATGTCTTTGCAATACATGGTAACTGTGTGGCAATTGTGAGCAAAAATATTCCATAGCATTTGGACAAGTCTCTTGGGTATTTTAACAGCCTGATGTCTGCCCTTTTCAACTGGTTTTGAAAAAATGCAGAAAGGATGCCTCTGAGGGCCTGCCAAGAGTAGAGGGGGCTTGGTCTTTCCAATAGCAAGGTGCATGCTCTCTGCCCCTGACATTGTATGGATTCCAGGGCTATTTTGTAGTCCCAGTGGCTGTGACCTGAGCTGGGGTAAAGTCAACTGGTGACTTCCTCTGGGCCTCCACACAATCCCTTCCTGTTCAAAAACTACAGGAAAATGCATTAGCAAAAGGGCACATGAAACTCTGCTAAAATGAAGCTCATAAAAGATTTTTCATTTTTCTTATTTCTGGGGCTATGTTCATTTTTTATTTCATTTATTTAGAAAATTTTATTCAGGACTTAAACTTCTAAAGTCTGTAGATACAGAAAAAATATAACAAACAAAACAATCCCTTCTCTTGTGGAGCTTTTATTCTAGTATGGGAAGAGTGACATAATGATTTAAAAATATATTACATAGTATATTAAAACATGGATAGAGCATAGGGAGTACAGAAGGAGATGTGGTTTGCAATTTTAAATAGTATGTTCAGGAAAGCCTCACCCAGAATAGAACATTTGATCAAGGATGTGAACAAGAAAACCATACGCCTCAGAGAAGAGTATTCTAGGTTGTGGGGACATAAGTGCAAATTCCTTGAGACAAAGTCACGTCTGTGGGTTCAGAAATGATAGCTAGGAGGCCGGATGAAGCAAAGGATCATGGGGAAGAAGTGCTGAAGTAGGGAAGGAAGAGGAGGCGGGCCATGGCAGGATGAGTATTAACTGAGATACATGCCACTGCCAGAGTTTGGGCAGAGAAGTGACATGATTAGACTTCTTTCTAGAAGGATCATTCCAGCTGAGGTATTTTGGGCCTGGAAGGACAGGTAGTCAATTAATTTGCTTTTATACATACTGTCTATTCATTCTACTATTTAACATATATTTTATCTAGTATGGGCTTTGAGCCAGGCAGGCACATAAAGAAATAATTCAGTGTGTGATAAAGAACACCTAACCAGGTATTACACAGGAGGGAAGCTGAGACCTTCCCTCAGCTTGATGCTAAGATGAGTAGCATTATCCAGAGGAAAAGGATACAGAATGAATGCTGCAGGCAGAAATGGCTATGAGAATGATAATAACAATAATGAAATGGTTGATGTGGGTCGGGCACCTGCTATCGGTCAGGCATTTCTCTAAGCACTTTGCATGTGTATCATCTCCTCTAACCTGCACAAGGTGGGTACTATAACTACTCAACAAGATACACAAGAGGAAAGTGAGGTGAAGGAAGATGTAGTCACTAGCTCAAGGGCAACAGGTAGAAAGTGGAGGTAGGTGCTCAGGCGGCCTGAGACCCATATTCATAACCAGTCAGTACAGAGCACTGGAGCCAAGAGATGAGGCTAGAGAAATGACCAGGAGCTCAGGCCAAAGTCATTTTTAAAACAGGTAAGCTCTCTGCCAGACCCCATATGCCACGAAACAGAGATAAATAACAGAACAGGATTCTTTTTCAGAAGGAGTGGACTTTCTAGTGTGCCACATATCAAGGCTTAATAAATACCAATATAAAATTGACCATGGAGGTCTAGATGTGCCAGGAGGCCCACAGAGCACTTCTTACAGAATCCAGTCATGTTCCATGCCAACATCGAAGGCAGCGCAATAGGTGGCTCAGTGGGAAATGTCAAACCCTGGCTTGCCCCAGGATTCAAAGCAACAGCACAGCACAGCACACCAGAGCGGGGCAAGAACCCCACATTACTGGCAGGAGAAGAGCTTTTTCCATGAGGCACCCCGGCAACATAATGCCATTTTGTTATTCAGGATCTGACAGCAAAGAATACACAGAGGAGGAGAGGAAAGCTTTGGTATTGTGTGATGAGGCAAAAGGTCCCAGAGGTTTGGTATACATTGGCTTAAAACAAAAAAAAACATTGCTTGTAATTTTGTAACCTCCTTAGGGTGTTTCAAATGGTTTGTGAAGATCAATGTTCTGCATGTTCAAAGAGTTTAGGGAGTTTTAAAACCTTCCCATTCAGACTGGCCTGTCATAAAGAACAAAGGAACATGGAATTTCTTGCAGGGATCTGAATTCACACAAAGGAGCCCAGAGATCTAAAATCAACAAAGATGGCCTTTGAACTTTCTTCAATCCAAAAGAGGAAAAGAATATGTATTGCTCTGTAGGCTCTTATCTACTTGCTGCTTTTATCTTCCATCAATAAAATTGGTTTTGTGATTTTTATTTATGTTAACCACCCAGCGGCCATTATTGCAAAGAAGTGGTTAAAAGCTTGGGATGAGGTGGACCCAAGTTCAAATTCAAGTTCTACCACTTGGAAGCCTTGTGACCTGGGACAACTTAGTTGAGTCCTCAAAATGTCAAATTTCTCATCTATAGAATGAAAGTAAAAATGTCACCCTCTTCAAAGAGCTGCAATAAGAGTTAAGATGAGAATACAGTTTGTTTATGTCTAATATATGATGAACATTAAAAATATGTAAATTTTGTATTTCTTTTGTTTTGCCACCAGTTCACGTACTTTATTTTTTTAACATTTGTCTTCCATAATAAACCATGGAAGTGGAAGATGAGTGTAGAGTTCCTTCTTCACTACTGCATTGTTTGGCCTGGTGGTGAAAGTTTAGGAGAGCAACGTGTATAGGATGTACTGCTGCCCTAAATGAGAGGTTGGGATGCTATGGTCCATGGGCCAAATCCATCTCCCTGAATGCTTTGGTCAAGTTTTATCAGAACCCAGTCACACTGCTATTTTTACTCATGGTCTATGTGTACTTTTGCACTACAATAGCAGTAGTTGCAACACAGAGTATATGGTTTGAAAGCCTTAAGTATTTACTATCTTTTCCTTTACAGGAAAAGTTTTCTGACCCCCTGCTCTAGAAGCATAAAATACCAAGTCACTTAACTCTGAAACTGTGTAGACTGGAAATTGATACTCCCCACTGAAAACTCTGGAGACCACCCTCAAGTCAAAGTATCTACTTTAGCCGGTATCAGGTGCTGTGTGAGGTACCAGGCAGCCAGACTTATATAGCAGGGTTCTTCCTTATGAAGAATCCACAGTACAGTTGTAAACACAGACGAATACAATTCACTGCCTTGTGAGATAAATTCTGTGTCAATGAGAGCAAATAGCTGGGGCAGTGGGGTTCCATCTTCCTCCATAAGACCATTGCCTCCATCACAGGAGAGATATAGCTTGAAGGGAGGCTTTTCATTTTCCTCTCTTTCACCTTTGTGTCTGTGAAAATACACTGAAGACCATGGGGATGTCTGACGATGCTGTAATGGGAGTAATTCTCGGATTTTCCCGGAAATGGATAGAAGGACTGAGCAAGGAATTGGAGTAAGAAATCATCTGCAGAAATCACAGCTCTAAAGCGTGTAATGATTGTGGGAATAAAACTCTTTCTTGAATAGTGGCTAAAGAAATGGAAGGAGATTGGCCAATCACTACAAACTCTCTTAGAAAGAATCAGAGATATATAAATATGTGAATAAACTTGCAATGGAAGAATCATTCATTCATTCACTGAATTCATATATATAAAGGACCTCATACAGTTACCATATCAGGTATCTCGTACGAGACAATTACTTTAGGCACTTTTCTTAGTAGTATGTAAGAAAAGTAAGTGCATTTGTGCTATCATGCAACTTACCTTTTATTTGGAAGAGGAAGGCCATCTTAGTTTTTATTTCTTCAAAAACAGACTATGA
The DNA here is from genome assembly GCA_028644305.1 of Xerus rutilus. Taxonomy (NCBI): domain Eukaryota; kingdom Metazoa; phylum Chordata; class Mammalia; order Rodentia; family Sciuridae; genus Xerus; species Xerus rutilus. Next base: position 56,123,683 of record CM053400.1, read on the forward strand.
AACAAGAATTAGGGCGTAAGTTGCTCTTCTGGGATGCAATCCTTAGAAACACGGGGCAGGGAAAGGAAGGAAAGGGAGTATGCATACGATATTTTGATAAGCTAGTCACTGCTGTGGACAACTGAAGCTTATGCTCATCTTGTACCCTCTAAGGATTTGGAATATGCCTGAGAAATTTTCCAATAGGGAGTGAGAAAAATGTAGCATTTATCCCCTGAATCCTGTTTCTAATTGATTGAGGGTCATCTAGGTGAGTGAGAGGGAGAACTAGCTCTGCTCTGTCTCTTTTAGGAACAGAGACCCAGAAAACCTTGAGTATATATAGAAACTTCTGAAAGTGAATGCTCAAGTAGGTCAAGGCACACAGGCATAGCACCAAGTATCTGCTCACACAGGAGGCACACAATGATAAATATGCAAGAAAATTTGGTGGTAATGTGTGCTATGCAAACAATTAAAACAGGCTTGTGAGGTTCAGAGTGACTGGGAGGCAAGTATAGATGGGGTCATGAGTGGCAAAAGCAAATTGACCATAGGAAGACCCTGGAAAACACATTCATCAGAGCTAAAAAGCAAGTGCAGAGTTTCTAAGGCAGAAACAAAGAGGAGAATAGAAAGCCATCATGGTGAGTAGGTTTGAGAGAGTGCTAGGAAGCCAGGGGAGACCATGAGGGTTTTGTCAGCCAGGGCAAGGTGATAGGCTGTTAAGCCACATGCGTTGGGCAGTCACTGAGGGATTTGAATCAGGGGTGTGGCTTGATCTCATTAACATTTTAAAAACTTCATCTTGTTACTCTTCTTTTCCCTGCTATTCCTGAATGCTTTAGACAGGGTCGAGCAAGGTTGACCTTCCCTCTGAATGTACAGCAGGATGACATAATCCAAGTAGAATATGAAGAATGGCCATGAAGAGGGGACAACCATGATTGGCACCACCTGGCATAGGATGTTAGAACTGAAGTGGGAGGAGAAAAGGTTTCCACAGGAAGTTGTGGATGCTGTGCCATAGCACTAGAACCCAGGTGTGGTGAGAAAAGCACTCCTGTGGCAGAAGGTCAGAGTCCATACCTGGGAAGGAGGGCATTCACGGGGGGTGGGGTGAAAGCATGGCCCTAACATAGGATATCAGAGCCCAAGTATGATGATGAGGATGTCCATACAGGGTGGTGGACACTGTGGCTCTGTGCAGGGTCAGGAGGACATCTGCAAAGGATGGTGACCAATTTGAGCACAAGGATGGTGAAAAGAACATATGTATATACAGAAGCCCAGTGCCAAGATTTGGAATCCTGGCAGGGTGATGAAAGAGCGCAACTCAGTGCTGAGTGTCGGATCTCAAGGCAAGTGAGGAGGGCACCCACTTGGAACAGGCAGAGAGGGAATAGGCTAGCAGTGTCAGAACACAAGAGGGAGAGGAAGGCATCCACATGGGTGTGGAGTTTTGGAGCCCAATTGGGACAGGGGGTGGGGAGAGTGTGGGTATGTGCAACAGGAACAGGAGATTTGCTCATTCAAGGGCACTGATTAAATAAGCAAATGCATTAATGAAAATGGGACCAGGTTTACCACTATAAAAGAAGGGTACTATAAATATGGAAAGGGAGAAAACTAGAATGAACTCTGTGGTGTTGAATTTGAGTTGGAGATGTAGGTATAGATTTATAGTTTGGCAGAGAGGTGAGAAGTCCCAAGTGTCTCTGCATATGTGTACACTTACATCTGAGTACATTCTTCCTCTTGCCTGTTTGTGAGACCTATGAGCTGCAGCACCTCACCAGCAAGGGGCACATCCAGTGCTTGGATCTCAATTTCTAGATACTGTTCTCTACCAAAAGGAAACAAGGCACTCGGACAAATGGCAGACTTCAGGTTTGGGATAGGGAATGTACAAACCAGGAAAATAAGCCAGGAATGTTTTGTGACAGAAAGCAAAAAAGGGCAAAGAAAGATGGCTACATGTTAAAGGGACAGCCTGAAAGTACTTCAGCTGGCCAACTTGAGATAATTTAAGCATCAAAACAAATGACAGTAACATTATAATCCATTGGATAAAATAGTAACTGTACGTCCATATACATCTAAATAAATGACACTGAAATTTGGTTAGGGTGGAAGATGTTCATATAGATTCAAGGACCTCTCCACAAAATTCTTTTAACATTATAGAGAAAAGAAGAGTAATTTTATAGTGGAGATGCTATTAGATACCATCTTAATCTAGTAATCAAAATTAACAGCACAGGCTGGGCACAATGGCACATGCTTTTAATACCAGTGTCTCAGGAGGCTGAGGCAAGAGGATCACAGGTTCTCAGGCAGCCTCTGCAATTTAGTGAGGCTGTAAGCAACCTAGTGAGATCCTGTCACAAAATTCAAAAAAAAAAAAAAATAGAAAGGGCTGTGGATGTGGCTCAGTGATTGAGCACCCCTGGTACCAAAAAAGTAAAAAAAAAATGGCAACACAATAATGGTTCAAATTAAAATGTGATGGGATGCAATGAAAAGAACACAATGTCATCCTGTGATACTTTCTACCAAAGATGCATGATTTATATCTAATCATTAGGAAATCTCAGATAAAACCAAATTGAAGGGCATCCTGCAAAATTACTGACTTCTCATCTTCAAAAATGTCAAGGTTATGAAATTCTAGTAGAGACTGAGAAATTGTTCCAGATTGAAAGAGAGTAAAGAAACGTGACAACTAAATGCAACTTGTGATTCTGAATTGGAATCTTTTCCTGGGAGGACGATTATTGAGATAATTGGCAGAACTTGAATGAGGTCAGAGAGTAGATGATAGAATCCAATGGTCGTATTATGGATATGTTGAAGAATATTTTTATTTTAGGAACACCATACATTAAAGTACTTGGGAAATAATTAACATTCAATTGACAACTTCCCCTCAAATGTTGCAAGAAACAAAGTTGTACCAGTGTCACAACTTTTCTGTACATTTGAGATTGTTTCAAAATGAAAGGTTTCAAAATTTTACATAATAACACTGGTCTTTTGATTTCTTGGGTCCTTCCATGTGACCCATATAGCACAGCTCCTGGAAGAAGGGAGATAGAGAAGGTCCTAGGAATACATTTTGGAATTGTTTCTAGAGCTAACAAGATTAAATGAAAGGAGCAGATTTTTATACTATCTGGTTTAGGTTTGAATTACAGTTGTGTGATCTGGCACAAGACAGACAGACACTCTGAGCCTGTTTCCTCATATGTAAAATGGGTTCTTAGGTGGAACAAATTTAATAAGGATTACAGAGCATCTGGTAGAGTCTGAATTTCAGTTTCCTTTTTCTCCTTAAAAAGAAGAATAAGAGTCATCAAAAAGGACTTAATGTTTCGAATGCCAGATTATATTCCTAACTTTACCTTAACCTTGTTGTGTGAATTTGACTAGGTCATTTCACCTCTCAAGGCCTCAATTTCCTTCCAGGTGAAATGAGAGGTGGAAAAATGGAGCAGTAAGGAGTAGGTTTTATGACTGTCATTGCTACTTCTAGTTCTAAAATCTAAAATGTTATTCTTTATTTTTCCTTTATTTGTTTGAATGATAATACAAAAGATGAAGATAATGGAAGATTTTGCTATATTTAAAGGATAATCCTCAGTTTTAGCAGTCAAAGCATGTAAAGTCCACCTCCTACTGGCTTATACAAACTGACTCATTTATATCTTCTTAAATTAGTGGATAACTTGAGAGGTGGTGTTGTTAGGTTACTGTTGAGCACATTAATAATTTATGAGCCAAGGAATTAGCACACACTTTAAGTTTTCGCCACATTTTTTTCTTATTCATAATTCTTTGCCTAATTGCTTTTTCCCTTAAAAATGGGGAAGCTAAGACCTTGGATATTTGCCTAATGGCTCAAATAGAACCATGACCCAGCTGCCAAGTCTTTCAGTCCTTTTATAGCCTAGGGACATTTGCCATTGAAAGAAAAGTGATGGGTTTGATTTTCCTCAAAGAGATATTTTGTACTGACCTCTGGCCCTATTAAATGCTTTGGCTATCACCCATTCACTGTAATGGGAGCAATAAATTTGTTGTAATTTAGAACATTTTCAAGTAGGGAATATTGACAAAAACAAAATAATGTTTTGAAAACAGCCAGGATGAAGTCATGAATAAATAAATATGTTGAACTTAACTGATAAATTAGCAAAACTTATTCCCAAGAACACAAACTGGTCTGTTTCAATGTTAAGCCAAAGGTATTCCCATTTTTAATAGAAATGTAGTCTTGCTCTTTAGGCCAGAGGAAAGGTGAGCTGCATAGAAAGGCATTTAAAAGCATAAAAAGGTATTTATCCTTTATGACAGACCTGTTTAAAATAGATCTATTTGTTTTCAGCTAAATGCCAAAAGAATCAGCCAGACTAGTCTAGTAGCCTTTTCCATGGCAAGGCATTTATTTTCATGGTATAAACACCTTTATCAAGTATTTCAGCAGGCTTTTTTTTTTTTTTTTACCTTTTTTGTATTAGTTCCTTAGATTGATGTCAAAGAACTGAAATTCTGGTTAGATGTTATCTGTATAGGTTTCCTTTCGAGTGAAAGAAATGACTCCTAGCTTGGAATATTCTTATTGAAGAAGCAGATAGGGGTGTATGTGGCATTGATCCTTGTGCTAATCTTCTTTACGTAGGTAGCATCATAATGACAGATGGCAAAAGGATCCAATAACCCATAGAACATATTTGCAAAGCTGTGAGGCCTTGGATGGTGTTGCTTTTTGCTAAGACCAAATGGCTAAATCTTCCAGGGTACAGGTAGCCTGAGGGCATTGTTAGCTGCATAAAAACTAATTGGACCAATTTAAATGGAAGAAAATTTTGCCTGAAGTCTTTAATCACACTAGTAACCTAATGGTTTTCAGCTCAGCATAGCCAGATCTGTGTTTAGGAAGATGAATTCATGTATGTAGCTTATAAAACTCTAAGCAAGATCAGAGCATTAAGGGGAAAAATAAATACCTCAGAAAGTTTTCTGTAGGTGTATCTTATGTCTTAGAGATCACTGCAAGAAGACAAGCAAGCAATTGTAGGACAAAGGAAGACATGAATAAGATGACTCTGGTTTCGCGATGATAACAAGGAACGTTCCTCCATGAGGAACTAGATGTTCATCTTTATATACCAAGGATCCCAAACTGTAACTTCACTGCTTCAATGAGTTCCCCAAATAACAGAACAATAGTTTGACATATTACTAAAAGTAATAGTTTTTAGTATAAAGAGAATGGACTAAAACTGATGAGATTTTGTTCAAATTCTGCCCTTTCCATGAGGGTTTATGCAAGTCACTCAAACTTTCTGAGCCTTTCCTTCCCCATAGAGTAGTGGTAAAATTAATACCTACCCAGATACCTCAGGAGATTTTGTAAAAATGTAATCAGCTAATCAATGGAAATGTGTGAACAAGCTATAAAGCTCTGTTTTAAGTACAAGAAACCATTATATTTTATTATGGTGGAAGTTAAATGTTCTAGGTCTCTCAATTTTTATTCACTGCTTTTTTTCTTTTTTATGGTACTAGGGAATAAACTCAGGGACACTCAACCACTGAGCCACATCCCCAGCCCTATTTTTTTTTTTCGTATTTTATTAAGAGGCAGGGTCTCACTGAGTTGCTTAGGGCCTTGCCATTGCTGAGGCTAGATTTAAACTCATGATCCTCCCTCCTCAGCCTCCTGAGCCACTGGGAGTACAGGCATGCACCTGTATGCCCGGCTATTCACTGGTTTTAATTCCACTCTTACTTTCAAGTCATGTGCAATGTATACATCTGCTATAATTCATCAAATCAAAGTTCCCAAGTCTGTAAAAGTCACATTCTAAAGAATGTGATTTCAAACAAACAAACAAAAAAAACATTTCTTTTGGACTATATGAAGTCTCCTTTGGAAAGTAATACACAGTCAGAAGCAATTATGGCACCAGCAAGTATTCTGAGAATTCATGAAATCCCACAGCCAAAACCATGATCCATTGCTCCAATACCAAAAGCATTTGGCAGGCTATATTTTGGAAGCCACAATACTATCCACTTTGGAGGTTCTAAACGGGGCCATTTGGATTCATTGTGACACTGGCTGGTCCCAGTACTCTGGGGAGATGGCACCAGAGTTCACCAGTCTCTTCAGAGAATGTTTTTCTTATTTCTTCTTGTGCCTTGCTTAATGATAACCTTACTGGATAAAGAAATATTATAGCATTCATTTTAGGGGATTCTCCCATAAAAGTTACTCCCAAGCATTGCAATATGAATATTCTGCAAAATTTTATGTTATAAAACCTTTGCGTAGCATCTCTGGATTTCCCAGTACCACCCTTACACAGCCTGTCATTCATATCCTTAATGATAGGTTTATGTGAAAGAGCTTCCTTCACACTTTGCTCTGCTTCCTCTTAGATGGCAGTCTGGTTCTTTTTGTGAAATGCAGCACTAAAGGAGATGGTTCCTTCAGGCACATAGCACAGTTCAGTTACTATTTCAAATGAAATGTATCTAGACAAAAAGCTACAAACACCATCTCTTAGTAATAGCAGTGGTGCGTAGCCAGGTATGCAGTGGCATGTTTGTGAAAATCAGGCTTCAGCCCTGGCCAAATGTCAAACACTTCAGATAAGGAAGATAAAAATCTCTTGCCAAAGTGTGAACTACATAATCTCACTCAACCTTTCCATGCCAAAGCCAGTTCTCAAAGTCTACAGCTCACAAATTCCTCCTAAAGAATCATAGAATATAAGAAATGGAGGGACCAGGGACATCATATCATGGGACTTCCAGGTGGATGCTTAGATGTCTCTACTGCACTTAAAGCCAAAAGGGGCTTCAGTCTCAAATTAAAACACTTCCAGGGGTGGGAAAGAACCCCTTTACAGAAGAACTCAATCATTTTTAGAAACTCCTCACCTTAAGAAAAGTTGTGCTTTGTTTTAATTCTTCCCAATGTCCAAGACTCAACCTAACCCTGTGGATTGTCACCTATATAGGCTGACACATACCTCAAGTCTGCTCTAAATATTCAGATAGTACAAACTCAGTCTAATCACTTGTCATCTGGCACAGACCTCTTCTTACTCACAAAGCAGGCAGGACACTGTCTGCAAACCCAGATGTGCATTCTAGCCTATAGATTTCCCCTTTACCTTTATCCTCACCAAAAATAGATAAAGCAAATGCACATCATCTTCACTTTTTAGGGATAGCTTCTAATAATCAGCACTTTTTCAAAGAGCACAGAAAACCTCTGTTTCAATCATTCTTTCTTGGAACTTTGCTTAGAATGTGCAACCAATCACTGGCTTAGTTTGTAGGCTCTATTTGCCTATGTTCTGTCTTCTAGTACTCTTCTCATTCTTCATAGTTCTTTTGTAATCTTATGTATACTCTGACTTATTTCTTAATGAATACTTTTTTTGGCTTAATGCACTTTTCATGAATGTCATTATGTCTGCATTAATTTTAGCCAACATGATCTCATATTTTCATTAGCTTTGAACATCTTAGTTGCTGTCTTTTCCCAAGGCCTATGAGTCCATTCACAGACAATGTGAACATTTTTAAGCAAGCCAGTGTGTTCTCATAAGCCTTACCCTTAATGGTATGTTTAAACAGAACTACCAGTTACCTATTGTGGATTTGGGTGTGAACTGACCTAGTTAACACAGTCTACTATGGAATCAGAGACAATAAATGTTTTTGAATTTTGTTTTCTGCTCTTTGTTTTGTATAAAATGTTCATTTCCTAGTATACTTTTATAATAGACAATGGTTGATGATTATATTTATCTCCACGTATATATCACAGAATTAATCTGAATTGTCTGGCCTAAAGTGCAAAACTTTCCAGTACTAAAATAAGATATGTCAATATAATGTAGTGGTATGCAAAAACCCAATCTAAAAAGACTTCTTCACTTCTTATAAGAGATAATTTCATTCCCACGCAAAATGTAGACATGAAATCATCCATAAAGAATTATATATCATTTGCATATATGTCTATCTGTGGTACACATCATCCTGTTAGAATAAAGAAGGCAATGTAGTTGACAAGCAATGTTGAAAACTCTGAAAAATTGAGCATTTTCCTTACCCGCCATTTGTTCACATTTACTTCTTTTGAATCCCAAAGCAACTGCATTACTGGAACCACCATATTTTTTTTGGCCACAGCTTTAGGAAATAGAAATGATGCCGTATCTCCTCAACTCTAGGCTTCTGTGAAACTCTTCCTCAAGTCTGGAGGCACTTGGGTTGAAAATAACTAGTTCAATTGCACAGGGTCTGGTTTCTTCTGTTTTGTTTGACCTGGGCATGCTCAGCTTCCAACTAGTTCCATTGACCAGGATCTGGTTTCTTCTGTTTTGTTTGAACTGGGCATTCTCAGCTTCCATCTGCCTGTCATCCTAGAACAGCATTCCGTGCCAGCCTACGTGGCCTCTCTTGGGCAGGAAGGTAAGTATTCTAAAGTGAATCACATTCGGTAGCTGAACAAACAGTGCAGCATGGAGATAGCCTTTTATTCATAGGAAACCAGATAGCCATTTTGATGATAAAATATTTATCCCTATTATCTTCTTGTTGTCAAGACTACTGCATATAGCACATTTCTAAGAGGAGCTGGAGTATTAAAGAGATTATATATATTAATAGGGAAATATTTATTTTGAAAACATATATTAACATTTTATTGCCCAGAACTAAGTATGATTTGCCATTAAATGCTCATTAAGATCACACCATATCATACTTTAAGCCAATACTCTTTCTCCTTTTTAATCATTACCTTCATCTAAGAAATAACATTCTTTATAGCTTAAGGAGGTGAGGGCAAAGATGCAGTCATTTTTAATCTCAGTGAATTAATTGGTGTGAACTGATATTAACTTTCAGAAAAGTTTGACTTCTCTAAATGAACATTTTAGAATAACTTAATTTTATTTAAGTTAACATACTTTTAGCTATTTACCAAATACTGACTAAGCTTGATGGGGATCCAAAGATGTTAGCCAGGAGCTGTCTGTAAAGTGGGGCTCACTAGCACACAAATGCAGATCGTTCTATACCTAGGCAGACTCAGATTAACACCATGGTAAGAGCACAAAGTTCTGGAGGTGCAAGGAAGAGGATGAGGTGGATCCTATTTTCAAAAAGGTCTTCAAAGAATATGCTGAGTGTGAGTTAGATCTTGAAGGATCATAAATGCAAGTAGCATTTGTTGAGTATTTACTCAATGCCCAAACTGTTCAGTGCTTTAAATGTATTGACTCTTAATTCACATGATTAACTTATTAGCTAAATCTTGTCACAATTCCCACTTTAGAGTTGCATAACTGAGGCATAAAACTGTTAATAACTTGTCAAAGTCCATAGAGTATGAGTCAGTAATGGGCTCAGGATGCAAATTCAAGGAGTCTCCCACTAGAATGCTCATTCTCAGTTGTAATACCAAGTTACTTCGTATCATGGATAAGCAAGATGTCAACAAGCACATTCAAGCAGGGGAAGCAGCTCAACCACAGTCATGGAAAAGAGAACATTCAGAAATGTTTAGAAAATTTAAAGTTGATTAAGATAGCTTGAACTTGGGGGGGAAATGTACTGAGGAATTATAGAATACAAGATACATGGAGAATACAAGTAGCAGTGGATGGCAGAGAGTTTGGAACACTGGCCTGAGAAATTGCAGGGGATGCAGGGGAGTGCTGTGGTTAGATTTTTCTTACTGTAATACCTTAGAGGGGAGGAATGATTGATTGGAGGGATGCACAACATTAAGAATCTATTAATTAAGCAATTCCTTGGAAACTATTTGTTGTGCTTCCCCAATATGCCAAGCACTATTGTCAGTGTTAGAGGTATAGAAGAGAATAAGAGAGATAAGGCCCCACTTGTATAGAAAAATACAAATAATGTGTAAGTAAACAGATAAGTAAGCATGATAATTTTGTATAGATATGAAAGGAAAAAAATAGAACAATATGATGTGATACAGAGTAATCATGGGCAGAAGGAATGGCCACTTTGGAACAGTGGTCAAAGAAGGCCTAACTGAGAAAGTGTCATTTGAATTGAGGCCTGAACAACAGAAGAGTCAGTCATGGGTGAAGGCAGGTCAAGGGTTCAGCAGAATGGCATTGGGGTTCATTAAGAAAAACATTCCAGGCAGATTTAACAAATGCAAAGGCTCTGAGTTGGGAAAGAGCTTGAAGGGCTCCAGGGACAGAGAGGATTCCAGAAAGAAGTACTTAGCAAAAAAACAGGGAGAAGGGCACAGGTTGAGGTTGGAGAGGTTGGCAGGGTCAGGACCTTGTAGTGAAAGGGCAAAAGCATTTGCATTTTATTCCAAATGAAGTGGAAGCCAAGTTTTAAGTAGGTAATGACTTAACCCATTTTATATTTTGAAAAGATCATTCTGGAAAATATTATAGGGTATGAGACAAAAAGTGAAAGCAGGGAGACCAATTACGAGATTAATTGCAGAGTTCTAGACGGGGAAGAAATGATGTGGCCCAGATCTTGAAGGAGGAACAAGGTGAATGGATTAGGATTGTTTTGGAGTTAGAGCTATAAGGACTTGAGTTGAGTCAAAGATATGAGAAAAATGAAGGCACAAAGGATGAGTCTAAGAATTTTGGCTTAAGTAACTGCATGAGGTGGTGCCAGTAACTGAAATGGAGAGAACTGGCTTGGAGGTTGGGGATATTAGGTTCTTCTATGGACATAGTGAGGGCAGGTCTGGGGGCAATGGGGGTAGCTGCTTTGAAGATGGCAAAGGATGAATGGCTACAAAAGATATGAAATTAACTGACTGATGTGACTAGATATTAGGGTGAGGGTTTTGATATTTTCAGATTTTGAATCTGATGAACTAGAAAGGAAGTGCCTCTAATAAACAATTGGTAAAAGAATAGGAGGACTTTGAGAAAAGAGTAGGATCAATATAGAACAGGAAGAAATACATAATCAAATAATGGATAAGCACAACAGACTTTGCATTTGAAAAGTCTTGGGTTTGACTCTTAGATGAGCCATTTACCAAATCCCTGTCACCAGTTACTTAATTGTTTCAGTCTCCATTGTTTTTTTATCTGTAAATTGAGAGAAATGATACAGTGATAAGACAGTGATAAGGATTAAATGAGATGATTATATATAAATGCTTCATGCACAAGAATCTTGCAGTAAATGTTATCATTGTATCATAATTGTTATTGTAATAATAGCAATGTAATAATGATAATACTTTGGGATATGTTTCATTTTTTTTTAACTATTATTGAAATGATAATGTTCTTACTCTTAGCTCCTCTTAAGTAAGTATTGTAAGCATATTAACCCAGATTTCAATCCAACATTCCTTTTTATTTATATTGAATCAGTAAAACAAGCTGGAAATTATGCTCTCTATCCATTGTACAGGTAAATAAACTAGGGCTCAGCAAGAGTGATGAGCCCAAGATTAGACTGCCATGAATTATAACCTATGTGGAAGATAAGACTCACACCTAGATCTGAATTAATCCAAATAATTCTGAACTCCTTCCCAACTAGACACTTATAAGATAAAATTACCTTTGTACCACTTTGTCATTTCTCTGGGGTCTATACTAAGTGCATAAATTCTGTTTAATGGAAAATTTATTAGCAAGTCAGCACAGCATGAAGCTCTTTCTCTAATTTTCCAGTGCTGGACCAGGCTCCTCTCAAGGCCTATCTTTGGAGGAGATGAAAAGAAGTCTTCAATACTCACCCATTGACAAGTATGGTAAGTGGACAGACTCTCTAGGCTTATTAAAGAAACCACCCCTAGGACAATGGTATCTATTCCTTTGATGACAAGTGAGAAAACACTGTATTTTTTAATATCTAGAAATGAAAGGTGTTTTAACATATTATAAAATTCTAATTCTGATCTTTAAGTTTTTTATAACTCTAATCTTTAAGCTTAATAATAATAATACATATCTTTTAAAATCAAAATAACCTCTGACCTCTCAAGACATTTCAAACACTACATCATCACCTTATCATGTCCGTGGCCTCAAAGCCCCATGTCATCCATAGATGTAGGAAGAAGAAGAAAAAGCAGGGATGAGTTTTCATAATTACATTATACCCCAGGAAAGCTCCTGCCACCAACTAGCTGCCCAGTGGTGACCTGTAAATCCAGCCATTCCCTCAAACAGCTGCAGAGGAGATGGGGCGAGTCGATGGGCTCCATTTCACACAGATCAGCGGAATGGATTAATACAGATTTCAGAAATAATTAATAAAGTTCTGTGCAGGCTTCTGGAAGCCAGAAAATGCACAATGTCCCTTATCATCAGCTGCCATATTAATGTACAAGGGCTGTGATGTCCTTTCTTCAACCTTAAAGCCTGAGAGGCTGCATATTTAATAGGAATTTTGGCACAATGGACCCCTTTATTTATGGCAACTCATTCAACTACATGAAGGACTGAAAACAATGTCAGCTCAAGAGATCAGATTAAGACAAGAGCTGTGTTTGGGAAAGAATACATTGGGTGATGTGTGCCTGCTTCTCTGGCAGAGATGGCAGATATGGGCTTTGGGATCTTCATCAACACACCTCAACTGCAGTGTCAGTACCTGAGGCATTAGAAAGCATTTAAGAAACAAAGGAGAAACTTTGTTCTAGATAGATGCAGACACACTACCTGGGTAGATAAAGGAAGGAAATGAGCTTCTCACTCCCAATACATATGTAGAATACAGCTGAGTGCTTTTATTTATTTATTTTTATTGAGATACTGCAGGTTGAACTCAAGGATACTATACCACTGAGCTACATCCTTTACCTTTTATTTAAATTTTTATTTTGAGACTGGGTCTTGCTGAGTTGCCCAGGCTGGCCTAGAACTTCTGATTCTCCTTTCTCAGCCTCCCAAGTATCTGGGATCCTAGCAACTGAGTGCTTTTTAATTGTCCACTTTACGGCATAATTGGCCAGTCCAGCAAAAGATCTTCTTGAGGGGAAAATGTGCTCCAAATGTCAAAACATTGCATTTTTTAATAGATATGTCATTTCCTCAAACCTGACAGATGTGACTTCACAACCACAAAATACAGGGCATTCCTTGAAATATGTGCTTTGACCAGCAGTCGTTCTTTTTATGGTAGAGTTTCAAGATGAAGCACTTCTTTAACTTAGAGATCTGCTTCTTAAAGAAATAGAATTATAACAATTTCACAAGATGGAAAAGACATAAAGAATTTAATAATACAAAAGTTGGTTTTCCTGTTCATATATATACCAAGGGTAAGAAAAATCATTAGGCTATTTGATTGGGGTAAGGGTAACTACAGACAAAGAAGATATATTCAATATCTCTCACTAGAAATACCACATCATACAAGAAAGAAACCTTTAGTTGTTCTTTATTTTCATTTCATATACAAAGTGTGGTATAGCAGTGACTTCATGAGCTGTTTCTTCCTCTCTCTCTTTCTCTCTCTCTCTGTCTCTCTCTCTCTCTCTCTCTACCTAAAAGAGCAGAGCTAGACAATAAAGGTCAAATTAAATGGCACAACTATTTTATGTGGAGATGGTTCAGTCTTTTCCTAAAGCCCTTGGTCTAGTTGTGCCCCTCTTAAGCCAAGTGGCTGCCCAGGTCATGTTTACTTTTATACTCTGGCAATAATGGCATCGATAATAAATGCCAGCCTTGGTGCCTGCTGATTTTGTTAACCATCCTGAAGGAGAGCCTGCTCACACTGGTGGGTGGGACGTATGTTCACAATCGTATTTTCACTGGAGTCCTGTGGGGCAAGAGACACTGGAATATCACAGGCCAGTAAAACTACATGTGGCACACTGAAGGTTGATTACAGTAATAAAAGGATTACCAGCTTATTAAAGCATCAATCTATGCCTGGAATGAAGTCACATTTTCAGGCTGGATGAAAGGAAATATTTGTACTCTGGGACATATATTTGGTTTTAGTCCGCTTAGAGTTAAAATTCAGTGATGTGCATCAGCTTGCCCTCACCTCATCATGCCCCATGACGACCTTCCTCATATCTGATCAGACTTGTGCCACAAGAAGTGAGTGAGAGAGTCAACAGAAGCAGCAGCAACAGCAGCACTTCCACTGAGGAGACTTTATGTGCTGCATAAGGGATTTTGACAGAGACCTCTCTTATGAGAATAAATATGCCTATCTAACTGCATGTTCCTAGGTGGTTTCATGAAAATGTAGATGGCTGGGTTGTACTGAAATCTCAGCTATCAAAGGGGACCAAAGCAGTAGTAACTACAAACAAACATGCTCATTTTTACAGAATCAATGAATAGTTTCCCTACTTTAGAACAGAAAGGCAACATCTTCCTGGCACATGCCTCTCTACTCTCTTGGACAGTGACCTAACATTAAGCCACTAGGCCCATTCCCTTGACATACCCATGGATATTGTTTAAAGTCCTCATTTGCCACTGGTATTTAGACCTAGGCATTTGAAACTCAAGCTATCAAGAAGAAAAATAAATACATAAATAAAATAGAGCTACCCTGCTGCAGAGAGAGGTTCTTTTCATTTTCTCTGTTCCTCCCTCCCCTTTTTGGCCAACATTGGTTTGGCACTCATTGGTGTCAGACTGATGATTCTCTTATGCACATTGCCAACTTATAAATTAGTGCCACCATTTCTCCCATTTACAGATGAAGACACTGAGGCTTAGAAAGATTAAGTTAACAAAAGCCACAGAGCCCACAGATTTGCCTGACATGAAAGCCTGTGCTCATAGCCTCAAGATATATATACCACCTTCCTGATCTGTCTCCTGTTTTATTCCAACCTCCAAATGCTACCTGGACAGCATAGCTCCAGATCAGACATCAATCAGTTACGTTCTTCTGATGTCAATTTTCTCATTTTAAGTTTACATATTGTTTTATAGCCGCTCAACCAGCATCTCTGGTCCAGACACTTCACCAGATCCAGGAAATCTCTCTGGCCCCTGTGTGTTGTATTGGGTCAGTCTGGTTAAGAAAAATGGGGAGAATATTGGAAGGCCACTAAGTAATGACTGAACTTCTCTTCTGATGCAGGCTATGTGTCTGATCCCATGAGCCCAATGCATTTTCATTCTTGCCGGAACAGTGGCAGCTTTGAGGACAGCAGCTGACAGCGTTTGGCATATACCTAAGAGGAGTTTTCCCCTATACTGACAGCAATGAGTCCAACCATGGCAGGCTTGCTCCCAATTATAATACTTTGCTGTCTAAGGTCTCCTTAAATTGGCTTGTTTATACTGGTCCTACTTCATCCTCTACCATGAGTTGGTTTTGGGGGTTTGTGGTTAAAGAATGAAATGTAAAAGAACCAAGACAGAATGTACACTAAGAATTGTTTTTAATTTTGTAAGTAAAAAAACAATTTATCTTATAACTTGGAAATTGGGGCCTTAGTCTGTGGTGAGCACTTAATAATTATTATGTTTTCCTAGACAGAGTTATGTACACTTGTGTTGGAGAGGCCTGGGTTTAATTTCTTAGAATATTGGTTATTTTCTTAACTCATTATGTTACTTCTGGTGTTCAGCTCCATGATTAAAGATTTTTTATTGCAAGACTTCCACTGAGTATGCCTTCTTCAGACATATTGGTAGAGAGCAATAATGACCTTCACATTAAAGAGCTTTCAAAAACAGAGTACTTAGTTGTTTACCCCCCTTTTCATGCCATACCAAGTGCTCTATGCTCCACTTAGGCAACCTGTTACTGTCAGTACTAAGATGCTCTAAATGCTGTCTACTCACTTATGAAACCAGACCACTGATGCAAGGCTCCCATTTATATCAAAATCTAGTACAGATTTAAGATGCCTGCTACCTTTAAAAAATGGGAAATCTGCCCTTCATGCTGGTTCCAGCCAGGAAGACAGGAGTCATTCCAACGGATGAAAGAGTTTTGCCACTGAAAGACAGACTTGGAAAAAAAAAAGGAGGAAACCATGAAAATTTAGTGATAATTACTGCTTTTGACTTCAGCAAGATAAATAAAATTAGAAAAGGAAGATTTGGCATCCTCTAAGTCAAGGCTTCTCAACCTTGGCACTTAGTGACACTTTGGACAGGATTATTCTTTGTTGTTTGGGACTGACCTGGGCACTGTAGAATGTCTAACAGCTTCCTGGCCAACACCACCTCCTGTGATAGGCAATTTTCTGCGTCAACTTGACTAGATTGTGGGAGGCTCAGATACCTAATTAAGCATTATTCTATGTATGTCCATGAAATGTTCCCAGGACACAATAGAATTTGAGCTGGTACACTGAATAAGATGAACTTCCCGCCCCAATGTGAGTAGTAAGCATCATCCAATCCACTGACAACCTACATTGAGCAAGAAGGAAGGATTCCCTCACTCTGATTGATTGCTCAAGCTGGAACACCAATCTTTTCCTGCCCTCAGCACTCCTGGTTTTCAAACATTTAGATTCTGACTGGAATCTATGTCACTGAATTTCCAGTTCTCAGACCTTGGAACTATATTAACAAGCTGCACAGGATTTCCTGCTTGCAGAAAGCAGATCATGGGACTTCTCAGCCACTATGATTACTTGAGTTAATACTATATAGGACATATGCACACACATCACATGCATGTATATCCATACATATGAACATTCAAATATATACATGTATACACAAATATACAACTGTATACATATATACAGTTGGCCCTCTGTGTGCATGGGTTCCACAATGGAGGATTTGACTAACTACAGATCAAAGATATTTAAAAAAAATTACATCTGTGCTAAACAGGTGCGGACTTTTTTTATTATTATTACTGTTCCTTAAAAGATAGAGCATAACAACTATTTGCATAGAATTCATATTGGATTAGATATTATAACTAATCTAGAGATTATTTGAAGTATACCAGAGAATATGCATAGGTTTTATGTAAAATACTATGCCAGGGGTGTGGATACTGGGGATTGAACTCAGGAACACTTGACCACAAAACCACATCCCCAGACCTATTTTGTGTTTTATTTAAATACAAGGTCTCAATTTTGCTGAGGCTGGTTTTGAACTCATGATCCCACTGCCTGGGATTACTGGTGTGAGCCACCGCACCCAGCATTTTATATAAGGTACTTTAGTATCCGTGGGTATGGGTGTCCACAGGAATTCTTGAACCAATTTCCCCCTGGATACCAAGGGACAACTCTCTATCTCTATCTATCTATCTACCTATCTACCTACCTACCTACCTACCTACTATTTGTTCCATTCCTCCAGAAAACTTGAATTAATATACCCCTGCACATATTATGACAATCAAATATGCCTCCAGACATTTCTAAATGTGTCCTGAAGGGTGAAATTTCTCCTGGTTGAAAATCTCTGCTCTAAAACCAGAGAGGACAACTAGGGAAGAGAGAGCTTGCCTCTGACTAGCTGCTTTTAGGAATATCTGCTTTCTTCTCCTCCTGAAGTAAGTGGACTCACACAAAAGGAATTGAGTGCTTGAAGTGCTGATTGCCCTTGGATATCTGTGTAAGCTCCCCTCTCCTTTCCTCCTGCCAATTAGAAATTTTGTGTGTAGAGGGTGATTTCTATCAGGAGAACAGGAACTCCACCTCTAAAATTCCTTTGAGCCTCTTCTTATGACCTACGGTTGCAAAGTCGCCAGTCCCCACATGCTCTGATTAGCTTGTGGATAGCCCAGTGTGGGTCCAGAGACAGAAATTAAAACCTTCATGCTTCCAACTAGATTTATCCCTTTTAAGCCTCCAGCCTTTTCATTTCCCTACCCAATTATTCTGGAGTCACAGGTACTCTATCCCACCAAACAAGTTCCCAAAGGGCTTTATAATAAGCAGAGCCAAGGAACCTGAGGTGACTGCTCAGGCCTAAACCCTCTGGCAAAGGCACAGAAGGAGAAATGGAAACTGGTTAAAGAACACCTGTCTCCATAGCTCCCCTTCTGTTGCTTTGCTTTGGCTACTCTAGGGAATGAGCCAGTGCCTAGTCCAAGCCAGTTTAGGGCTTAATCCTTTAATGAGATGAATTAAAAGAAATACCTTAAAAGCTGCAGTGTGGAGGAGAAATAGAGAGAGAGATGGTTTAAACTAACACAATCATAGCTTATGCAATGCCCTGCCAAATATGTACGTAATCAGGACCATGGACAGTACCAGGGTGAATCAAGTCCTCACCAGTTCCCAGTGGAAGAGGTCCTATGCAGAGGGAGGACTGTTTGCTTCTAAAATGCTCCTCTTTTAGAAAGGGGATTATCTAGACAGATTTGTCAAGCTCCCTTTCTTTGTTTCCTCTAATTAGCCACCTCCTCTCTCCACACTGCATTTCCTTCTGTTGCTGCTTCCCTCTGGCTCTTGTCTTGTCAAGTATCTGCAAATAATGAGACTAATGTGTCTTGATTCCTGAGAAGGGAAACCTTTTCACAGATGCCAACCTGCAGCTCACTAAACTATTTCCATTACTATACCTTTAATGGGGCCCACGGATCATCTTAGGGCTTGTCTCAAGATGATGGGATTTTTAGCTTTTGGGTTTTTTTGTTTTTGTTTTTGTTCCCCCCACCTCCAGCATCCTCACTGAAAAATGTCTCACTAATTGCTTTCTTTTTCTGCTGGTAAAGATGAACTTCTAAGATCATGTTTCTGCATGCTTAGCACATTAAATTTTTCCCACGTACATGCAGCACTGCACTAACTCTGAAGATGTTCAATTAACTATAATTGTAACCCAAATTACAGCAGCACCAGGAAAGAGTTATTCCAACAGCATGATTATTTAGTTTAAATTATTTCTAAAGCTGACATTTCCTTAGGAAACAGAAAAATTGGGTGCTTGGGGTAGAATAAAAGGTTAATGCTAAACAATCCATCTAAAATGAAGAGTATGATTTTTCTTTCTCTTTCTTTAATCTTTCCTCCTTCCCTCTCTTCTTTTCCTTCCCTCTCTCCTCAACAATAAACATTGGTCGTGGAGTCATTTCAAACTTTCATAGTAGTTGTGTGACCTTCGACAAGTCATTTAACCTCTCTAAGCTACAATTTATTATATGTAAGATAATGATAATATGATTTATCATGTAGAGTTGCTATGAAGATTTCAAATGATATAAAGTGTGTAATGTGGTACTTGCAGCATAATAGCAGATACTGTTGTTTGTTGCTACTGTTATATCAACATGCCTCCAAAGAGCTGTATTGTAAAAGGAGAGCATGAGAAAGGTGGAGATTTTCTTCCCCTTGTAGAAAAAAACTATCAGCATCTCTAAAAACTGCATCTTCATAAGCAGCAAGCTGCCCAGTTTACATCTCTGAAGCAGACTGAGCCGAGATCTAGCAGATCTTAGGTAGCAATGTCTGATTTTATACCTAAAACAAAATCAGAAGGGAAATCAAATTCCTTCAGCCAAATGTAAGAACTAGAATGAATTCTCCCAAGAAAGAGGGATCCTAAGTAAAAATAAAAAAAAAAATTATTGAGCATCTGCTCCATGGTAGGAAGAGTTTTTGATTATTTAAAATGTATTATTATTTGGGCTAGGGTTGTGGCTCAACTGTAGAGCACTTGCCTAGCACATGTGAGGCACTGGGTTTGATTCTCAGTACCACATTAAAAAAAAAAAAACAAAAAAAAACAAATAAAGGCATTGTGTCCATCTACAACTATTTTTTTTTAAAAAGTATTATTTGACTTAATTTTCTGCATAGTCCTAGAAAGGAGAAATTTTTAAATTTATTTCTTTAGTGGAGAATTTACACCTACATATGCAGAGTAACAAATCCAAGCTAGTATAAAATAGAGCCAGATTTCAAAGTTAATTTTGCCTTGCACTACTGTCCATAATTTGCCTACTACACAATGCTGCTTTCACTGTGATTGAGGAAAAGCTAAAACATAGCACATGTTCACAATTCAGAATTGTAAAAGCAAACATATCTGCCGTTCTATAGTCCTGAGGAAAATTTGGGAACTATCACAGAATTTTCAGGAACCAGAAAAACAAACCTTTCCTAATTGCTATGGTTCATTATTATAAAGTAAAGCCAAAAAATAATTATTTTCTCTGTTATAATTATGAAAGAGAAGGGGCTGGAATAATCTCAAGGCTCAAAAAACATACATTGTTATTTTCTAGGCAGAAGGAACCAGAAATGATTGACAGAAACAAGACTCTCACTGTGATAAGCAGAAACAAGAAAAGTTATGAGGGCAAAGCACAGCAATTAGGGAAGCCAAGGAGTTTCACATTCTGCTTTCCTCATTAGCACTCTGGGTGGGGAAAGCGAGGAGAGATGGTGTAGGCTTTACCAGCAGGATTTGAATACCTTATTTCTTCCTAGTTTTGTGCTGCTTGCAGTTACTCAAGCATGCAGACTGAAGAGCACCCCCTGATCATTTTCCTTCCATATTCCAAGAGCCACATGGGCAAAGATGAGCCGTTTGACATTTGCAATCCCTTCATCTGGTATCAGCTCCAAACTCAGCTGCATCAATAACAGACTATAGTCCAAGACTGTCAGCTCAATTAGCATTGTATGCAAAACATGATGGAGAAGCAAAGTTCCTCTCTTTCTCCTTGGACACCCTACCTTTTATGAGGCTAACTAGAAATAAAAAGAGCAGGGGTTGCACATTTCTCCCTGGGCCAGAGATTCAAAGCGGCACAGCAACCATCACAGTGGCAGGGTGCTAATTAAATTAGGCTTCTTGAATTAAAACACTGCCACGGTGCCGGGCCCTGCTGATGAGGACACGTCTCTAATGCCCTCCCAGCATAGCTTTATGTGTAATTAGTGGGATTAAAGGAATATTATCTCAAATATCTGTCTTTTAAGCAATGGGCTTATATGTAGAAGAGAGGTATTGTCACCACCTTTAAAGGAGTTTTTAGGCTCCCTAATATCACCAACCTCCGTCTTGTCTTTTATCTCAACTAATCAGTAGAGGGTAAGATTGAAACATAATCTTAAAATATAAAATAAAAATAATTTGAATATTGGTTTTTCCTTCAGTTTTTTGCTCATAACAATCCACAGTCTTCTTAACACCAGAGTGAAGAACATCAGTTTCTTCTTTAAGGGTTTTTGGTTTTGATTTTTACTTTCCTGGAGCTCAAATTAGTGCATGTAAAAAGAATTAGTGTCATTATCTGAGATACGCTGAGTTGATCATAATAAAAATGAAAGGGACCCTGAATGATATAGGTTTATCCAATGTGAGGTATGAGACTATACGAGACAGAATAGAATAGAACAGTTCTGCAGCCCCAGAATAGCTGGAGGACTTGTTAAAACACAAGCTGGTGAGTTCATCCCAGAGCTATAGAACAAGGATAAGAATGTGCATTTCTAACGAGTTCCTAGAAGTTGCTGATACTGCTTGTCCTGGGATATAGCACAATGGATGATAAAGGCCATCAACTTTAAAGTTAGATTAGGACAAATGGCTGACCATCTTCCCCTCACCCAATCACTGTGTGACCCTGGGAGTTATTTAGTCCCTCTGATGTTCAGATTCCCCATCTCCAAAATGGAGATTATGATTCTTATCTCCTCAAGAGGATTAAGTGGAACAATGCAAGTGAATTACTTACCACAGTGCCAGGCACATGATAAATGTTCCATAACGATTGGTCATGCTTGATATAACATGACAGAGAGAGGAATCAACCAAGCACCAAGGGCTAATCATTTGTTTTCTGGATGCTAATGAAAACATTATGGCTTGATAAATGTGTTTGTAACATAAGGCTATACAACAAAAAAATATGAGGATAATACAAAAGCACAATTTTCTCAGGATACTATTATAACCAAATTTATAATGTATTTAAATTAAGCAACTAATTACTAATGTCTCCAAGTATCACAGGAGAGGGAGGAGCTGAAACTCCAAGCCTCAGTTCTTGTGTTCTGATGAAAGAAAATTTAAAGTCAGACATGAAAAGTCAAGCAAGAAAACTTTATTATAAGTGAAAGTAAAATAAGGCTTAAACAAAAAGCACTCTCGAGAGAGAGAGAGAGATGGTCATCTTCAAACAGAGAATGACAAAAGAAATAATGCTGCTTCCAAATTTAATGCTGTTTGATGTTCACCAAGAGAACTGGATTCGTCTTCTACAGTTTTTGCCAATCAGATGCTCAACTTCTTCTTCATGGTGGATGGGGGAGTTTTTGTTCCTAGTTGGTCCTCTCAAGAATTTCATGGTAGCTGTCTTTTTCAGGGAGTCTTCATCTACAAGTCAACCCTATGTTAATGTGGATACTGGACTCAGTGACCAGACACACTTCATCTTAGTATGTCTGTTCTATTAATGAAATTTTCTTCTGAAATACACTGAGAAACCTGTGGCTACACACTCTAAGTTTACAATGACCTCAGTAGACCCTTCCAAGAGTAGATCCATGGATCTTTCTTTCTTGACATATTTCTCAATTAATTTTCTTTGTTTCCACCTGTCTACTTTCAGTGTTAGTACACTTGTTGCTCTACAAGTTACTTGATGATTTATTAAAAAGTAATTCAAGCCGGGTGCGGTGGCGCAAGCCTGTAATCCCAGCACTTAGGGAGGCTGAGACAGGAGAATCGCAAGTTCAAAGCCAGCCTCAGCAACAACGAGGCGCTAAGCAACTCAGTGAGACCCTGTCTCTACATAAAACACAAAATAGGGCTGGGGATGTGGCTCAGTGGTCGAGTGCCCTGGTATCCCCCCAAAAAAAGCAATTCAAAGAAACCCTGTGACCCTGCTATGTTATTGATTCACATTTCACTGCCCATTACTAACTACTACCTAACACAAGGAATATGTATGTATTAGACAACTCTTGGGTGCCACCTCAAATCTTTTTATCATCATCCTAAGCGCTAGACCACTGAGGCATCTACCACCACTGCAACCAACTTTAAGTGGCCACAACCTGACCAGTTTCACATCATAGCAGGCCAAATCCCTCTTGCTTCTCGTTCTGTGCCCTAGAGCTTCCTTGTTGCCTTGAGGATAGTGTCCCAAGTCTTCTAGACCTTTGAAATTCAAACTGGCAAGTAAATGCTTGCCTAGCTAGGGAATAAGCTTTTGCCCAAGGGGAGACCAAAGTCAAGTAACAAATGGCTCTCACTCCTCCCCAGCACAGAATGGTCCTGAGGCACAGTTATCCTTAATGCTTCAGAAGATAACCTGGTGAGACTTTGTTTGCAGAGACAGATCATCAGTTGGCCTGGATCCCAAACAGCACCACCTCAGAGCCACAGTTTAGGGGCTGCTCTCTCCCTCTTCCTCTTTCACTGGACTTTCCTCATCCAGGATCCCAAGGCACTGACTGGGCTCCTCAGAGAAGTAGCAGTTTAAATGCTTTTTGTCTCAGGGTCTGCTTTCTTGGTGAGAACAAAGTAGGAGAGAGAACATGCAAATGAATGGAATCTTGGCCATGGATTCCCTTTAGTAAATGTGTTTTGTGAAATGAAGGAATAAGTGTGTACTCCAAGGAGAGTAAGAATGAATTAATGAATGAATTGGCATCTAGACTGAGATTATAATTTTAGCCTGGTTTCTTTCAAACCCTTCTGACTCTCCCATGTTCTGTTTTGAGTCTCACAGTGCAGCACATAGTGCTCAGTGTAGGGTTTGATCACACCCTTTGCAAGTATTTCTATCAGCAGCAAAACCAGCATGTGTTACTAGAGATTTGCTGCCTTTGCTCTATGTTTCCATAAATGGATTTTTTCTCTCTCTGTCTTTATTATCTCTCTCCGTCTACTAATCTGCTTACCACCTTTCCTACTTTATTAGAATAGTAATACTAAGCCTTCACATCATTACTGGTCTCCTTTTTCCTCTCTAGTTGCTGGTTCAGCTTTTCTCAGCAAAATGAAAAAGACTTTTTACTTGCCCTTCAGGAAATTCTGTCATTTGCATGAAAATGAGTGGCTTCCTGGCTGTCCTGGAGGGTGCTAACCTCTCCAACCTCTCAGTGGTTCCCTCATATTAGGCATCACTGGCCCCTTGGTGGACTACGAATGGAATACTTTTTCATTACTTTTTGCTTTAACTTTTTAATACTCATTGAACATGGAATTTACTCATTTTTAATACCAGTCCCAGAAGAATAAGGAAGCAAACCCTCAAGTTTTGCTATAGTAGGGCCCCGCCTCTTACTTTATGGCTCCGTAGTTACAGTGTTTGCCTGTCCAGTGTTAATCCATAGATCTGCACAGAGAGAACCATGAAGCTGAATGAAAAACAAGAAGAACGGACTGCTGGATTGGAAAGGCACCAAAGTGAAAGTAAATAAAGGGCTAAGAAGTAATGAAATAATGGCACAGCATTGTTCATCTATTGCTCTGCAGAGCCCAAAATATCTAGACAGCTCTTTGTTTTGTTTTGTTTTATGTATCCACATATTTCACTAAAAACCTTCCATCTCTTAGAATATAAAATCAGTGCGTTCTTTGGGCAAGTTCAGCTGGTCAAATCTATGCAGAGCAAGCACATTTTTAAATATTCTAGTAATTAAAATAATTGGCCAGCTAAGAAAAGACTGTCCCAGTTAATTGGTCTTCACTGAAGAAACATTAAGCTTTAGGGAAAATGCATGTTTAATAGAAGTAATAATTTATTAATACAAATGGAAATTCTGCAAAATGTAAAATAGTGAGTAGTGGAAATTGTTCAAGTTGCTTGTGGAAACTAAATTAGTTTGTTACTTTTCCCCACTCTATCCATTAAGCTGTTAATTGATTTAAAATATTAATACAGCTTAAGAATCATAGAAACACACCTCCTTATTTGCAATTTTTTTGTCAAACATTGCCACTATATGGAAAATGATTAATCATAAGCATACATTGCAATTAGTCAAAGCCACATTGCACCACAAACAAGAGTGTTTACAAATGTTTACAAGTGTTCTTAGCCCAGTTAAAACACAGATTCTTCTTTATCCTCTTATAATTTTAAGTGATCTGCCTTAAAAGTCATGTTTCCTCTTATTTTTGTAGACTCCATAGAGTTCATTTTTCCTGCAGTGCTAATATATAGTGTTTGTTTGCAAAACATGGTATTAATAACTATCAAAATAACACTATACATTTAAAAGTAGCTATTAGTTGTGTCTCCAAGGAGAAGATGACTAGTTCTCTGCACACTTCTACAGTTTCCTGTCACCCTGCGGGGTCACTCAGGGATTTCATTACAGAGTACACAGCAGGTAAACAAATGTGTGTTATCACTAGTGAAGGCCTGTGCCCAAAATGCCTCTGGAGAACTGTAATAAACCATGCACTGCTGTAGACTCTTCTTATCACTCCTTTAAGGCCTAGTTAGGGACAAGTGCAACATTTTCCTTCAGATCCTCTTTCCTGTAGGTCTTACTCTACTTTCTTACTCTAATGTTTAAATGTTTATAAAAAAGTTTTAGATAATGATAAATTGGTAGAAATTTGCAAAATACTGTACAGAGAGTTTCTGATATTCATCACTCAGTTTCCTCTCAATGGAACGTCTTAGATATTAGACTGCCCAACTTAGAACTTCACTCCCAAAGTTAAGATGAAGTTCCTTGGGAAGTGACTGGGCCATAAGAACTCCATCCTCACTGATTAGATTAATTCCCTGATAAGAGAGACCTCAGAGAGCAGCCTCCCTCCTGCTACTTTTCTATCCTGCGAAGACAGACTGCACCATCTACAAGCAACAGGCCTTCAGGAAACAACAGACCTGCTGCACCATAACCATGGACTTTTCACCCTCCAGAACTGTGAGAAATAAATTTCTGTTGTCACAAATCAATAAGTCTCAGGTATTTTGTTATAGCAGCACAATGATAGCTATCTCCCTTTTTAGGGAGGGCTTGTTATTCAAACTAAATACAAAAAGTCTTTAAGCCAATATTATTTTACCAGGTACAATAGACAAGTTACAATAAAGCACACACACAAAAAAAAAGGAAAAGGAAAATGGAAAAAACGTGTACTCAGAAGGCAGAATACGTAACTCCTTTGTTCTCTGAAGTTTAATGCACCTAGTTGTTTCCTTGACCCATCTGTGAACCCTTCTTGAAGTTGAAATAAGGGAAGAAATGCCACGAGCAAGAGCATTACAATTTTGAATGCCACTAAAAAGAGTATTACAATGTTAAATGCCAATGACGAGAATATTGCAATTTTAAAATCTCTTCACAAACATTTTAAGACAATTGAGTTAAACTATCATTTAAGACTCTTCAGTTGTGGAAAAATTTAGTCTCAATTTCTATTGTTTTTACACTCAATTCTCTCCTTGGAAACTTGAACTTATGAATATGTTTGTATCTACAAATACTTCAAATAAACAAATGTACTTTTAAATAAGTATATCTATTTAAGTAAATATATACATATATATTTAATTTAAATTTTCAGTTGAATGATGTAATTATTTTAAAGATGTTACCAAAATTTGCCTTTTGTAATATAGGGACTTGATACATTAAAGGGCCTCAAAAATTGATAATTTTTATTGCTGAATTTGCAGGAAAAAAACTCTTCACAATAAAAGCCTAAACCAGCAGTGTCCTGGGTAAGCACAAGGGAAAACCAAGGTTGCCCTGAAGACGATAGAATATTAGCATTGATATTGAAGGGCTGAGGTTGTGGCTCAGTGGTACAGCGCTTGCCTCATACATGTGAGGCACTGGGTTTGATCCTCAGCACCACATAAAATAAATAAAAAAAGGTATTGTGTTCATCTACAACTAAAAAAATTTTTTTTAAAAGAGAGAAATTGAATATCAAACCTTGAGCCCATAATGAGGGGATGCTTTATCAATAATTGGCACACAAAATGGACTTCAAAAGAATCATTCACAAATTAAGATGAACTCAGTACAGCATACAAATGGCAAACCAACCACACTGAATGAAAATCAGCATAAATAACAAGCCACAGAACCAGATCAAGGATTCCAGATAATAGAAGACTCAGCTTCATGAAAAAAAAATTAACTATGTGTATTAGGTAACTATACTATTTAAAGAAAAAAATTAAATGAAATGACATGAAGTCAGAAAAATTAGCAAGCAGCAACTGACCATGAAAACTGAACAGCTATATTTGGATTGAAGACTGGATAAAAGTTTGAGAGATAAAAAAATAATTCTTAAAAATCTTGGCAGTTGCATTAACAAAAAATTAAACATACAGATAAATTTTAAAAAGAATTGACAGATCCCTCTGAAGATATTACACAGAAGTCACCATTTAAAAATAAAAGGGTAGAAAATTTCAGTGCTTTTCTTTGCCTCATCTGTAAAATAGAAATTAAAATACCTACCTTTTGTTTGCCATTAGATTCTGTTGCATGTGAATATGTGTGATCATAACCCTTAAGTGGAGACCACTATTACAACAGGTAAAATTGATTAGACCACCATGATCTTTTCCTAATCTTTTCCCTCAAGCTACTCTTTTCTAATTTATTTCTCTGTTCAAGACCATTCTTGTTTATTAGACCCTGATTTTCCCTAGAAGCACATACTTGGAAAGGAAGATGAATAGACATTGTGATTTGGTCCTAGCCCAACTCCTTGGGATCAGCTGCAGCTGATGTTTTTTGGGTGCAGACTGGACAAGTGTGAAGCTTGTGTATCATGGTTAGAGGTGCTCACTTAAGAGGAGACCCCTGGACTTGGGTGGCACAGGGTGCACAAGCATTGTGAATTAAGCCAGAGGGGTCACATAGCTGAGTGCTGGTGATTTCCATGAGCATGAGCTCTCCTGGAGAAGCAGCTCTTACTACACCACAGCTGTCTGGAAGCTAAGTCAACCATAAATCTACCAAGACTCAGCCTCACAAATGTCAGTTTGCAAATGGTGACTGGGATTTGAAAATAACAGAATCTAATTATTAAGGAAGAAGCCTTCCGCTCCAGAACAGGCCTCAGTAGTAAAGGGAAGGATATTTAGTCTCATCTTGCAGGCCAATAGTATATAATGGAAATTCTGCCAGTTGGGAGACAGAACAATGATCCAGCATTATCTTAGCAACTGTGACAGCACCATGCTCTGGAAGTCTTGTCTCAGTGCTATGGAGGGCAGGTACCATGGCATGGCTAATACAGTATACTCTAAAGTCAAGATTCTCTATCACAGCTGCAGGGGAGACTTTAAAAACTATTGATGTCCAGCCTCCCCCAAAGAGCAATGGTCTGGGGTGCAGCTTAGGCATCAGGATTTTTAAAGCTTCCTAGGTTGGCATACATGCAGTCCAGGCTGTGAACCACTGAGAGCAGTGGCTTTCAAACTGTAGTGTGCCTTGGCATTGTCTGGTGGGCTTTTTTTTTTTTTTTAAATATTTTTTTAGTTGTAGATGGACACAATGTTTTTTTTTATTTTGCTTTGTATGTGGTGCTGAGGATCGAACCCAGGGCCTCACGCATGCAAGGCAAGCGTTCTACCGCTGAGCTACAATCCCAGCCTCTCTGGTGGGCTTTTTAAAAACAGCTTAAACTCTAAGTTCTCTAAGTCTGGTCCATATTCCAGCAGCATCCGCACCACACAGGAATTTGTTAGAAATTTACATGTTCAATATGGTACATATACACAATGGAATATTACTCAGCCAAAAAGAATGAAATTATGGCATTTGCCATAAAATGGATGGAACTAGACTATCATGCTAAGTGAAATAACTAATCTCCCAAAACCAAAGCCCCAAGGTTCTCTGATATGTGGATACTGACTCACAATGGGGATTAGGGGAGGAATGGAGGTTCACTGGATTAGATTGGACAGGGGGAGGTGAGGGGTAAGGGAGGGAGGATGAGAATAGGAAAGATATTAGAATGAATCAAACATAACTTTCCTATGTTCATGTATGAATACACAACGAGTGTAACTCCATATCGTGTACAACCACAAGAATGGGAAGTTATACCGCATATATGTATGATATGTCAAAATACATTCT
Organism: Xerus rutilus; assembly: GCA_028644305.1. Taxonomy (NCBI): domain Eukaryota; kingdom Metazoa; phylum Chordata; class Mammalia; order Rodentia; family Sciuridae; genus Xerus; species Xerus rutilus. The sequence goes on from CM053400.1 coordinate 56,152,664, forward strand.
ACTTGTGTAGAACTAAAAAGAACAAAAACTTTTTTTAATTTCACATTTTCAGATGTCTTGCAGTCCTAATGAATCAGAAAGTGTCGAGGCTTATTCTATCTTACTAAGCTTGTTAGTCTTATGCAGTCTAAACTCTGAGAACTTCTGCTCCAGATGGAGCCATTTCACCTGTGTCTGGAATATGTTACTCCACCTTTCTGTGCTTCAGTTTCATCATCTGTAAAATGGGACTAATAGTACCTTCTTCATAGCATTGTGAAGCTTCATGAGTAAAGAAGGAAAAGAGAAGGTAAAATGGAATAAAAGAATAAATAAGTCAAATAGTAAACACATAATACACCAATTTAAGCTGGTTTATGAAATCACATTTACAGTCACATTTACAGTCTTTTAGTCTCTGTACCTATTCAGACTTGAGATTAGTGGTATAGAACCTTGACTGCACACAGCGGCCACCTGGGGGAGATATTTTTTAAATTTCCGCTGCACAACTCTGACCTCTGAAGATTAAGAGAAAAATCTCCAGAGAAGTCTAACAAACAGCTGAAGTTGATCCAGTGATTTAGATTCAAGTTTAAGCCAATTTGTATATGATTAGGTAGGTTTGTGATTCGTGGAATTCTACAGGAGACTTCTGTGTGCGCTTCCCTGGGGAGAGGTTCTATTCCTTCTCAGAGAGTCTGTTCTTTATCAGTGCCAAGGTGTGTGTGCAAATGCACACATATGTGTGTATGTATGTAAATAAAATAATAGTATGTGGAATTTCTGCTCTATGAGCTTTGGCAGTCTCAGTGGGGATTACAAAGGGTAGTGACACACTTTGAGGACTTCTATATTCTGAACAACCAAAATGCTTCACCTTACACTCTTTTGAAAATTTCTATTTCAGTATTTGCAAGGCAAAAGCCAAATTAGCTGTTCTGAAAAAAAACAAACCAAGATTTAGAGAGTGAATTTGATTAGAAATTAGGATTCTGTATCTGTAAAAAGAGTTTGACTAATGAAAAAGGGCATTGTGAAGTCAAATAAGCTCTAGAGAATGGAATTCTAATCCTGTGTTTGTCCCCAATATGTAACCCCGCCTCAGACCCTCTGAGCCTTTGCTATCTACATCACAACCATTTAAGAGGAACAGATGGAATCTGTAATCTCTAGAGTTCTTACCAACTTTAACATTTTGTAAAAATAATTATTTTATCTTCAGACATTCCTTGAATCTATCAACATCAATCAAATTTGTGCTTAAAAATTTTCAGAGAAACATATAACAAAATACTATCCCAACGTGCGTTTTAATTCTTGCACTCATTTACTATGTATTTACTGAGCACCTGCCATGTGCCAGACACTGTTCTTGGCACCAGAGATTGCACAGGATCAGAACAGATCACATCTCTTCTCTCATAGAGCTAAGTTCTCCTGAAGAACAAGTCATCCTGTGTGATATGGAATGTGTTAGAATTCTACAGTTCTTTTTCCTTCTTTACAATGTCTCACATTTATATTCTAACAGATGTAACAGAGAAGATGGGGAAGAAAGGGAAGAAAGGATTGAAAACCTAAGATTAAGCTCTTTAATCACAGTCTTAACAAGAGAGGAAGATTTTGATAAATCCTTCACTCCACCATATGGTTAAAATTCAATTATTTCCTTGTGGTAACTTTTCCCAAATTTTTGAGTTTAAGGCATGGTTTTGAAATATTAAAATGTCCATGACCTATTGAGAAGTGAAGATTAATCTGCACAGTTACAGAACAATTGACTTGGAAAGTTTTTAACAGAAATCCATAAGCTACAGCCTCAAGCCATATCTGATACATCTTCGCCTTTTTAAAAAATAAAAATTTATTGAAACAGAGACACACCCACATGTTTAAGTATTGTTTATGGCTGCTTTAGCTTTAAAATGGCAGGGTTGGATAGTTGCAAGAATATATTTCATATGTACAATCTGGTCCTTTAGAGAAAAGTTTGTTGACCCCATGCTCTCTAGCACTAAATGCTCTTTGAGTACAACTGTCAACTGCCCTTATAGTGTTTGTAGACAGACACACAAGACAGACACACTTCCCTTCCTAGAAAAAGTTCAGTATTATACAAGGAATTAACAAGGGATTCTAATTCCTTGTAGCAACACCAAGTTGCATGACCCATTCATTAACGTGTTGACAGACATCACTATAGTAGTATGTAGCCAAAAATTTTGGCAACATTAATCAAAATTTTGGCAAATGACTTGTGATGACTGCCATGCTAAGTAGCTTGAAAAACACAGCAGTGAACTTTCACCTTGTCCTTTATACCAGTACTTTTCAAATATTTTTTGCACATACCTCCAAGAGAGTTTGAAAACCTGTCAGTACTCTCTCTCACATTTTTTTCATTGACATCTAAAACTTCATAAGTTTAAATAGTACTCACAGATGTAATTTCTAGCCTGTTATAAAATGGGACATTTTAAGATAAAATGGTTACATTTCTTTTCTACATGAGTCCAATGTAATAAAAATGCCATAACAATTTGATATCACCTTCATCTCTGCAGTGGGTGCTCTGGGGTGCCACCCCAATTCCCCCTTCACAGTAGATGCATTCATCCCCCGGTTACCTGGAATGAGATGTAGTATCTGAATTTCTCCACAGGAACTGCTTTTAACTGCTGAAGAGAGCACCTAGCCCAAGGTTGTACTCCCTCCTGAGGAAGTAGCCAACAGGGGACAAATTGATCTATCATGGAAATTGAGGTCTTGTCCCTCACCTCCATTTGGTGATCCCAGCCCTGGAGCTCCCCATGGATGGCTGTGACGACTGCATCATAGCCCATCCTTTCTCTCAGTCTTGTTCTGCTTTCTTACTTTCCCACAGAGTTGTTCTTAGGGAATGTCCCCATAAACCTGCATATGAACATCTGTTCCAGAGTCATTTCCTGGGAACCTGGCCTGAGACATCCATTTTCAAAAGAACATGACTAAGTTCTGCCTTAGCATTAGAGAAACTTATTTCTTTTTTTTTAATGCTATGTAAATATTTATTTAGGAAATAATGACAAGAAAATAAATTCTGTAAATGCTTAGTATAGTCACAACCATTATAGGACTATGTAGTACATGTCATCAACAAAAGACTTCTAAATTTTACTTGGCAAATAATACATATTTATGAAGTATAGTATATTGTTTCAGTACATGTATATAATGTATAATGGTAAAATCAGGGTAATTATCGCATCCATTGCCTCAAATATTTATCATTTCTTATTGGGAACATTCAAATTCCTTTCTTCTAGCTATGTTGAAATATGCAATAAATTACTGTTGACTCTAACCACTCTACTGTGCTATAAAACACTAGAACTTACTCATCACATCTAACTCTATTTTCATACTTGATAATCAGTCTCTCTCTAGTTCCCCTCTTCTCCTCAAAGTATCATTCTAAAAGCCTTGGAGGTTCATAATTATTTTTATAGAAAAATTATTTTATAATATTTAGACATCATTTGCCTTTTCTCTTTTTATTATCTAATGAGTATACAAGAGTGTTTTCCAGGGGCGACAGAATATGTAATAGCACAAAAGATTGAGTGGAAAAGCAAAGAAAGATATGAATCCAGACGTCTTTTATTAAGCCGAACATTAAAGGTGTTTGCAAAATGTTTCAAAGCGCCACTCTTCTAATTTCCAAAAGAAAGTAAATCAGGATGTCAAAAGACATATCTGAAATCTCCTATTTATTTTAGAGCCCTTCACAATAGTCAAGAAAGGGAATAGAATTAATTAGGTATCTATTAATAGATTAACAGAAAAAGAAAATGTAGTATACAGACATAATGGCATATTATTGCACCCTAAAAAGAGTGAAATTCTGTTATTTGCAGCAACGTGGGTGAGCCTGAAGGGCATTATGTTAAGTGACATAAGCCAGGCACAGGAAGACAAATACCACACATTGCACTCTAATTTCTTTGTTAAACTTACATTTCCATATCATTTTTCCCCACAGAATTTTATGCTACTGCAGTATATTTTTATACTTTTAAGTCTTTTACTGATCTCCCTGTCATACTTCCCTGCCACTAAATTATAACTTTTAAAAAGTCCTGTGACCACAAGGCTTTATGTGTTAAATATCTTCTGCACTGAGCTATCATTGCAATTATTAGCAATATACATTTGATCAGGACAACATACAAATTTTGATAAACATTACACATAAAAAATAAAAGAAATGCATCTCTGAAGATAGTGATTTCTATTTTTAATTAGTTTGTAAAATCTGTAAACAAATTTTATTTACTGCTAGAATGAGTGTACAACATCAGTTTTATTTCATTTTGAGTTTTATTTTTATAGGTATAAAAACTTAGTGTTTATGCATGTCACATAAATAAGTGGCTGGGAATGGAAGTAGTTTGTTATATTGTGCAGCAGTGCTCTTCTTTGAACTCCTTCTGAGTAATTTACCAAAACTCCAAACAAATAAATATCAAGAAAAAAAATTAATGGTTAATCAGCTGATGATTCAGTAAGATTTTCATTTAGTTTTGTTGGAAAAAAAAAGAATTGGAAATCACTTGACTCACAGGAGGATTTGCTAACCACTTATTAACATCTTTCCTTTTCTCAACCCCTACACCAAATTTCAAGTTGTTTCTTTGTCTCAATTGTGTCATCTAGGGGCCACTGAGCCACAGTACACTTGTTAAGTGAATGAAGAGTTGGCCTCTGCTGTGCAGAGAGAAGGAGAGATTGGCAAAATGGAGGACTTCGACCACAGGCTGGTTCTGAAGTTGTTTTTTATCACAAAGTATATTACATTTGCCAATGAATCCCATGAAATGCTCTGACTTCTCCTGGGGCACACTAACACTAGTTGGAAGTCAGTCACATTACCACCAAGCTCCTGAACAACTGTGAAGTTTCTCCCATAATTTATGAGTCCTTAACATAACTTTTAATTACAAGGAGGTATTTAGTAAAGACCAGGAAACATTTGCAAAGGAGTTAGACTTTGGCATCAGTTTATTTGTTCTAGGACTCTTCTGCACACTTCATTTTTCTAAATAAAAATGGGGGAAGATAATATTCCAAAATATTGTGAGGGCTGCACAGATTACTAAATAGTCTGAAGCTTAGAAGGAATTACAAAAGGCATGTGAAGTCTCAAATGTCCACCAGTTTATTTCATAGAGTGAGTTTCTAGATATTTTGAAAAAAATAGATTTCCTGTCACTGGGCATAGTAGGAAGGAAGGAAAAAAAAAACTGAACAAAATATGAAAAAGATAGGTGAGTTTGAGAGTGACTTTTAAAGAATTCCAGCCATATTTATTCCTTGTTCTCTTGTACCTCTTCTGCTAGCCATGGTGACAGGGAATTTTTTTTTTAAATGACACAATCAAGAAGCCTGGGAGGAAATATTACCCAAGGTCGGAAGCAGCCTCCTCTGGGCTGTCCTTGGGTCTGTTGGGATATTTCACTCACTAGATGAATGTTCCTTACAGTTTTCATTTCTTTGTTCAAACAATCATTTTCCAAGGGCAATAATTGTGGCAAAATTATTGATCTTAGAAAGGTTAAGGAACTCAACTATTCTTTAGATTTACAACATAAGAGTTTATAAAGCCATAGAAAAGGCTTAACTCAAGAAATTCAAGTAGAAAGCCTAATTCTTTCTACATTTCCATTGGTTGTCTATTTTTCTCTTGAATTGTTTAAATCTATTTTGTTCTTTGTTAACACTAGCTACAAGTAGAACTAATTTCTCAGTATTAGATGATATATATTAGATTTTTCCCTTCTGCAAGTAAACAAAAATATGTAGAGATTTACATTTAGTGCCTTAGTGTCTAGAATAACTCTTCCCAGAAGCAATGTATATGATTTTTTTAAAAAAGTCAGAGTTTAGAGTCAGATGAACTGAGATTGACTGTGATTTTAGACAAATCATTTAATTATATTGAGCTTTTGTTTACTTACCAATAAGATAGTGAAAATAGTTTCCCCCTGACATTATCCCACATATGTGAAAAACATATAAATGCACAGTCGATATAATCACATACACTCAAAAATATAGACCAATAAAACTAATTCTCTTTTCTCTGCTCTTATAACTCAAATTTTGTAAGGAAGGAAAGAACAAAATATTTAAAAGTTAAGTCTTATTTACAAAGAACAGTTCACATATAATATCTGTAAATATATTATTTATTTATGCTTTAAATAATGAAGAAACTACGAAAAATATGAGTTTGGTTGAACATATACATAATTTTATCAATGTAGTATTTGCAGAGAAATAATTCACTTAATCAAAACATCACAACCCTGAATTTCGCAGTTAAACCCACATGCAAATTATAGAATTGTTACAGGATGTTGTGATGGCATGTGTTGAATATAAAAATAATCCAATGCAATTTCCATTTAGCACATTGTGCAAAACTCATTTTTCAATGTGATCAACAAGTTTATAATCTTTCTTATACGGTGCTGTGTATTCAAAGTGCTCTATAATATTGAGGATGAAATCATAGAGCTCCAGAGAAATGCAGCTCAGTAATAAATGAAACTAGATATAAAGGACATGAAATCCACTCATAGAATATCAGACAAATGAAGGAGATGTATGATGTGCAGAGAGAGGTAAGTACTCATCTTCAATAGGGGGTGGATAGAGGAACCTTGTGTATTCTCTAATACAATTATAATAAAACCAAACTTGAGCTTGAATTCATCACTTTTATAGTTATTACTGTTTCTTAGAGAAAGAAAGAAAAAGATACAGAGAGAAAGAAAAAGAGACAGGGGGACAAAGAGGAAAGTGCACAATGCTCTGGAAATCCATTTTCTAACTAAGTTTAATCCTCAGTTCAACCAATAGCCCATGATCACAGTTTCAGACTTTGTTATCCATCAGAATTACCAGAGGATTTGTTAAAACACCAGTTGCTGGTCCCTACCCACAATTCCAATTTAGTAGGTATGAGAAGAAGCCAGGAACAAGTTTCAGGTGATGCCAACACTGTTCATGATTAAAGAACAAATCTATTATCTGATCCATTTGGTCCAGCATATTTTTGATTTTTGAATGACTTTACCATTCATTGAAGTGAAAAATACCATGCAACAATAACATGCTGAGTCTCTAGGGGCATAGAGTAGAAGGCAGCTAATGGATTATGCTGATTTTGAGCAGCGGTTCTTAACTTTGGTTCCATGTGGAATCCAGAGGAAAGATTGTTTGTTTCTTTTTTTATTTTGGGGTAGGGTACTGGGGATTGAGCTCAGGGGCACTAGACCACTAAGCCACGTACCCAGTTCTATTTTGTATTTTATTTAAAGACAAGATCTCACTGAATTGCGCAGTGCCTTGCTTTTGCTGAGGCTGGCTTTGAACTCGCAATCCTCCTGCCTCAGACTCCCAAGCTGCTGGGATTATATACATGCACTACCGCGCCCAGCTTCATTTGATTTTAATACTGATGTGTAGGTCCATTTAAAATGAACTAAATATGATGCTCTAGTGGAGTCAGAGGTACAGTCATTTATGAAAGAGTGCCCCATGAAAGACTAATATGTCGTTCAGTTGGAGAATTGCTGCTTTTGGAAAGCAATTCTCTTTCACCTCCTCTCCTAGAGAAAAGGTGGCCCAACATGTGTGCTATGTAGATGTCTTTGAGTAAATTGAAACCCCTGGGGGCATGCTGATGCTCAACTAGAAAATAATACCAAGTGGTAATTTAGAAAGCAATAGTGATTGTTGATCTATTATAGACTACAAGGATAGCTGGCAGGTTTGAAATAACAGAACTTGGGAAGGTGAGCTGCACACTAATTTTATTCAAGTTTCTTATTCACTGAATGACATCAACTAAAAAGTCTAGAATGTCGGCATATGGGCTGATGGGCCACATCTACCTGCTATAATTATTATATTCATTCTACTTACCTAAATTATTTACTACTTTGACTTAAACTTAAGCAGACCCATAAATGAGGCCGCCAGGGATAAAATGCTGCAAGCTACCATTTTATTAGTCAACCTGAGAAGCAGAACTACAGAAACACATACAAAAACAAAGGGCATTTTGAAATAAGATTTGCACTTTACTCCATTGGCATAGATAGAAAGAATGAATATTTCTGAGTGTAAATGAATATACATGCATAGAATCATTTTTAGGAAGGATTCAGAGGCTTGGAGCAATCTTTATTCTTGAGTATACATAGAAGGACCTTTAGAGCTCATTTTCACAGCCTGTGTCATTAAAGTACCAAGCCACAGATTTTAAATAAAACCCCTGTGTATAAAACTAGGACTAATATTTGATTGTAAAATAAAAAAAAGGATTTAAACAAATCCCAGGCATCAGGTCTGGGCCTTCCAGTGATCTGTGATAAAAGTCAAACATTTGAAAACCATCAATCTGATTTGAATATAGACACATTAGCTGTACAGAATTTGTAACAACTTCTCAGTTCTCTGTTTGGAACCACTATCTCTATGGAGGTTCTTATAGATCTGCTTGAGCTTATTCTCAAAGTGATTACTGAGATCACTGATGGACCAGGGACCATCTTAGACAAGCACAGTGATTAAAAAATAAAAAACAATAAAGTCTTGGTGAGATGCTTGGGTGAATCTTTCTCCTGCCTTTATGTCTTCCAGAAGAAACCTTTAAAATACTGAAAAATAACAAAAAGGATAGTGATATTATGAATAGAATCACTCAAAATAAGAGACATCAAGGAAATACCAGAAGAAAGCAAAAAGTTAATTTGTCTTTCACTTCTCTCTTCAATACTTACGTAGTTAAGTATTACATCTTAAGTAAATGCACAATTATATATGCATATATAAAACTTTATAACACTGCAGAAATGAAGGCATAGAGCCCATTTAAAAGCATTTGATCACTGACAATCTTCATTCCATTCTTCAAAACACTAAAATGGAATGAATTCTAAAGAGTTTAATTCTCTACTTCTGTGTCTGCACTTGGAAGCACAATCTCCTGTGTTTCGAATTTGGGGCCCTGTCAGAGAGACATGGATCTCCTGCTTCAGGAGATGTGTTTGCCAGGACAGAGTAGGACTTGAGTAGGCAAGGGAACTGTAGTGGGATTTTGTGTGTGCTTTGGCTCCTCCTCCACCTCCCCTAGCCATCCTCCTGCTGGCTGGGCTAAGTACCACAGGAGAGAAGCCTGTGTGCCTATGTGTGCACAGCAAACACCAATAAAGGGATGAGCCAGCCTGAGGAGAGGAAGCCCACGTGCAGGATTTCTATTCCATCTGCAAACAGATCAGACTTAAACTCACCGTCTGCTACAAAATCTCCTAGTCCTTCATGTTGTTCAGGGGAACATCTGTACTCTCACTTTCTCTTTGAACCATATGCTCTTGCTCCTCTTGGGTTCCAGAGAAATCAGGCTTCACAGAAAGTGTTGCCACTGCCTCTAGACTCCCTCTGCTCAACTCTGCCTCTCTCTCCTGTGATGATCCTTGTCTGAATTCTCCAGCTGTTCCTGACTCTTGCTCCCCACCACTGCTCCCTGTTCCTGACCTCTCTCCCACTGACCTCACATCCTGAGTGGCTTCCACTTCCCCTCCCTCTTGATCCTGTCCTAGCTTCTGGTCCTGCCCCTCCGGATGGAAAATTTCTGGTAGAGCTCCCTCCTTAAGCTCTGCTACTGATGTCACTGACACCTCCTCCCTGCTCAGCCCTGTTTCTTCTGCTGCCACCCTCTCTGCAGCTGCTGTTTTTCCCAGCACCTCATTCCCTTTGTGCCATGTTTCCTCCCAAGCAACATCTGAGGAGGAGGAGGCTCTATTTGCTACTGTTTTCCTCTTAGCTGTCTTTGAATCTGCCAACACCTCCCTCCTCTCTGAGGCTGTTTCTTCTCCTCGGTGTAGATCATCCTCAGCCAGGACTGCTCCTCCTCCTGTAGCCCCACCCCCCTCTGCTTTGCTGTCCTTTATCACTCTTGTCACTCTTGTCCTCAGAGTGCGCTCTTCATCCCCCTCCTCCTCTGGGTCCCCACCCACTGCTTCTTCACTAAACTTTTCCACTATTATGGAATCTCCCACGGGAATGTCTTCTTCAGTCTTCATCATGATCCTTACTCCTCCTGACCCCTGCAAAGGTCCTTCTCCATCCCTCTTCTGCATTTCTGCAAGGCAATCTTGGTCCTGGGCTGCACAGTTTGCATCATCTAATGTGCCCTCTCCATCATGGTGAGGCCCCTGTTCCTGCTCTAGTAGAGCAACGTTCTGCTGGCCCAGCAGTCCTGCTCCATCTTTGTGCTCTGTCTCTCTAGCTTCATTCAACCTTTCCCCTCCCTCTTCTTTCCCCAAAGCTGTTATCATCTCCAATGACTTTTCAAATCCATGTGTTACTTCAAACAAGGTCACTCCTCTTTCTTTCAGTGAATCTGCTAGAAGCCCTGAATCTTGAGTCATTTCAGTTGCCTCTGTGGGTTCTGCATCCCCAGCACCAGATTCTATTTCATTTTCAGGTTCTTTGGTCTGTTCTTCAGATCTCCCTTCTTTCACTGCTTCCTCCTCTTCCCCTTTAAGTTTCCGCTCCTCTTCTAAAGTGTCTTCATCTTTAGCTGCATTTGCCCTTGTCACCTCTTCTCTCTTAGATCCAGTTTCCCCCAGAGGTGTTCCAGGGCTCTCCGCTTTCCTCCCCTCTCCTGCTACCTCTAACTCTAACTCCTCTGGTAAGGGTTCTTTCCTCTCTCCCCTGTCATCTTCTGCCTCACTTCCAGTCTCTGCCCTGGCCGCACCTTCCTCACAGAGTTCTTCTAGGCTGCCCCCTGAAAGCCCCATCTGGCTTGCCCCTGCCTCTCCTGTGGAGCTGCTTAAGGGAATTTCTGTTTCCAGAACTTTCTTCCTTTCCTTGCCTGATTCCTCTGCTCCAACTATTGCCTCTTCTGAACCATCCTCTCTCTCTGATGCTGTGTCTTCAATGGGTCCCATATCCTCCAGCTCTGCAAGTGCTTCCTCTTCACTTGCATCCACATCTGACCTTTGAGGCCCTGCCTCACTTGCATCCACCCCTTTCTCAGCTGCTTCCATCTTCGGAGGCATCACTGGCTCTCTCAGGGAAGCTGCCTCCTGAAGATGCTTGGTGCTCAGTGATGTGGTATTTGTAAGCGCTGCCTCCTCCAAACCCTGCTCCCCTTCAGAAACTGCCTGCTCTGTCCCAAGCACTGTTTGCATCAGGGTCTGCTCTTGAGGAGCCTCTTGTTCACTCAGATCCATGAAGTCTCTTGCTGGTGCTGTTCCTGTCGGGTAGAACCCTTCTGGGCTCTGCCTTCCATCCCCTTCTGCTTCCTCCTCTGCCCAACCTGCCATGCACAGAGGCACCTTGCTGTTTTCTGTGGGCTGCTCTGCTAATGCTGGAGGCTCTGCTGCTGTCTGCCACTCTCCCAAGGGAACCTCCTTAACCTCCACTCTATCCCTGAGCTCGGCATCCTGGTGTTGGGGAGCAGCGCCTTCCTCCTCTGCTTCTTTCTTCTGCAGTGCAACCTGCTCAGATTCCTTGTTGGAGTCGAGGGCAGCCCTTTCCTCCACTACTAAATTCCTAGCGGGTGCTATAAAAATAAGGGTAGAAAACAAGGTCACTTCAATCAAAGTGGACAAAGGAGAAGATAATATATATAAACTTATATAATATTTAGAAGAGATTTATAAATGTTACCAAAGAGACTTTGATATTATATATAAAACATGTCCTCAGTTGGTTCTATGATGCCACTGAGTATAATATGTACAATGTTTTAATAATGGCCTTTCATTATAAAAAAAAATGCTTTCAATTTTAATGGACACATCGATATTAAAGAAAAGATGAACATCAGAAATGCTGAAAATAAGCAAACAAAAAGCTTTCATATCCCTATGCTTTAGAATCAATAGATTCTCTCTCATACACACACTCAAACCACCTAATTTTACTTGAAATGTTGACTTACAGAAAAGTTTTAAAAACAAAAAATAGGAAAAAATAGTATTGAATTTTTTTTAAAAAAATCACCCTTTCTTATAGCACCATAATGTACCATAATATGACTCTATCTCTGCTGTGTGGGTAGTTAGCAACATAGTCATGACATAGAAATGGTAATCAGAGCACATAATATTCCCATATTTTAAAGATACTATATCTAGATTTAGTCATCAAAAGTACTTTGTAGATCAAGGTAAAACTTTTTTTACTAAAGACACCAATTTTTACTATGGGTCAAGATACCTACCATCTATGTTCAGAAACTGATTTGCCTTTGGCAAAACAGGATCACAGAGCAAGAGAGGACTTTGTATTCAGGCATAATTTTCTACATAAATAACTTTCTTGAAGTATTTCATAAGTGCTCATCCATGATTTCCTGGCCAATTGGTGTGTATTCGCTATTATATTTCAATAAGCATTAAGTTTGCTATGTTCTCAAAAAGGCTTCAGATAGATTTCTGTTATCTAACAAAACACGTTTTTTGAATGATGCATGCAAAATTAGTAAATTCATGTCATGCCAAATACCCAAAACTTTAAAAATTTCCAGATGACGAATAGTATTTAGGGTGATAGAATCTTCAAAAATTGTCTTCCCAATAATTTTTACTCATCTAACCTTTTTCAATTATAAAAGACCCTTGATTAGACGCTGTCAAATAAATTATCATATCTGAGTGTCAACCTCTAACCACCATGTATACTCATGCAGTCGGCAAGTGTACCTTTGATTTTTTCACTTGCTTGCCTGGCTGACTCTTTTACCTGCCACACTATTATGCACAATCCAACAGAAATCAAATGCCCATTTCTGATTTTTTGTCTATTCTTACGCTCCATTCAAGACTGTTACTATCCCATTACTTCTCCTAACCCCAAACATGGCTATATTTGTCACATTCCCTCAGTCTCTTGGCAGCTGGTTTGAAAAACCATTTTGAGGTAAGGTAATTGTAACTGATAAGACATTTTCCTTAATAACATATTTGGAAGGTAACTTTTGAGTCTTATTTCAGAGGAATAAAATAGAAATTTCAGGTTTATCAATGAGTCTGAGGTTGAGTTTTATATTGGCCCTCTGTGCATAACAGCGATTATTTTGAAATTGTACCTAAAAGCTCCCAAAGGGAAATGTGGACCCAAACTGTTTACTCAGAGAACATGTAGCAAGTTCACCTGAGAATACAGTCATTTATTTCAGTATATATCATTACTGGATTGGAAACAAAACTATATTGAAACAATGAGAAACTACAATGTGTGTCAAGTCTCTTTAATGGTATATCTTGCTGTTCAAATTCCTGGATGAAAGTATCATTAAGAAGTCAGTTATGAAAAAGTTTAAAGTACTCTATTTTTGAAAGTTGGCCTCTAAATTTATGGATTAATTAAAGAACAGTCAGGAAAACAAGGGAATAAAATTGCCTAGTCACATGTAATAATACACTGTGTCTAAATTCTGGAGGAGAGAACACCAGGGAATCCAGCTGAGCTATTATGTGAATGTACAAACTACAGGAAGTTGTGCATGACATTCCTGAAGCAAGGGAAAGAGAGTAATTGAAGCCTTTCTAAGAAATACCCGTATAAAAACATGACACATATTTTTTGAAAATTCATGAGCTTTTTGAAAAAATATTTAGTATGAGAGAAGAAGGAATATTCACAAACTGGCAATTTGTTTTAATGGAGAGTATGTACCATTAAGACCTGAGTGAGGATGCCAGTTCTCTACTTACTGGCTGTATGAACTTTGGAAACAACACCTCCCTAATCCTTCGTTTTCATTTTTCATAAAATGGGAATTGTCATGATTGACTCACAGAATTCTCTTTATAGTAAATAAGAGAGTTTCTATAAAATGCTTAGTACAGTGCCAACACAAAGAAAACCCCCAAATCATTCCTCCACACTCTCCTCCTACATCTTACAATTAATTGGTTTTCTTGCTTTGAATTAGACTTAATCAATAATTACTATGGGTGCATTGCAAAAGGATGGTTGGGGAGCACATTGGAATTCCTTTAGCAGAAAAGGCACTGCAAAAGCTCCGGGGTCCTCTCCTGTAACTCACTGCTTATTCAAATGTCACCTGGCCCTTTTCATGTTGTCCAGGGAGAAATAGGGCTCATCTTATGTCTTCTACCAACATCCATGAAACTGTGGCTAGCTTGTTTGCTTGGAAGTAGTTGTTTGCTTAGAAGTATTTGTTTGCTTGGAAGTAGGGTAAAATCTCAAATGTATTTGATAACAAAAATGAGAAGTGGGATAATATAATCACATGATGACTAAAAAAAACCCTATATGCATATATATGTGTATATATATATATATATATACATATATATATATATATATTCAAATCAGAACCTATAAAAAGCCATTCACTAAATATAAGGACTGATATCAAGGACAAGGAATTTGACCAAATACATATAAGTCATGTTCTGTTAAATCAATCTCTAATTGGCAATCTTGTAGTTAGGATACTCATTATGAAGAGCCAGGTCATATGTGGATGGCAGTAAGTTCTTTCCTAATTAAAAAAAAAGAAAAAAAATTTAAATGAAGCATTGTGAAATGTGATGTGTGCCTTGGCTCTTGGTGTCTCCAATTGGGTCAGTTAAAGAAAATTCATCTACTTGGTCAACTATATGAGAGGCAGGCTAGGAAATAAGATTTTATTTGAAAATCCCTATCGGAATTTTAGAATCCAAAGTTCTTTTTTTTTAAAAAAATTCTTAGATACTAATGTATTTTTAAAAAAGAATAGTAACATTCATAGCTGATATCAGTTTTAAAGCTCCCCTATAGGTCTCTCAACCACGTCCTGAAATCATACTCATTAGATGAAAAGGAAAAAAAGTGGCAGAAGGAAGAAATAAGAATAGGAAGATGAAAGATGAAAATGATCTATCTTTTGCAGAAGATTTCTGAAGGTCTTTCCTAGGTAATGATGTGTCCTTACCTCCACCTGTGTCAATCTCTGGCTTCCTCGTGGGCTTGCCCGCCTCCTCTGTGCTGCTAACACCAGACTTGGCGTCATAGTGGTAGTGGCAGCCCGGTGCCAAGGCTTCACTTATTATCTGTCCAACTGATTGGAGATCATATAAAATATCAAAAGGTTTAAAAGCAGGTCATGGGAACATTGCTGAGTTATTTCACATCATTCAAGCAAGTGGGGTTGATTTAAATGCATTCACGTTAAAATGTGACCTTGCCTTTAAATTCTATGAAGATTAAACCATTCCCATGCTATGATTTCAGAAAAGGAAACACAATGCATAAAAGAAGATCATGAAGTAAAGAGACACATGCAAAGAAATACTTGTATTGAAAAAGACAACAGCCAGAAGCAGTGACCTTTTGCCAAATGCTCATGCAATGAAATGATTGGAAAAGCAGTTTGGTTGCCTTTTACTTTCTAGAAATGTATATTAGAAACTTATGTTATGGCTTTTATGACACCAGTCATTATTGCTCTTTTACAATTCTAAAATTACCAGAGCTGACTACACTACGAGCATTTCTTCCATTAGTATATTTTAGTGATTTGACCCCAATACTCACTCCATATGGACAGAAGCAATAAAATATCATTACATGATGCCTATAAATTTGATAGAAAAAAGACACTGTGTTATCTATAGTTGGTTGCTAGCATGGACTTCATGTTCACAGAGACCCAGTTCCAGTTACATATTCCATACTAACTGTACATCTTGGACAAGTTTTTGACCTAAGCCTCAGTTTATCCATCTGTCAAAAAGAAATAATCAACTCAATGGTTATTGGGAGGATAAATGAAGTAATGTCTGTACAGAATGCTCATCTTCCACTTGATTTTCAAGCACCCATGCACTTGGTAAATAATAGCTGTGATGATGATGGTAGTGATGATGATGAAGCTAGTGACAATGGTGAGCATTTGAATATAGGTATTATCATCCAGTGGGATTTAGGCAAAACTATAAATTCAGGTAAGTTTGTGTTTAGTTTCTGACAATTCCTTGTCTACCTCCTCCTTTGCTGATGATCTATGTCTCTAAATCCCTGATATCCACTGTCACTCCACTTTCTGATGAAGAAAAGCTCACTCCAGTAACATTAGATCTAGATCTGCCTTCTGAGGTAGAAACATGGTATCTTCAAAACTCACTCCTTCCTTTCCTGGCTTCCTCTCTCCCATCTTCTTTTCTGCCTGCCTTTGTTTTCCTGTGATATTCTGACACAACCAAGGACTATACTTTGAAAGAAACAGAACTAGAATGTTGTCTCTTTCTTAAAGTGAATAACTAAGGCACTTACTGATCTTTCTGTTTGGAAACAAATAGCCAGATATCTGCCTGAAGTAGGTTTTAGTGGGTGAATAGTAACTTAACTATATTACTCTCGAGACAAACATGGAAATGAAAAGAGGAAGATTATATAGTTCAAATATATTGTCTTTTAAAAATTTTGGAATATCAGCTTTCCTCATTCACCCAATAGACCAAATAAAAAACATCCTTGGGGCTGGGGTTGTGGCACAGTGGTAGCGTGCTCGCCTAGCACGCGGAGGCACTGGGTTCGATCCTCAGCACCACATAAAAATAAAATAAAGATATTGTGTCCATCTACAACTAAAAAATAAATATTTAAAAAAAAAACAAAAAAAAACATCCTTATGATACTACAGTTTAGAGATGACATCAACTCATGGCAATTGTTATAGATGTATTTGTTTTCAAGTCCATTTTTATTTCAGGAAGTTTATGAACAGCACATATCAGTTAGATGCCATCTTACACACCACTTTTTAGAGTCAAAAAATCTAAATAGGTAGTGGTTTTTGGCCTTTGCATATAAATTCATTCTACTGACTGAGCAGTGGAAATCACAAGGATCAGGAGACAGGAGTCAGGCTTAGTAACAATTACATGAAGCATTGCCAATAAAATATCTCTGTTGTTTCCAAGTAGTCTACAGGTTATAAAGAAATATGATTTGAAATAATAATAATTATAAACAATAATGGAACAGTTAGCACTATTGACCCAAGTGAGACCATTCTAAGAAGCCAAACAGTACTAGCATAAATCAGAAAATGAAAACTCACTCAGAACGGACAGTGCAGCGTCTCCACTACCTCAGCACTGTAATCACCACTTCTCACATCTGCTGGTTCGCCCTGGAGGCTTAGGCTTTGGAAGTAGATGAGAGCCTGTATAGTTAGGGGTTGCCGATTTCAGGTTTAGTGAGAATGGGACTGTGGCCTAAGTATCAAGGACTTCCTAGGTGTTAGACCAGAAAAGGCCTCACTTGGACATTTTTCTCAGATGTTCTTCTGAAAGTGAAACTTAAAAGCAAGAACTTGGCCAGTGTCTAACCTCAACTCTTTTCCACCCCTAGGAATAGAGGACTCTGCGTGCTGAGACTCCTATGTCAGCAATGTGACTTATCACTTTGTTCCCTCCATCTGTTTAGCCCTTCATCTCTCAAGGCTCCTGTTCTTTACTGCTCTATAAAGGTGTCCACTAAAGGCAAAGGTAATTGTCAGTTCTCACAGCGTTAGCAAAATGGAATAGTCTCATGCAGAGAATTTCTTAGAAATGCACCTTTTCCACTCAAATGATGTAGAATTCTTTAAGATACTATACAAAATGCCAAAATATATGTATGTTATGTTAGCCTTTTTATTATGAAAACAAATGTTTCAAAATAATATATATTGTACTTTTCCTAAATATAAAAATAGCATATATTTATTATCTAAAACTTGAAAAGATAAAGAAGTACACAGAAGGAAACAAAAATTATCCATAGTTCTGCCACTTGGAGATAACTGCTAGTTAACATTTGGGTGGATTTTCAAGTATTTTTTTATTTAACTCTTACTGTAGGTAGTATTTCATGTTCTACTTTATTCATTTAGCAATGTAGTCTATGCTTTTATATCAATAAATAAAAATATTATTCAATAACAAATAGAATGTTCTAATAATGTCCTACTAAATTTAGTTAGCCAAATGCTAACTATTGTTAGATATTGAGTTATTTTCATTCATTTATTTTGATATAGCTATTTAAAATACTTTTAATCATTGGTATACATATTTCTGACCATTCCCTCAGGATAAATTACTAGAATTGGAATTTCTGGGTCAAAACAAACATTTTAGAAGCTCTTATCAAGTTTTAAAAAATGCTTCTAAAAAGGAAATATCAGTTAACAACTTCACCTATAAATCATTGAAAGGCCTGTGTCCCTACATAATTGCCAACAATGCCACAATTTCTGCACATTCTTTCAGTATTTGATAGCAATGGAGAAGAGATATTTTAATATTAGTAGGTTAGCTTCCTTTTGTGAATTTCCTGCTCCACACTCTATGTTCTTCTAGTATAATTGTTGCTTTTTTCATATTGATTTGTAAGAACTCTTTATGTATCATGAATATCAGCCCTTCGTCATATACATGTTGGAAAACTCTCCTTAGATTTTCAGTTTTCCTTTGTTATAGTATTTAGTGTTCTGTTGCTGCTGCTATTATAAAGAATTTTATATTTAATTCTGTCAAATTAACTTTAATTATCTTTAGGATTTTTATACATTCTATATTAACTTTAGAATTTAATCTCACAAAATTATCAGCATCTTTATACTTGATCTTCTATTCAAATATTTGGATTGACTTCTCATTTATCCCACTTCTTATACACTCCATATCTATTATACCTTCCTTTCTGATACATCCCTGGAAGTATGATTATAAGTATTGCTCATTTATTGTTATTTACTAAATATTTTTGTAATTGCTGTTATATTTTGAGTTATTTGAGGCAATAGTTTGAAAATGATCACTGTATAATAAAAACCATTTGTTGTTTCTAATAACTGCATTAATAATCTGGGGAGTTGAATTAATTTCTTAGACTCAAAAATTATTTAGAGTACTGTTTTTATATCTACAATTGGGGTGGTTAAGTTAATTATATTCTGTGAATAATTTCTTGTTTTATTATACTGTATCATTATGTGTGGATTCACCAACTTCTACTCTGTGTTGGTAGAAAAGGAAAGACACAGCAAATAATAATTATCTGATAAACCAATCTTCTAAATTATAAAATTAAAATAACCAATTTGATGTCCTTATTCATTATGGAAAGAACTGATTATGTTCATACAAAAACGATAGCTGTATTATCCTTTAAAAGAGTATGTTTTACTTCTTGGATGCTCTCAAATTCAAGTTGAATGCATATCTTTATCAGAATCATTAAGCTGAAGTAGTTACCAATTCCAATTCAGTGACCCAGCAGTTAGAGGGAAAAGGAAAAGAAGATGGGATTTGGGGGTCCTCTTGGCAGATTTGAAATTCCATCTTTAATGACTTTAAGATTGCAGAAGCTGCCAGGCAGACTCCCAATTCGGTACTGCCATCTTTGAATGGGAAGAGTCCCTGCTACTTCGGGTAGAGTCCTCTACCTTTGAAGCTGACTTGCTGTTTGGTGTTGGCTCCCACAGCTTTCCCTGAGGGGTGGCAATGTTAATGGATTCTGTGCTGTCACAAGAACATATTTCTGCTTTCCCAACACCTTCTAACTTCTACTATACTCTTAAAGTCTAGGATTACCTTTTTAATTTCCATGAGGCTCTACCTTTTTCTCATGGGAGATAAACTAAAGATAGCTCCTGACATCTTTTTCTAATTTGCCCTCATGTTGCAAATATTTTGAATTTTGTGGTACCTGGACAGTAAATTCTCCAGATTCAAGAGCAAACTTTTTAAACTTTTAAAAACATCTTTTAAATTGCCATTTTTTTTTGTATTTTCTTCCTCATTCAAATAGAACAGAAGGAAGGAGACCTCAGACATCTGAGTTCATACCACCAGTTGACTAATATTTCACAGAATTTTTCTGATTAATATTTTTAAAAGTTGACTTTTAACCTTCATATCAATGCCTTTACATCAACACAGAAACTTAGAAACACACTACAATAATTTAAATGCTTTGTTGGAAACAGAACAAATCACTACATCTTAAAATTCAGGCTATCATAAACGGGATATGAAAGTTGACTTTTTAATATCTACTAATCAAGATGCAAATAGAATTATTAGTCACAAATGTTTACTAATTTAAAAAACAGTTATGATCATTTTTGAAGTTGTTTATTTACATGGTTTAAAGGAATAGTTTAGAAACCTTCAGAGATTCTTTACCATAAAGTGTGATTTGAAGAAAAGCTAACTATTTAGAATGATGATGATGAAGGTTATAATTTTGCAGGCTGGACACATTACAAGATAGCATTTTGATATTTCTGATGCTTTTGTAATTCCTCTGTGCTTATTTTGTTCCTTGCTTTCTCCCCATCTTCCATGGTTTTACCCATCCTCTAGGCCATTTTTTTCTCTGTTAAGATAATGCTAAAAGGGGCAGAAAAAAGCCACAGTATTTCTTTTCTGTAATTACCTATTATCTATGATAAGGCTTCAGATGTCATTACTACCCAGCTCACATGAAAAGAAACATACACAAAAGAATAAGAAGGAAAGTCTAAGAAATCATCTAAGAACTTCAACTTACTTTATATTATGGGGGATTTAGAAATTTTATTTGTTTATTTTGTTGTTTAGAGTACTAAGTATTTTCTAGCTCACAGTGACTGTGGAAGAGTTTGAGTCCTAAAAAGTTGAAGGTAAATGAAAACCTCTAGTATATATAACTTTAAAAATTATAAGTTATGAAACAAAAACATCATTCTATCCTATTTTGTACTTACTTTACTTATCGTTATCAATTCTTATTATCAGTTCTTTTTTCCAGCTTCTCAAATGTCAAAACACAAGCGCCCTCATTTGAAATACAATACATCGTGTACATTCTCCATCTTACATGGTTAATAACATTCAATTCACTTCCTCTCCTCTACTTGTTTTGAAACAAAACAATACAACCCACTTTAAAACATGCTAAGAATCCTATACACTTCAATATCAAAAGAAAATTGTGTCAATAACATTTTTATCTGAGATTTATGAATTAAGAAAGCCATGAAAGCAGCATAAAGATATACTAAAGTTTATTCCAAGTTCATAATCACCTTGAAAAGTATCCCTATGCTTCAATCACTCTTTGTATGGCCTATCAATTATCTTTCTAACAACTCACCATAACTTACATCATCGACCTACACAGTAAAGATGTTCTTGTGTTACCTCTGACATTGAAACATGGCCCACAAAAACCCAGGATTAATTACAAACTCAAGGTCACAGCTGTTCAAAGACAAATTTTATCCTCTTATACAGTAGCCAGAATAATCTTTTCAAAACTTCCATATCATGCCATTTGAATCCAATCTTATAATAAATTCCACCCTGTGGCCTATAGCTTTGCCTCTTTCACTTCTTATAACCTCTCTTGTCCATTCCACTCCATCACACTGGCCTCCTTTCCAAATCCTTCATTCAGCAACTATGCTCCCAACCTACGGCCTCTGCTCTTGCTGGACTCTGCTTCTTGTACTCTTTCTGCAGACTCGTCTCTGTACTTTGTTCAGATCTCTGTTTTTTATGTCCCTTCAGTAGAGAGGCTATTCCTCAAAATACCACTTCTTCAAACCATCACTCCACCCCCTCATGCTGCTTTATTTTCCTTCTAACACACATCTCAGATATCCCATTACATGCTTATTTTCCACTGATTACTGATATGTCCTTCCTAGAAGATAAACAACATATAGACAGATTCCATATTATGTTACAAGAACAGTGTGGGACATAAAGCAAATGCCCCAAAAATATTTACTGACAGAAGAAATCTATTGGAACAAACTCTATGCTTCCACAGTTCATTCAAAAGTGGTATTTTGACCTCAACTTATATCACATGATTTTCTTGTTCTTTCATCTTTTTATCCTGCCTACATGATAAAATTGCATTTTACTTTAGTCATAATATTATTTAGCACTAAATGACCCATCCAAGCACTATAACATTCTTGATTTACATATAAAAATATTTCCATGTGCATTTAAAATTATAACTTGAAATATTTATTTATTTATATCATAACACATAAATTATATTACCTTCATATGTTAATGTACTTGCTTTTCCCACCATTAGAATATATTGCAAAGATTATGTTACAATGCATTGAGAGCTTAAATTGAAAGTAATGGGAAAATAAACATATTAAAATAAAAATATGCTCTATAATACAGAATTAACTTCCAAGAACACTATCTCATTGCAGCTACTAATTATAATCTTATGCTTTATCCAACTCACTGTGTATAACACACCTTTTATAAAATTTATCTGTTGATTGCCAGGACAAAGCCAATTAAATAAGACATTATAAAATAATGAAAAGGAAAATATTTTATGCCATCAACCTAAATGATATGAAGGCAGTGACTGTACTTAATTCATCTACTGTCATGTTCTCAAGTAAAACAATTCATATTAAATTGAATTAGCTTATTATTAATGTTTGTTGGCTTAGACACTACAAAAACATCATTATTTATAGGTAATTTTTGAGCCTACAGATCTATTGTTAACACAATCACAGTTTTTATTCTAATGAAAAATGATTAATTCAGTACCATACAAATATAAGAAATGGTTTTTTATATACTATCTCAGCCTTCATTTCATTTTGACCTAAGGTTCTAGTCAGAGATCTAAGCAAAATATGTGCATTTAGATCTTAGGACTTCACCAGATTTTGGATCTAATTTACATAAACTGTGCTTTGCAGAATAGCCACTTAAGTAGTCCTTCAATTCAAGCATATAACCATGGCTCTGCCCCTCTCTTTCTGAGCCATCTAACCAGACTCAGTTCAGAAAGAGAACCTTGTCACCTCACCTCTTGCTTTGGCATCAATATCAATTGTATGAACTATGCAATAAATACCTGATGGTTTCACCTGGAATGTTTTTATAAAATTTTATTCATGTAAGAAATTCGAGAATATTTATAACTTCCCTTAATCCATTATTTAAAATGTTTAAAAGTGTATTACATCAATTCCTTGAGTATTTATATTTAAAAAACATTAGTGCCCAACTGTAACAATCTACTCATCTTTGGGTTTTTGATAGCATTAATCTGTCTACATTATTCCAAATTTATACATTGTCTTTGCTTTGTTTTATTTCTTAGTGTCTTATTTTTCAGTGTGTTTTGTATTTCCTGACTCTGGGCTTCTGTAACCAAGAAATTTTGTTCTTTTGGGGAAGATGAGTCATTGAACAAAACTGAGTTCTTATACAGACAGTAACATATTTTAAATAAAATGTGCAGTCATAAAACATTACTGGAATACAAAATAACAGGTAAGGTGAAAAAGAATAAAACAGAGATGTGTACTAATTAAAAAGGACATCCAATATATAAATAACTTAAAAAACTTAACACGAAATAAACAAACAGCCCAATCAATAAATGAGCTAAGGAGCTGAACAGACACTTCTGAGAAGAAGAGATACAATTGATCAATAAATAGATAAAAAAATGTTCAACATCTCTAGTAATTAGAGAAATGCAAATCAAAACTACTCTAATATTTCATCTCACTCCAGTCAGAATGGCAGTTATCAAGAATACAAGCAACAATAAGTGTTGGCAAGGGTGTGGGGGGGAAGGCACACTCATACATTACTGGTGGGACTGCAAATTGGTACAACCAGTTTGGAAAGCAGTATGGAGATTCCTTAGAAAACTTGGAATGGAACCACCATTTGACCCATCTATCCCACTCCTCAGTCTATACCCAAAGGACTTAAAAACAGCATACTACAGTAACACAGCCACATCAATGATTCTAGCAGCACAATTCACAATTTCTAAACTGTGGTAGCAACCTAGATGCCCTTCAATAGATTAATGGATAAAGAAATTGTGGTATACATACACAATGGAATATTACTCAGCATTAAAAGAAAATAAAATCATGTCATTTAAAAGTAAATAGATGGTATTGGAGAATATCATGCTAAGTGAAGTAAGCCAGTCACAAAAAACCAAAGGCTGAATGTTTTCTCTGATTAGTGGATGCTGATCCATAATGGGAGTAGGGTGGGGAGCATGGGAGAAATGGAGTAACTTTGGATAGGGCAAAGGGGAAGGAGGGAGTAGGAAGGGGCATGGGGTAGGAAATATGGAATGAGTTGGACATCACTACCCTAGGTACATGTATGAAAACATGAATGGTGTGACTCTACCTGTTTACAACCAAAGAAATGAAAAATTGTGCTCTATACGTGTACTGTAAATTGAAATGCATTCTGCTTTTTTAAAAAATAAAAAAGGACACTCAAGATAAAATATTAAGTGAAAAAAAGTTACAGAACAAAATGAATCATATGTTCCCATTTGTACATAAAAGCAACATATGCATATGTGTATATTTTGATATATTTATATCACAGATATATCATTTTATCACATACATGTATATACTTATATATATATCTATATATGCCCCTCCACATATACATCAATTTCTCTAAAATTTCTAGAATCATAAACACATAAAATAACTGATATACACAGTTATTTCTGAGAAAGAGTAGACGTTAGGTAAGAAAGGCACTTACTTTTATGTTATTCTTGTGTGTTCTATAATGCTTAAAATTGCAAAACAATCCTGTGTCAGAAAAATAATTTCTTATGACTATTTCTATTTCTGAAATGAACATCATTGGGATTT
The DNA here is from genome assembly GCA_028644305.1 of Xerus rutilus. NCBI lineage: Eukaryota > Metazoa > Chordata > Mammalia > Rodentia > Sciuridae > Xerus > Xerus rutilus. Next base: position 56,177,406 of record CM053400.1, read on the forward strand.
TGATGGGGGGTGGTATTGAATCTAGATAGTGTTTTTGATAGGATGGCCATTTTGATAATATTAATTCTATCTATCCAAGAACATGGGAGTTCTTTCCATCTTCTAAGATCTTTTTAATTTCTTGCTTTAGTGTTCTATAGTTTTCATTGTGGAAGTCCTTTGCCTCTTTTATTAGATTGATTCCCAAGTATTTTTTAGGCTATTGTGAATGAGATAGTTTTCCTAATTTCTTTTCCAGCAGATTTGTTTTTGGAGTTTAGGAATACAATTGATTTATGGGTGTTGATTTTGTATCCTATTACTTTACTAAATTCATTTATGAGCTCTAGAAGTCTTCTGGTGGAGTTTTTTGGTCTTCTAAACATAGAATCATGTCTGGCAAATAGAGATAATTTAAGCTCTTTTTTTCCTATTCATACTCCTTTAATATGTTTCTTTATTTGGAAATATAGGGATGCAGAATAGCCAAGGCAATACATGACAAGAAAAATGAAGCAGGAGGCCTCAAACTATGCCACAGAGTTATAGTAACAAAAGCAGCGTGGTACTGGCACCAAAACAAGCAATAAGACCAATGGACTAGAATGAAAGACACAGAGACAAACCCAAATAAATACAGTTATTTCATACTAGACAAAGATGCCAAAAACATACGTTGGAGAAAAGATAAGCTTTTTAAAAAATGGTGCTGGAAAAGCTGGAAATCCATGTGAAGTAGAATGAAATTCAATCTCCATCCCTCACCCTGCACAAAACAACTCAAAGTGGATCAAAATCCTAGGAATTAGACTAGAAATACTGCACTTGCTAAAAGAAAACGTAGGCCCAACATTTCAACATGTTAGCTCAGAAACTGACTTTATTAACAAGACTTGTAAGATGCAAGAAGTAAAAGTAAAAATCAATAAATGGGATGGCATCAAAGTAAAAAGATTCCTCACAGCAAAGGGAACAATCAAGAATGTGAAGAGAGAACCTACAGAATGGAAGAAAATCTTTGCCACCTGCTCCTCAGATAGGGCATTGATATCCAGAATATACAAAGAGCTCAAAAAATGTAACACCAAAAAAAACCCAAATAACCCAATGAGCAAATGGGCAAAGGAGCTAAACAGACATTTTCTTTTTTCTCAAAAGAAAAAATATGAAGCATAAATGAATATCTGAAGAAAAGTTCAACATTTCAACTAGAGAAATGCAAATCCAAACTACACTGAGATTTCATCTCACTCCAGTCAGAATGGTAACTATCAAGAACACAAGTAACAATAAATGTTGGCAAAGATGTGGGGAAAAGGGTACACTCACATATTATTGGTGGGATGGCAAATTAGTGTTAACTGCTCTGGAAGCAGTATAAAGATTTCTCAAAAAACTAGAAATGGAACCACCATATGACCCACCTATCCCACTCCTCAGTATATACCCAAAGGACTTAAAATCAGCATACTACAGTGACAACCACATCAGTGTTTATAGCAGCACAATTCACAATACCTAAGATCTGGAGCCAACCCAAGTGCCCTTCAATAGATGAATGGATAATTAAAATGTGGTATATATACACAATGAGTATTACTCAGCTAAATAGAAGAATGAAATTATGGCATTTGCTGGTAAATGGGTGGAACTAAAGACAATCATGCTAAGTCTAATAAGCCATCACCCCAAAACAAAGGTTGAAGATTTCTTTGATATGCAGAAGCTAATCCGAAATAAGAGGAGTGGATGAAAAAAAAAGATAAGAGGAGTAAACAAAGGAGAATGAAAGGAAGGGAAGAAGGATAAGAAAAGTCAGTGGAATGAATTTGACCTAACTTTCCTCTGTACATGTATGAATATACTACAATAAATCTCACCATCATGTACCTCCACATGACTAACTTTAAAAAATTATAAGAAAATTGTAAGTAAATAGCAGAAAGATCAACAGAGAAAAGGAAAAGGAGCAGGTGGTGGGAAGAAGGGAGGGGAAGTGGAAATACTAGGGACTGAATTAAAACAAATTATATTCCATGCTTCTATAATTATGCCATAGTATATTCTATAGTCATGCATAAGTAAAAAGAACCAATTTTATAAAAGGTAAAGAACTATATCTTAGGGACATTTTAAGGTGTTTTAAATATGAAAAGTATTTGGAATAATCATCTAAAAAGGCATTTTTAAAATTAGCTTAATAATGGAGAAAAAACCACTGTTTGAAATAGCTGATTTGTTAAAAAACTGTTTTCTTTAAAGGAATTAGATTTTAGTTGAGCAGGTAAAAGAGACTTTTTGTAAAGTGACCTCTGATGCAGAGTGCTTTACTTTGTGTTGTGACAGCATAGACAACATAATTACATGTGGAAACAATTAAAATGTCTTCATATTTTGCTATTTAATTTGATTAAAGCCAACCACCTTAAAAAATAAAAATAGTTTATCAAAACCAATAACTTTTGAACCAGAAATTACTCTCCTTGGAACCCATCTGAAGAAAATAATTACAAATTTGAAATAATAAAAGTAATGAAATACTAAAGTAATACTATTTATAATAGTGAAAATAAGAAAAAAATATAAATACCCAACATTGGGAAATGATTTGTACATGAGAAAAATTACAGATTAGAACACACAGAAATTAAACATGCTTATAAAGATTGTATAATAGTATGTAAAATGAGCATGGCGTAACATTAAGACACAAAGCAGTATACATTTTATAAAAATATGACAACATAGCTTTTGCAAACCCTAGGTTTAGAAATATAAAGTTGTTTCTTTGCTTGATAAAGGTATGGATGATTATTCAAAAATACTTTTCTCTTTTTCTAAATGTTATTCCATGTGTATTAGATGAAATGAAAAAAAATTAATAAAAAGATAACACAAATATTAGAGCTTAACAAAAATAAATAATCCCACAACTTGCCATCTAGTGTTGAACCTCCCTTAATTAAGAAAACTACAAAACGTTTTTATATTATCAAGTTAATAATAACAGGTTTAATAATAATAACAGGTTTCTCAATGTATTTGAGAAAAATAATATACCAATATACTTATCATTTCACTAATCCAAGGAGGGAAAACCCTACTGTTTTCTAAGTGACATGATCATAGCACATCACTGCTATTGCTATTCTATTGCCTAATTATAACCTGTTTTATGTGCATCCTTCTTTACAAGAGGTAAACAATCTAATTTCTTAAGTAGCAGCACAAAATAATAATAATGTCAATGCTACCATTTAACTTTAACAACTCTACCGTTTTACTTTTTCTTTTGCAGTGCTGGGGACTTAACTCAGGGCCTTGGGCATGCTAGGCAAGTGCTCTACCACTGAGTTACACCCCAGCCCACTCCCCTATCTTTTTAATTAGCAGCTTTCCAAATTATGCAAAATTTCTGTTATATAATAATATAGAAATGTTTTGATTTGCCAGAATTTAACAATGAAATCCAAGACCAAAGATTCAAATTATTTTATGAAAGGATTTAAAATATATTTTAACAAGAATTTTGATTCATGCATGGCAAAAACGATTTGAAAATGTTGAGAGTTTGTGTTGTAATTCTAGGGCAGGGATTAACAACTTTTTTGGTAAAGGCTCAGTAAATTTCTAGGGCTTTGTGGGCTATTTACAAATATGAAAACCGTTCTTAGCTTATATGGTTAGTATTGCTAACTTATATGAAGGTCATATCACTTGTTGCACACTACTATGTGGAATGCTTTTATCATCCTGCGTCTAACCCCCAAAAGTGTATCTAACCTTTAAAGTTCTCAGATCTGTTCTTCATGAAAACTTCCAAGGTTTCCATAAGCAAATGAGATTTTTCTTTCTTTGAAGCCTTATGGTATTTTGGACTTTCTCTAATTTTGTGGATAACTACTAAGCTTTGTGCAGTTGTTGGTGTGCCAAGAAGAATCTCTCTTACACGTTATTTATTGACTATGGTGACTATGGTTCTACACAATAGAACATTAATAGTAACAGTTGAATAGAATGGAAAGATAACTATTTAGCATCCTCCATTCCTAGATGTGGGCCCCAGGAATAACAACTTTTAAGGATCAAAAAGAAACATTGACATTAAAATTATTTGCAAGTCTTTAAAACACAGCTGGATTTTTATATTAAAATTTGAAAACAAATGTTATCTTGGAATCAGGAATGGTTGTGCACTGGTCGGGGAGAATGATAAGAGAACAGGGAAGGGAGAAGGGTGTAACCAGTGATGGGGCACAGGACGCTTTGTGAGAGCCCTGCATCCAGCTGTCCACTGGTCCTTTTACTATTCTCCCAATAGTTAGAAAACCATGAGGCCTTCCATGTGTCTAAGGTCCTGGGGTCTCTTGGTCTTGACACTCCTTAGTCTTGCCATGTTAAATGCAACTATCCTACATACCCAGGAAATCCAGGGATCACAAAGAATTCCATTTTAGAGAACTCCAAGTCAAGTTTGAGGTGTCTTGGGCAATTCTTATATTTTTACCTAAATCTAAATTTCAATGATGGGGATGCAGTAGGAAATCTTTGGAAACTCTGGAACCACTATGCCTGAACTCAAATCCTTGAAATGCCTTGAATTAGCTGCATAATACTTGACAACTTACCTAACCTATTGAAGACATAATTATTTTTTCATCTGTCGAAAAGACAATGATAGCAGAATCTCATTCTTGGAAAGACTGGGCTGTTTAGTGAGATGCGATGAGTTAATATATGCCTTTAGAACTGTTCCTGGAACATGGTAAGCTCCTATCAATGTAAGCTATGGATAAATGCATATATAGCTAAGAACGAACAGCATTGCTAGTATTAAACTCTAAAAAGCCACACATAATCCTTGCAAGCTTTCAGACATGTATTGTGCTTTATTTGATTCTTGAGATAGAATTATCATAGGAAAGAATGTACAGAAAATAGGAAACACACTATGTAAGAATTGTCAAATAATTTTTAAAATGCAGTAGAAGGAAATCAGCAAGCTGAAAATACATGTATGATTATGTGACAAAGAGACAAAGGGAAAATATTGAATCCCTCAACCATATCACAGTAGTATTTCCCAAGTTGGGCGGTATGCAATGGCCAAAATCAGCTTCCATGCATGAGGACAATGGCAAGTCAACTCAGAGGCCATACTTACCCCCTTTCTCCACCCCAGGGAGACCTGCTTTTTTGTCCTTCACCTTAGCGGTGCTTCCTTCCCAAAGCCTACTCTTTTCCTTTTCTTCCTTGGAGGTATGTTTCCTGGACTTCTCAAATAAATTCTCTGCAATCCGTTGGGTTCCTTTCCGTATTTCTTCAAGAACATTCTCACAGCTTTCCTCTCTTGGCAGAGGCTGGATCTCCACAGCTGCTTCTGTTATATCTTGGTCTTCAGTTTCAATTTCTAAGGATTCCTCAATTAGATGATGGGATTTTTCTGACTCACCATTTTCACACAGCTCCTGAGTAGATGAACTTCTAGGGCTTTCTTCTACACCATTTTCAACATGTACTTCCCTGGCTCTCTCTGCAGAATCATCTTCGCTATCACTAGAATATGGGTGACTTCTAGATGAGGTTGATGAAGCTGTTTTAATATCTACAGGAGATAAATATGAAGACATTATTGTTGTTCCATAAAGAATCTGGTTTCACTGTGGAAACTATATTAGTAATAAATCACACCAAACTTTCTAAAATATAGCTTAGTAGATTTGATTCCCTTTTCTAACATATCCCACATAATTATCATTATAAAGAAAAATCTGTCTAATCTACGAACTATAAAAGTTTTCTATGAGAGCTTCTATGTAACTAAAGCTCAAACCTATTGTTTTGATTGCATTTTGAAAGTAATTTTATTGAAAAACCTTTATAAATATCTGCTTTGTTACATTAAAAAATGAATAATCCTTTGCTTTGAAAGCGAGGGCATGTATTTATTTGTCCTCTTGAGTAGCCATAGTATTTTCTGTGTATGAAATTACATTTTTTGTCCTTACATTTTTATCTACCACAGCATTCGCCTGGTACCATACCTGGTATCTGGGTATGGTAATACCTGTGCATTTACACGTTATGTTGATATTTTAAAAAATGTTGTTAGATGATGTGTTTATATGTGAGTGTGTTTTGTGTGTGTGTGTGTGTGTGTGTGTGTTTTGAAAGAGATATTGTCATTCTTCTAGTTGCCCAGAAGCAAGGCACTGAGATCAAATTTCAAGTGCAAGTAGTGTATTGAAAACATGCTCCAGGAGAAGCAGTTAAGGGAATGGAGGAACCCAAGAAGGAAGAGAAGTGATTAACCAAGGAGCTATTTGAAGCACGGACTCAACCTCAGCCCCATCCAACAGGGACCTCATATGTCTAAGTTATACTAGAAGAATATAATTAAATTAAGATTGACTTGCGTTTCATCCTTTGGACCAGCGTGATACTGGCTATGGGCCACCCTAACGAAATATAAATTCCCTGGCACTTCCAGGCTTTTTGCACCTGAGGGTGAAACAACTCCTGTAGCCCAGGGGAGTGCTCTGAAGAAGACAGAGAGTAAAGAAGCTGAGGGATGAGCATGAAGAGCCAGAAAAGAGATTTGAGCCATCCGTTAAGGTTGTGCTACAGATACGGGGTCTAGAAACTTAAGAGTAGTCAAGAGTGGTTTGTATACTACCCAAAAAATCTTCAGAAAATTTTGAAGAACATAACATACACACTGAATCTCTACAAGGCTCTACGAGAAAGATGAAGAGCATAAAATCACTGCAGACACTGCTGTGGACCAGAAAAATACAAACTTGCTTTTGCTTTTTTTGACCAATAGATATGGTTTGTAATTGTTTTCATAGAAAATATTTTCAAAGGAAATAGCCTACACTTAAATGCTGCCTAGCTTTCTTGTTTTCTCTTCTCTGTGCTCTTTACTCATTTTTCTCTTTTTTTTTTTATTTCTGTGTGACAGCTACACAGATGGCTATAGCAGCTAACACAGAGTTTAAGAAAAAAAATTGCCTGTCTTTACCTTTATCCTCTTCTCTCCGTCCCTCCAGCCCCATCAGCTCTCTATGACAGGTCTGAGCATTTTGTGTATACTCACAGAGACTTATCAGAGTTTCCACCAAGATTTGAGAGATGCTACACAGCAGCAAAAACAAACTAGAAAAAAGCCTTTGAGCAACAGAACCCCTTAAGCATAATTCCATTTGTTCTTATCTCCCAGTACCTTGACAAGTACCAGATGACCACTATTCTTCAAAGAAAATCACACACTTTAGCCACTTCTTCTTTATTTTCCATTTTACAAAATCTGAATATGCTGTCTCTCTGCACAGAACATGGCAGATCAGGGAGAATTGTTCTCCATTGGATTTGTATCAGTTCAAAAACTTTAGAGTCCATGCTCTCCCTCTTGTAAGGATTTTATAGTTGTATTTTTAAAAAGGAAAAGCAAATCTTGTTTACTAGTGATTTAATCCATGGTCTTCATTAATTGCAGTTAGTTAGGACACAATGTTATACTTAATCTGAGCTTCCAAAAATACATCTACCACCAGAATATTGGCATGATGACTCTTTCTTTTGGCTCTGAGTATTGTTCATATGATAAAAAATAAACACTCTTCTATCTTCTTTAGTAGCGTCTATTAATTGTATTATTTTATTTCAAAAGGCTGACACGCGTTCTGGTTCAATTTTGAGTCAGTTCTTCAGCAAAGAAAGATCAGGAAAATGAATGGCCTCAAAGTGGCAAGGGCACCTGACCTCCCATATAAACTCATTTCAGTTTTCAGATCTCTCTCTAACCTCATGGTATAATTCAGTTTCAGTCTCATTTCTTGCTCTCATTTTCCATACAGACATTGGGTAAGATTTTGCTTACAAAAAAAGCTCAAAAAGCTTCAGGGTCATGGAATGGGATTTTCAAAATGATTTCTATTTATTCTCTTAGAAATGAAACACATTCTTTCATATAGAAGAAATTTGGGGGGCATATATGTAAATTTTTTTTCATTAGGAGGGAAAACTTGTCTTGGAGGGATGTTGGTAAACAACTTTACCTCCTACCCAATTCCATTTGTTCCTCCAGTGTTCTTTCCTGGTACTAATGCTGAAAGAACCTGTTCTTGGTCCTTTGGCAAAGAAAAGGTCTGCACTCAGTGCCGGATGCCTCAGCCAAAGCCAGCAAGTTTGGTCCCATTGTTCCACGTTCTACGCAGCATCTGTGACTTTTTCTCATCACTATCAGTCCTTGACTCCTTCTTCCCTTTTCGTGCCATCGATAACTCTTTGCTGAGAACTATTCCTGTATTTCATTTTTTTGCATCATTATGAATAAAATTTTATTTTGCAAAACATAGAATTGAGATAAAATAATATGTTTTTCTGTAATACAAACTGTAGGTGTCCCCATCATAACTCAGCTACTTACTAGCTTTGAGTCTGGTTATGGTACTTAACTTCTCTAAATCTGTTTTCAGGGTTATAAAATAGAGATAATTCTACTTGTTCTCTACAAGTCATTGCAAAAATTACATGGGAACAATTTATCATCAAATTAATCATTTCCTTATCACTTTTAGCCTTTTCCTATCATGTATATAGTATATTCTAATAAATTTATTTCTTATGATTCCAGTGGTACATTGTATTAAAGTGATATCATCGCTACCATTTATTAAAAAAAATAAAGCTAGATCGTGATTATGTACCTACTATGTACCAAACAGTGAGGTAAACACTTTATAAACATTTTATTTAATCCTATGGAGTAATCCCTATCTTCTTCCTTTCTAGATTCAGAAAGTGAGGTCCAAAAAAGATTAAATAATATTCAATGGCTATTAGCTACAAAGTAGAAAGCTTTGTAAAACATTTCTTTGATAATGATACAATGCAATCAAACCAAACCCCTCTACCTGCTAAACCACCTTGAAACAGGAAGCTCCAATGGTCATGGACCCACTATTGCTCCTTTTGGCTAACTTTCAACTGTTACCGCTCAAAGAAAACAAATGGGACATAGTTGTCCTCAAGATCAGAACTCATGAGATAGTCTGTTCTCCTTTTTCAACTTACAGTGGTTATTCTTCATTTTGTCAACCCCTCTGGAGTCCAAAGCACATTTAAGACACTCTAAAGTGTGCAATATGAATACAAAGCAAAACAGTAGTCAAAACCATCCAAGTTTTATTTATAACATTGGCTATGATATATTTTTATAAATATATAAATATATTTCAGTTACTTGATGAATATTAATGAAGTACTGTGTGGAAATTCACCACAACTCCCTTTCTTATTCCTTAGTCCAAGAATTTATGGCAAAATCTTCATCAATGATACTCTTGTTTTCTTCAAATGAGCCATGACACATGAATTTATATATCCTACTACTACTTGTATGAATAGTTCTGTCTTGATTATACTCATGAGTTCCTGAAACTGTTTATATTTTATATCAAATACTGGGATTCAGTCGATACCTTTATGTAAAACAATACCTAAATAGGCAAATGCTTTATACTCAATAAATACTGTAGAATGGATGTGTGCTTAATTTAAAATGGAAGTAGAAATCCTTAAATTTTGGGTAAGAGTAGTAATCAGTTATGAGAACATGTGTCCTCATACAGATAATTACCATGAATTGAAATGTTTCAATTCATCAATGAGAGAAACATGTGCATTACTTTGTATGGATGAATATCTACAGGTAAACATAGATATATGAGAGAAAAAATTTCCTCCTTATTTAACTTTAATTGCACATTATAAACATTAAAATGAATAGGTAAACTGTGAGAATATAATCAAATCATGCATCATATTTTTCTGTATAAGTTTTATATTTTACTTTATTAATCCAATCAGCCCTTCATTCACAAGAGTTTCCTGGGTGTCAAGGTAGTAACATTGTTGTATAATAGGGAAGAACTAAGACCACAGAGAAATAACTCATATACAAATATTTTGTGTAAACTAAGGGATGGTGTTGCATTTAAGTACTCACCTTAAAGCTGTGACTTCCTACTTTGATTATTGAGAAGTGACTATGGATTGAGGAATACTTGCTATTTATAAAAATGACTTCTCAGAGACTGAGAAATAGCCCAAAAAATCATTATCTTTCTTACTAGTAAAAAAAAATTAACTAACTCAAGTCTTACTCTCTTCATATCCTGTGAAAACATTTTCTGTCTCTGTCTCTCCCTCATCCCTCTCAGAAGGAGCTACTTAGTCTTTACCTCTTACTCATAGGTACCATCATCCAAACTGTTCATAAAAGTATAAAAGCACATTCCCAGTGACATGATACTTTCCCCGCAACCTTATAACATTCATCTGTGACAATATATTTTCAACTGGTAAATTAGGGCCTGGGGTTGCCAACACAAATGCAGAGAAAGGAGGCTGTCATTCTTTTTAAATGATAGGGAGGCTCACACATCATTCCTAAACCAGAGTCCTCTCTCAGTCAGCGTTCCGTCCACAGCACTCTATCACTCACAGACTGCTCAGCACAGTGTGTTCATCAAGGCGGGCCAGCACAATTGTTAGCTGGCAGTTTAAATGGGGCCAACTTGTCACAAGAGTGACAGCCTGGGCAATTGTTTGCCCTCTGGGAACAGGTGCAGGCAGGTTCAAATGAAACACATCCAAATACTAACAGCAAGATTCTTAATCATGTCAATAAAACGGATGTACTGGTGTCTGAGTTTCAGTGGTCACAATATGCCTCTTACACTTTTGGAGATGAAATGCTGTCTTGCTTTTCAACAGAGTGGAGGAATCTATCATGTCATCATTTTAAATACATGCTAGTTATTTGCTGAATGAAATCTCGATACTTCACAGACTAAAAGGCATGTTTTTGAATAACACAAAAACAGATTATCCAAATAAGGAGATGGAAAATAAGTGAGTCCGGGAGGTGAAGGAAAGAGAGAGTAATAAGCAATGAGATTTTATTTCAGAATAATGGTGATGTTTTGGTGTAGATGCCTAGGATGCAAAAGGACCTTTTAAAAGCATAGTTTGATGACATCAATATTGAAATAACAAAAGAAAACAGCAGACCAATTTCATTTTTGGCCATTAAATTTCCCAACCTCTGTGGACTGCCTATATGTTCTTATAGCATTCATTGCATACTTATTTAAATATTCTATATTCTGTATCTATACAATGCTGCTAAAAACATTTTTTGGAAAAAAAATTCCAATAATAATTATATAGCATAAATGTACCTAGACATCATGGTACTTACCAAAACACCATAGAATTGGTGTTATTTTTAACATTTGTATCAGCTCTGTGAGGAATAACAAGAACAACACACAGTACTTGCTTTCCTAGTGTAAATAATTTGTGTGTTATTAACGTGTGCAAATAATTCGAAGGGCAACATTTAACACAGATTGAATCAATGAATGTAAAATGAACTACTGAAGAGAGCTTCATAAAAAAAAAAGAGAGAGAGAGCTCTGTGGAGGCTGTTGAAGTGTCAGAGTAATGGAAGAGAAGAAGGATGAGCTAGAACTAAGCAAAGTGCCTGAGAGGGCACAGAGAAGGGAGTCTAGGGAGGAGAAAGGCAAATGTGGGTGAAATTCGAAGCTGCCCATTTTTCTTTCCTCTTTTGAAAAACAAAACAAGACAAAAAAACAGATCGTAGATAAAATAAAGGGCTCAACATAAATGCTTAAAGAAACAAAATCCTTCTATTGGAGGGATTTGCTTTAATTTTAGGAAAGTGGATATTTTCTAGTTTTGAAGAAAAACGATTTTTTTCCAAATTGCAGGTTTTGAAGATGGGTAATATGTGCATATTGTTTCATCTATTTTCTGGCTATTTGACATTGGGAATTATTTAATTTTACCATTTTCAAATTTATTTATTTGTAAAATGGCGATAAAAAGAAAAAATGCTTTACCAAATTATTTGAAGTAAATGAAGTAAGTCATATAAAATATTTAGTAACGGGCTAAGCACATAATAAGTCTTGATAAACAGTAGCTATTCTGGGATTTATTACATTATCAGTTACAGTATATATTTCAAAATGTCAGATGACAGTTATATGCAAACACTATTCAGTATTAAAAGTTTACCTACCACTATCAGTTATTCAATAATTCAGGTATAAATAATAAAAGATTTTCTCCAAGAAAGATTCAAGTACTGGTTATATCCTTCTCTGTCTGAACATAAAAAAAAATTATGCTGTCTTAGAAAAATCCATTCAATCCCCAAAAGCAAGGTGATTACGCAGCTCAAAACTAATCCCCAGATGACTGATATTGAAAGAGTTACAGAATCTTCATGAAACCAACAACTTGAAAATCTCCCACCACTACTATAGAAATAAAAATATTGAGTCTTTTGTGTTTGAACTAGATATATTTATGTGCAAACATATTTTCAATCCTTTACCAGGCTCAAGTCACTTGGATAATTGCTTTAAAATTATTGACTCAGGTGATATCACTTTTCCATTGACTTCTTTCACTTTCTCTGTGCTTATAGGAATATAAACTCAACTCCAAAATTCACATCCAAATTGAAAAATAACATATATATTAGGCATGTCTAATCTAAGAAACATAAAATGTAGGTATTAAGAGAAATTATATAGAGAAGGCCTGATTGAAAACATTAAAACATATTTTAGTATCTAACCATTCATCTTAAGTAGTTAATGAAAATGAGTGAAAATCTTGTTTTCAAATTTACCAATAGTTAACTTCATCCTAATTTTTTGAATTGTTTCACTTTTTACCTTGGCTATCAAGAAGCCTAGAATTAAATTTTTATTGCAAACATAGTCATGGTTCCATCTCTGCTTCCTAGCAAAATTATTATTTATTTTACTCTAAATAATTACTATTTTATTATTATTATCATTGTCATTATTATTGCCTTGCACAATTGTGCATAAAATTTTACAATAAGTTTGTTTGAATTCTTTCTTGAAGATGGTTCAAACTACATATTTGCTCTGTGGGCACTTGATTATTTAATCCCCACTCATATTATTCTAATATGTTTCATAAACTCAAAATTATGAGATTTTATATAGGAAAAAAATTTCGAGGGGTAAAAAAGAATAGAAAACATGGACAGCAATTCAAAACATAATTATAGTGTGACATTGTTCTCTAGTCAGAAGCAAATTACAAAAACATACACATAATTAAATATGAGAGGTTTATTGCTATTGCTGAGAACTGCTCAAGATGTACCAAAGGAGATATTTGATTAACTAGAAATGCACAGAACCTTAGCCAAATCCTCTTATAAGACAAAGCAGAAAAAGTATTGCTTCTTATATTGAACAAGTAAGGAGGGTTTCTTTGGCTACTTGAATATTATGCTTTCCCTGTGAACATATGAAGTCATTCTATGGTTAAAGATTACAAGGAGGCCACAAACTCTTCTATGAAGTTAATATGCCACCACCCTGTGTTCAAAGTAAGTTAAATAAAAGAAAAAAGTAAAGGGAAAAAAGAGAAAGAATCAAAAGTACAAATCTTCAGCTTTTCCTTTTACTGAGTAAGGGCTACTTGTCATTTTTCAAATGGCACAAAATGGTGTCTGTGTGCCCATGTGTGCATGTGTATGTGTATAAGAGGAAACTGTGATAAAAAGTATATAGTAACTTTCTAAGTAAATTGAAGATGTGTCGCAAGCTTTGCCTAATAACCTATTGAAAAATTCCAGCAAACTAAGGAAAGAGAGGATTAAAGAACACATCTGAAATTTGGATATGTATGGGAAGTTGGTTAGGCATCCTACGGTTAGGGAACCGCACTCTAAGTATCTGCTTAAAGGAAGATCATGGTATTAAATATCAAGGAGAGAAAAGCAGTAACATGCTGACTGAACAGCCCACACCAACGATAAGCCAAACAACTCGCCTTGTTTATCCTCTTCTGATTCACTCTCTGAGCATCCATCATCCTCATCTTTCACATTGTCATCAGCATCTGGTGCCTTCAATGACAAGATTTCACTCTCCTCAGGGCCTAAATGATCTTTTTCATCCTCTGAGGGTGACTTTGATATTCCATTCATTTGATCACCAGCCTGTCCTTCTTCATTAGCTTTCTCATCTTGTTTCTCCTCATCTATTTCAAAATCTTCTTCATATTCTGAAAAAAGAAAATCTCCACTGTGAGAATGAAGTTAGAATCCCTGATACTTAACCTATTTCACTTTAATGAGAAATTTGACTCTATTATCTCCTCTTCTGGGGGCCTTTCTTTGCTGCTTCTTTTTCACACAATTAGTGAACATGGAAAAGTAACAGGAAGTGATCGAAGACAGCAATCAGTTACATATGCAAGAGCACAAAAGAAATGGGGCCCCAAATGACAAGACTGAAACCTAATAAAAGTTCATTTACAAATGGACATCATCATCTACAATGACCAAAACGGAAAGAGAAGAACTTAAGATAAGACAATAAATGAGAAGTAAATTAAAAATGAAGAGAACAGTATTATAATAATGAAAGTTAATTTGGAAACCCAGTGAGGTCATATTTCATATGAAGAATGTTCAAAATATTTGGATATCAAGTTAATGAACAGTGAAGTGGAAAATTTCAATTAATCAAGTCCAAAGGCTCTGAGAAGTAACACTATGAATAGTACATTCATTGAGAACCAAGTGGACATTAAGAAAAGCATTGTGAAGGATTCTATACCTAGGAGAGAGCAAAATTATATATATTATTCATTGCTACAATAAATGAAATAGTTACATTCCAAGTATAACTATTCTTACAAAATAAACTATTCCTGTCACAGTCACAAATTTGCTTCATTCCCCCTAGAGGTGCAACAAATCTGTAGCAGGAAAAGGAAATTGTCATATCAGATAAACTCCAGCTGTCCCTTGTGGTTATAATTTTTCACCTTTCATTTTTAATTGTTCCCCTTCTTCTTTCACCAAAAACTAAAAATCTTGAAGTGACAACATGCCAAATATAGAGAGCAGAAGGATCTCATGCAGAACCAATTAAGCAAATAAATAATTATCCTTAACATAAAAATTACAGGGAAAATAAAAGTTTCCCAATTTTGTGAGTTTTAGTTATTAGATATTCTGGCTTCTCTTCCAGTGGTGAGGCCTCTTGGGTAATTTACTTGAGAGCTGTCCACCCTGCTGCAATAAAAGAAACTTAATTTAGAAATGTTTGCCCTGTGCATTAATGTGGAGAACAAATGTGGAAGATATTAGAGGCAAAATGAAATAAAAACCTATAATGAAGAAAGCAAAAACAGAGAATTCACAAAAATACTTTTATGAAAAAGATTTAATACATTTAAATAAAAAATGTGAACATCAGTAAAAGAAAATTATAAGCAAGAAGGTGAAGAATTTGGTTCATAATTCATGACACAAACAGGAAATACTAATAAAAAATAATATTTTGATTCAAGAATTGCTGGCCAAGTTAAAGAATAGTTCATTTCTTGGCCCAGGTAACTGTCAATCAATAAGCCTTCATTGAGAATGTTCTATGCAGACAAGGATAAGACTACATGATAAAGACCCTACATTAAGACAATGTTGCCATTAAGGAACCTCCAATTTTTGGTGAGGAAATTAAAGTAGACACACAAGAGATAGTGTATGTATTTTATAGTAGTTTTTACACAGAGTCCTCAATAACATTTCAATACAATTGGGCTCGGTTACTGCAGATTTTTATATAGGACTCATGATCAATTATGTGAAGTTTTGTTGAATACAGTAGTCCCTTTCTCTTATCTGAGGTTTCATTTTTTGTGGTTTCGGTCACCCGTAATCAAATGCAGCATGAAAATATTATGTAGAAAATTCCAGAAGTTAAACAATTACCAAGTTTAAATAATTGATTAGAGTATATGCTCATAACTTTTCTATTTTATTATTATTTTAATCACTGTGCCTAATTTATAAATTGAAATTTATTATTACAGTAAAACACATAGTATATATGGAGTTCAGAACCACTCATGATTTCAGGAATCTGCAGAACATCTTGGAACATAGCTCCCAAAGATGACTGGCAATGGAATGGAATCAAGAAGGGGAATTGGCCATTTTAGGGGACTGAAGAAGGTTTAATAAGAGGAGGATTTAAGCTTGATGGCAGAATACATACATATAACATTTTATGGATATTTTCCCCTACTACAAGATAAGCAGGGGCCCAGACAGAACATGAGTGGAAGCTGCGATTCCATCCATCATATTACAGAGTAGTAAAATATGAGAGGTTTGGAGTCAGGCAGTTATGTGTCCAACACTTAAAATATTTCAACAGTTAAAATATTTCTTAGTTACATGATCTTAAACAATTTAACATCTTCAAGCTTTAATTTCTTCACTCCTAACATAGTTAGAACAATGCTATGATAGAATTAAAAGCAATAGTCCTTTACACAATGCCATGAATGGAAGGTACCTAATAAATATCAGGGACTAGTAGTAACAGTGGTTGTAATTACATAATGGAGGGAACCTATCATAGGGCAAGAAAAATCATATACAAAATGCATTGCCTGGATAGCAGTATGCTTTAGAGGAGGCACTTGATTAAAATCAGAGCAGTGCAAGTGTCCACAATCAGGACACAAATCACAGTTACGTTATTAAAATAGAGCTTAACATTGAAGGAACATGTAGTAAACCATAAGATTGGTCCCCACCTCCTATTTTGCAGAAGCGTCTGTTTACTTTCAAAATATAAAATGCTAGGCTTTGTTCTACTACTACTATCATCACGTCTTTTTTTTTTTTAATTTTTTTTAGTTGTAGATAGACACAACGTCTTTATTTTATTGCTTTGTATGTGGTGCTGAGGATCGAACCCAGGGCCTCACGCATGCGAAGCAAGCGCTCTACCGCTGAGCCACAATCCCAGCCCCCTATCATCACGTCTTAATATCAGCCTTCTGTGAGCCATGAGCCACCCTTGTGTTACCCACTTATGGTTTCAATATAAAAGACAGTGGCATGCTTCTTGGTATCCTTCCTTTTTTTCATAACTTTTTTGTGCTCCCCAATTCCCTTTTCCTTCTTCTAGAGAGTTTAGTTAGCTTGTCTCCCATCCCCACTAAACAGGACTTGTGTCAAGACAAGGTCAACCTCAATGCAGCTGCTACCTCTCCTCACGAACCTTCATTCAAGCTTCTTGCAGGTTATAATTTTTAAGATTCCTACATCAGCAGCTGCTCTGCAAAGCCACAACCCAGCTGTTTTGTTTTGCTTTTTTTTTTTAATGTCTATGTAAACTCCATTAACTAGCCAACACAGAAGAAAGACCTCAGGAAAAGCTCTCTCTTAGGCATAAATTATATGTCTCATAGTTCTATCCATGTTGGTTTAAAAAAAAGAATGAAGAAAATGAAAGCCGCCCTTCTAATCAACGTGGCTTTAATAAACCTCCATGTCACTAAAGTTAGAACAAGTGAAAACCCATCCTCATGTGTTAATGTCTTTGTAATTGCTGTTGCTGCCAAAATTTTAAATTCTCAGTCCAAGATAAGGATAAAAACTAGGCAGAGTGGTGGAGAGAGGAGAAGTATTATGAGTGAAATCTCTCTTAGGATGAGCACATTATTTCAGTAAGAAGCAAGCACAAAGTCCAGTGCTAAAACAGGTCTGTGGTTTTTCTCTTATATTTCTGAATCCTTAGGCAGCAAAAAGATGAGATGAGGAAGAAAATACCTGGGATGCTGGCCTTTCCACAGGCCAACACAACCTGTAGTCATTGTTCCTCTAATCTAGGCTTTGTTTCCTGTGTATAAAAGGACCACTCAGCCACTCTTCCTTTCTGATTCTTTAGACACATCACCCCAAACTATGAGGAATATGGAAGAGCTTGTACAGAATAGAAGATTGTGCGTGATTTGAATTTCTAAGCATTAGAACAGGACAAATCTCTAATGAACATTAGTTCTATTTTCTTACTGTGTGTCTGACTCTCAGTTTTCAGACTGTAAAATTTATACCTACTACATCTATTATAATTTGAATCTTTAATGTCCTCCCAAAAGCTCATGTGTTGAAAGTATGGTCCCCAATACAGCAAAATTCAGAGGTAGGGCTTTTAGGTAATGATTAGATCATGGGCTGTAATCTCATCAGTGGAAGAATCCATTTGATGGATTCATAATTTAAATGGACTGCTGGGTGATAACTGTAGGCAGATGGGGCATGGCTGGAGGAAGTAGGTTACTGGGTACATGCCCTTGGGGATAATATCTTGTTCCTGGTTCCTTTCTTTCTCCTTCACTCTCCCCTGCACCCCTTTCATGGTTGCCATGAACTGAGCAGCTTTCCTCAACCACACCCTTCTACCATGATTTCTGCCTCATCTCAGACCCAGAGCAAAGGAGTTGATTGACCATGGATTGAATCTCTAAAACTGTGATCTCCAAATAAACTTTTCATACTGTTGTTTGGGGATTTTGATTTTGATTTTTGTTTATTGTTATTTGTTTTGACAGGTATTTTGATTACAGCATGGGAAAGCTAACTAGTACAATATCAAATATATATGCATCAAATATATATATGAGATGGGGGAAGAAGAAAATAATAAAAAACAGACAGGCTCCAGGACCATAAGCCTATGACAACTGCTTTTAGTGATGGGATACTCATCAGCATATAATCATATACATTATACTCACTTGACACAAAAGCCATTCATTTTCACTAAAGAAAGAATATGCAAAAATCTAAAGAAATATGTAAAATTCTATTTGGTTAAAATGGTCTGTGCAGAAGTCAATAGGGCCTCTGGATCCCACAGACGAAACTCTTCTTCTCCCTCATCCCCACAACAGGTACCTTTACCGCTTGGGCTCTGTGCGCATTCCTCCGAGTTAAGTGATGCAGGACTCCATAGAAAACAGCACGTGAAGCAGGTTGGGGATTTCTTACAGGACACAGAGCTGCCTAAAACCTCTATGGAGTAGCAACATGTAATGCATATTTTTGGAAATTTTAATACAATTTTAAAGACTTAAATAAAATAATAGCAACAACAAAACAGTCCTACGATAATTTATTACCATATTTAAAAGTATTTTCTTGATTGTCTTCCCAATCATCTCGTCTTTGTTTTCCTTTAAGTTCCATTTCTTCCATAGCAGTTCTCACTTCTCTGACTCCTATATTTATTTCTTGAACTGAACAAGAGGCTGAGAGAGAGGTTTTGGTCCCCTCCATCTCATTTCTTCTTGGTATCACATTCTCTCTTTCCTTTCTCAGTTCTTCTCTTTTCTCAGTGCTTTTCTCTTTCCTAGGTTTTGTTGAAGATGTTTTTTTATCAAGGCCCATTGCAATAATGCACCTAGGAAAAACATTAGTATAAAGTGTTTATTAACTTCTATGTAGTACAGTGGAAACTCAAAGATTTTCAAATTGCTTATCTCATTGTAGTAAGAAATGGTATGAAAAATATTTTACTACTGTACACATAGGTCAATAAAAAATAAATGATACTAAAATTTCATAAATGAATACAACAAATTCTTAAATCTTACCCACAAAATAAACAACTTATCACCCTTGAACTAGTGTTGAACTAAAATTTATACCATAAATCATATTTCTATCTTATAATAGTCATAATTAGATGCTAACATATAATAGTAGATAGGTAATTAAAGTCCTTAAATGAGATCTGTATAATAAAGAAACATTCAGGTTTATAAATAGGGAAGCTGAGATAAAAATAATCAGAAGAAAGATGTCATTCAGTCTTTGATAACTTATTATCCCAACAACAAAACAAAAAAAGGCATACAATGTTCACTGTAAGTAAGTATGATAGATGTTTTTAAGAAACACACATAGTCACGTGTTGTGCCTTTTAAATAAAAACTCAGGGGTCTGCACATTTATTCTAATGGAACTGCCATTATTGTTTTTGAGTGGTCTTTTGAAGCTTGTACTGCAATCTTCCAGTGATTTTTGCTAGCAATAATATTTTGTTCCTCAAAAATGGCAACAATTTGTAGAAGTCATAAAGTCATGCCAAGTCAAATCCAGTGAAACACCCAGATGATCTGAGTGTGTTATGACATAAAAAATATTTTTACTCAGTTATAACAAAAGTGGTGTGGATAAATTGTTGTCTATTGTTTTTTCTTTCTAAGTTAGTATCAAAATTAGTATCAAAATAAGAATTCTAGTACTAATAATATATATTAATAAAAGTGATGATTATTATAATGATAAATTGTTGAGCACACTCTCTGTGCCAAGCTCTTTGCTGAGCACTCTCCACATATAGCATTTTAAGGGATTCATTGCCCACAAACCAATATCAAACACTATGATACAAATGAGGAAACTGAAGCTGAAAGGGTTCCACAACTTCCTCAAGGTCACCCATTAGATTAGCTGAGTGTATATAGGTATGTAGCTGGATTCTAGCTCAAAACTGTTAGACTCCATTACCTTCCACTGGTAATGGAGCACAACATAGTGTTCCATTACAGGTGTAGCTCTAAGATGACCAGTGACACAGACAAATGTCACACAGCTGGGCTTCCACCAGAGAAAAGTACTCACTGTTACCAGAAACCAACACAATTTGGAGAAGTTTCCACCAATGCCTGGAGACAGTCCATGACTTAGACTAGGTGTCTGGCAGACATCAGCTTCAATGTTCCTCCTCTGGAACTTCACATGGCCCCCTCTCTCCATGTCACACATTACTGGGGAACTAAGTCTCTTGTAGGGGGCAGGTGAAAGGGCTTCAAAGTGCAGTCAAGACTGGTCAGCCCAAGAAGAATAGGAATAATATTAAAATCTGAAATCTTCCCTCATTTCGAATCAAATCCAATAGCAATTTTTTAAACTGAAGATTTCACTGAACTTCAACCATCTTCAGTCTTGAAATAGCACAGGAATTGGTCTTAATAAATTCTCTCAATAAGCAAATGTAAGAACTGAATTCTATCACTTAACATTTCAACATCTACCAATAAGGAAAAAAAAAAAAAGCTAAAAGGATTTGCACTCAACCTATCAGATTGTAGAAAATAAGATAAGAAGAATATACTTACCTCACCCATAATAAGCATGATAAATATTTCTTGACTGTAATGATGATGTGCTTAGCACATAGCTTTCCTTGGAATAAAGGTGTCATGCCTCTTCACAAAATATGATTACTAGCATAGCCTTCTGTTCAAGCTGTTCCTCCCTCATTAATGGCAACATGAAGCCCACTGCCTTGGAGCCTCTGATAGGCTGTTACCTTTAGTTATGTGGTGACTATGTAAAAACTTTGATGCCTTGCTACTGCATGCGCACTTTTATTGCCCATCTGCTAAAGGGAATTGGACGAGCGAAGTGAGTAGCATCTGTGTTCCCTTGTCACGACGACCTATTTGACTTCTGAGTATATCTGAGATGTCAATTTTGATTACTAAAGCTCATTCTGCATTCTCCCTGGTTAGGCAACTCTTCTTCCCAAGTTTCACTCTAGCAATTGAAAATAAACTACTGGGCCTCTTTAAACAGTTCCCATGATTAAGGGGTGAGCACAGTAGTAGAACCTTCACATTTTGGAAGTGACCACTGATAAACTTTTCTTGTTTTCTGAAGATCTTAAGAATGTAATTCCCAATCATTTCTAGAAAAATAACTCCCAGAGGTTTTATTTGACAATGTCTTCTTTTATCTCATTGTGAAATTTCCAGGACCAGCATTTTTTAAATTAAGACTAATTTCATTTTGAACAATCTGGGAGAGTTAACATACACTCCTTAAAATAACTAAAAGTATTGTAATGGATGTCTCAAAAAAACAAAAAGAATATTCAAAGTAACAAATGATGCCAGTTCTCCTTACAGGTAGTTCTCAACTCTCATTGGAGTTTTAAGGTGTTGGTGCCTCAGGAATAATCAAAGACATCTCAGGTAGAGCAGGGGCCAAATAAACAAGATTTTAGACTTACTCGTCCATTCCTGCCCATTTAAACAAGTCTGAGTTGACTTTCATCTAATCTGCAACAGGAGGATGTCAAATGATAATATTTTGAGCATTCACAGGTTTCATTGGAAGAAATGGTTTGGAAGCTAACAAAATTTTAAGAATTTATAAAATAATTCCTATAAGAATTGTACAGTTTAGGTGAGGGTAACAGGCCTTATTCTTTAATGCCACAACCTTTTTGATAGTATTTGTAAAGGTGGGAAGCTAGAGAGAACCAAGTATTGAGATCATAGAAAGGATTGTACAGAGGCTACGAGGTGTTGAATAGGACAGCAGATGTCATCAGTCAGGTTGTGGTACATACACCTCCTAGAAAGTGTTCAGGGCTAAAAATTTACAGCTTTGGTTTGTACGTATCCCAAAGAATGCAATGTGTTTGTGTTTGCATGTGGATGATTGTATCTAAGCTCATTAGTTTTCCTGGAAGTTAAATAATAAAATGTGTTAAATGACTTGCCTTCAAAAGTAAGAAGAGAGCTTAAATGAATTGTAACTGGAAGGCGATTCTGTTGGACCCTAAGTACACTTGGGCACTGCGATTTTGCTCTACGCCAGTCACTCTCTCACTCTGAATATCAATCTTTTTCACATCTGCTCCCTCTCCTAAAATTTCCATCCCCTCCTCCTCAACTTAGGCTAATAAATGTATTTCTTGTTTTAGAAAATAGAAACAATCAGCAGAGAACTTCTAGTTGGTCCTAGTAATCTCCCAAATTACCTCTCTCTCTCCCCTATATGCCAATGTTCCTATTGTTGCTATAGAAGAATGTCTTTCTCTTCTTAGGGTTTACACCCGCATGTGAGCCCTAGATCCTTTCTTCTCTAGTCTACTTAAGCACTGAGCTCTACCAATATTCCTCTTTATGTCATGCTTCATCCATTTTTTTTCTTCTCTAGAGTATCAATCCTATCCATTAGTGTAAAGACATGTTATAATATCACCTCTTAAAAAACAAAATGTTCCTTTGACTCTTATATTCTCTCACCTAGCTACCACAAAATAACGATTTTAAAGGAAAACTCTTTTTAAAAAATTGTCTGTAATCTCTGAGCTTAGTTCTTCCTCAATTACTCTTTAAACACACTCTAATCGAACCTACATCCCTTCCACTTCACTACAACTTGTCTCAAGATCAGTCAAAACAAACACATCACCAAGTCAATGTTCAATCTCTAGTTTTCATTTTACTTAACCTACCCATACATTTTAGTTCATTAAGCATTCCCTTCTTCAAACATCTGTTCATTTCCAAAATATTGGTCTGAGTTCTCTTTCTGAACACTGACTGTTCTTCTCAACCTGGTTCCTCTTGATCTCCCTCACCTCTGAACTGGAATGATATGCAGCTCATTCTCAGACATTTTCTCTATGTGTATCATTTCTTAAGCAATCTCACTCCATTCCATGACTCTCAGTGCAATGTCATCTACATACAAACCTTTCTCAAATTTACATCTCAAGCCAAGAACCCTTACCTGAGCCCAGATTCATACATCCATCTGCCTCCTGAACATGGTAACCTGCATTGTCTCAGATGTCTCACATTTACTGTGTCCAAAACCAAAACCCCTTCCACTCCACCCTCCAAACCTGCTTCTTTTACAATCCTATCTTAAGTACATGTTAATAGGACATCTTTCTAGCTATTTAGGCCCAAAATGTTTAGAGTTAGCCTGGACTCTACTCTTTATGCCATGCCCTGCATCTATCCATCAGTAAACCCTGTAAGCTCTATCTTCAAAATATATATTGGGGCTGGGGCTGTAGCTCAGTGGTAAAGCACTTGTCTCCTATGCATGAGTCACTAGATTCGATCCTCAGCACCACATAAAAATAAATAAAATAAAAATATTGCATCCACCTACAACTAAAACAATATGAAAATATATATATATATTGAATTCAATGACTTCAAACTCTTTCCACCAATATCTCTTTCCTGAAATAAAATTTCTAACATTCTCCCCTCTCCTGTGGTTTATTTTTCCTGTAGGATTTTCTATAAGGTCATTATAGTTGCTCAAAACCTTGAAGGTTTCTCATCCTCCTCTGAATGACAGTCATTCATTATGACTTCTACATGGTTTGGTCCCACTGCCCCTCTAACCTCATCTCCTATCACTGTTTCATTCCTTACTTTGGCTCTGGTCACATAATCTGAGACCCACAGACTCCAAGTATGCTCCTCCTTCATGCCCTCTGTATATATCTTTCCTCTCTCTATAAAGCTATCAGGAAGAGGAGACCTCTTCTTTTTAGTTTCTGCTCAAAAACCAAAAGAGAAGAGTTTTCTGACTACCTCATATAAGACAACATCCCACCCCTTGATCATTGTGCCCCTTACTCCTGGTAATTCCCTTACCCTGTTTTATGTTTATCCTGCTTAGTACCATCTGACATAATTTATTAGTTTATTCATAGGTTATTTGTCCTTCTCCAATTCCATGATGGCATGTCATTTGGTTGGTTCAGTCTTGTGTTCTTGCTTAGCATTTAGTCAATTCCCCATGAATATTTTCAGAAAACAATGAAAGCCCAAAGGCAAAACTATCAATTTCAAAGAGAATGTCCAACATGAAAGCTGATAAACAACAGATAAAACTAACCTTTCATCATGCATTTTCTTATAATATTGAAATTAAGGTAATGAGAAGGCAAATTGGGCCACATCATAATGCAGGCATACCCCTAATATATATAACATTTAATATGCAGTTACACAGGACTGATGCTTGGCACAAGGCATGTGTTTGGGGTATTAATCCCAGACCAGTTACTAACATCAAAAAATAAAATAAAAAACAAAACAAAACTCTCCTCTCTTTTCTGTTAGAAACAGAATTTAAGGCAGTTTGAGGAAAAGGAGAGATAAAAAAGTAAGATGACTTAAAATACTACCACCTTTTATCTCTATTATATAATCATTTGTAAATCTTCTCACTGAGTTGCTTAGCGCCTCGCTGTTGTTGAAGTTGGCTTTGAACTCGCAAATCTCCTGTCTCAGCCTCCCAAAGTGCTGGGGTTACAGTTGTGTGCCACCGTGCCCGGCTAAATCTTTCATTTTTAATTCCAAATATAAACACTCAATGTAGTAAATAGCCTTTAACTTAGATATTTTGGGCTCATATACATTTGTTTTTCTTCTAAAATTGTGTAAAGAAATGCATTAATTAGTGCATAAGAAGAAAAATACAGCAAAGCCAGCCCTCTACCACAGGACATGTTTCCATACTTGTAGCAAGGAGACGCTCTCTCCACGCACACAAACCCAAAGTAGCCTCGTCTGCCTCCAAGTCTGGAACCTTTTCGGTGCTTGTATTCACAGCAGGAGCTTAACCTGTTCACCTGCATACCATTCAGGAAAAAGGTGAGGCTGAAGGGAAAACCATGGTGCCTTTTGGAAATAAATTGAAAGGTCTCTGGAATTAAAAAAGAAATGCATTTGTGAAAGTAACTATGAACCAACATCTTCTAAACCACATTTTTCTTTAGGTAAATATATTATGCACTAGACATCATCCTTTAATTTGAGGACAATTTCAATCATAAAAACACAGTCTATCACTTGGATTTGTAATAAATGCTCCAAATCTTATTGAACTCTTTGATATGCAATAAAATAATAATATCTAACATTATATGAGCACTTCTAATGTCATAACACTATGCCTGATTATCTTAGTTGTGCTATTTCTCAATAATCACAGGAAGTGGAAACATTTCTATTGCTTTTTTAGACAAGGAAATTGAAGCTTAGAAGAGTTCAATAATTTATTCACTATCATACAGTAAGTTGGAGAGTTAGTGATTAAAGACAAACATCTCTACAGATTCTACTCCTGTCTCTTGCTATTTGCTTCTCTCTTAGTACAAGGACTGAACTCATTGAGCTAATCTCTAGCCTTTTTATTTTTATTTTGAGACAGAATCTCACTAATTCATCCATGTTGGCCTCAAACTTGTGATCCTTGTGCCTTAGCCTCTGGAGTTGCTGAGATTACATGCATGCAGCAACTAGCACAGATGTTGTCCTGATAAAGTACATAATGACAAAAGACCACTGTGAGGTCTAAGATTTTTAAAAGTTCATATTTTTAGTTGTAACTTAAACATCCTAATATATATGTGAATGATGCAGTTATTCCATCTCCAAGCCATACTCAATTCTATTCGGATTTGAGACTCTTTTATTCTCACCCACCCACCCAAACATCCTATCAATTAATTAGAAACCAATGGATATGACTAATAGTCTTTGATCACTTCAAATCGTTGTAATTCTCCTTGACAAAATGCCACTCAAGAGATCCTAAACTCCAATACTTACAAACTTATTCTTTGCAGAATAACTCACAATCCTGCTTTTCATGAAAAACAGAGGTTTTCAAATTTGAATATGGAGCAGAATCACCTAGAAGACTTATTAAAATACAGACTGCTGAGATTTACCCCAGAGTTTCTTATTTAGCATTTCTAACAAATTTCCAGTTGATTTTGATGCTGCTAATACGGGGACCCCACTTTGAGAACCCTGATCCAGATACATGCTGTATGTTTGTAAAAAAGCCATGAGAACTAAAGCTGGTATTGCTCATCTTAGTTTCTCCAGATCCAAGAACAAGTGAAAGGGAGGACCTCCAAAATCATTAACGGATCATTAATGAATCATTATTTGACCAACGTCCTTCACAATCACCTAGAAATGCTATGAGTATACCACATTGTGCTCCTAAAATATTTCTAAGTCAGATGCACCTTGTCCTAAAAAAAAAAAAATAGGCCTATAGAAGAAGTAATTCTGCCATTTACACTTGAATATTTGTGATATGAGATTAAATAAACTAGGGGAAAAAATGAAAAAGTTAGCATATGGGGCAGCTAAAACACAATAGGTTTAAAAATCCACTTGTTTTAATAATAAGTAGACTCCTTAAGTGGTGACTAGAAAGCAAATTTGATTGTTTTCATTTCAGAAACTTGACCCCCACGCGCACACAACAGAATCCATTCTGCTGCAGCATGTGCTCATAAATCCCTAAGTACCCAGGGCAAGAAGAAAGTATGCTCAGGAATAGTCTGAGACCTGCCACAGGAAATCCCTTCTAGATGTGACTGTCTTTCCCCTTGATGCCCATGCAGCTGGAGAGCACACCCAGCTGTTTTTCCATTTTGTTTTCCCCTTTATTTTTTAAAAAATTTATTGAGGAAGAATTGGCACCCTTTGCCTTTACTCTTTCGTATTTATTTTACAATTTTGTAATTGAAATTATAGTGACATCTACCAAAATTCACTTGATTCATACCAGAAATCACAAAGTTTTGGTCAATGTCCCGGTTCTTCACTTACTAGTTGAGTGTGCCCGGGGAAGTAACATAAATTTGGTTTCAGAATTTTCACCTACAAAATGGGGATGGTTGGGGTAATGGAGATCCCAGTTTACCCTCTTCACAGAGCAGTCTAAAAGATGAAGTAATGCACAATATTAGAAAGTACTTCATATATTAGTAAAATGTAGTTATTCATTATTTACTGACAGTGGATAGTGCAGTTATAGGCCCTGAAGGAAAACAAAAACATTAAAAATTAAAATAGCAAATGTGGTCATCTCCTCAAAAAGTTATAATTCAGCAGGAGAGACAAAATTAAGGTACCAAACTTCTACAGTGAGCTCACCAAATCCTCTCTCCTTAATAATTTGTCTCTGGAAATGAATCAAAGACTTAAAACCAACTGAGCAGCACTTATTCATGAAAAATCACTGAACTTTAGGTAGAAACAGTAGAGAGTCTGAGGCATCTTTGCCTGGGGCTGCTCTCATCCCCACACCTGCCACTGTTTCATCACAGCAGCTCTAATTGGGGAGGGCAGCACATAAATAACCAGCAGTTTCCCTGTCAGTGGGGGCTGCCTTGATATGGAGCAAAAGACGAAAAACTCTTGGCCTGTGGCATTACCAGTAATAAGTAGCAATCTCGGAGGCAAACTAACAGGGAAGGTCAGAGGTTCCCTGAGATTGGAGTTCTAATTAGGAATAGCAACAGGCCAGTGGACCAACCCGAAATTTAACAGGGAGATACAGGCAATAAGGCAATCCTACAAGCATTTAATAAGCTCTCTACATATCCCCAGCTAACTGGAAGAAGCACGGATCCGAGTGGACTCGACCTATTCATTCATTCTTAGTCTACCTGGAGCTTAACTTATGCACAGAGGAAATATAGAGAGCCTGGTGGAAAATAAAAGTCGGAGCAGACTTGTAAACTACTGGAACTTAAATGTACTCCTGAACCATTGAAATTGAAAACCACTCAGAATCTCAAGATGTGATGTTATTTGGAAATAGGATCTTCATATATATGATTAGTGAAGGAGTGAGATGAGGTAAGCCTGGATTTAAGTTTTGCCCCAAATCCAATGACTGATGTCCTTTTAGAAGGAAAAGAGTACACATGCAGAGATGCACAAAGAAGGCCATGTGAAGACCAAAGCAGAGATGGAGACAGAGCTACAAATGACAAAGGAGTGCCAAGAATTACCAGGAGCCACCAAATCTGAAAAACTCAGGGAGGGATTCTTCCCCGGAGCTTTTCAGGAAGCAAGGACTTGCTAATACCTTAATTTTGGATTTCTGGTCTCCACACTTGTAAGAGAATAAATTTCTATTGGTTTAAGTCACAATCTGAGGGTCAGCTACAATTTGTTAGTTCAGTCTTAGGAAACGAATACCCCCAAAAACGGATGTACTAGCAGAGCTTGTACTATACTAGCTCAAGGTGATTGAATCCAACCTCTTATTGATCATTAATGATCACTAAACTATGAAATCAGAGACGCCTTTGACACCAACCTAAATATAAAAACCGAATTCTTAAAAACTATGCAGCAGGGTCACAAAGACTGAATTTCACAGATTTATTATAGATAGGTTACCAAAAAACAAATAACAATAAACTCCCCTTCAAAACAATACCATCAATAAACTTAAACAGGGAAAAGTCAGAATCTATAATTCACAGTATCTATAATATACAGTTTAAAATGTCTTTTTTCCTAACAAAAATCAACAGACATGTAAAATAACAGAAAAAAGACCTATACTCAGAAAAATATATAAAAGCAATCAAAGACACTCCTAGAAA
This sequence comes from Xerus rutilus, assembly GCA_028644305.1. Taxonomy (NCBI): domain Eukaryota; kingdom Metazoa; phylum Chordata; class Mammalia; order Rodentia; family Sciuridae; genus Xerus; species Xerus rutilus. The sequence continues at coordinate 56,206,538 of CM053400.1, forward strand.
TCTATCAAGAATCACTAATATGTGCATACACAAAAACTTTATATGTCTATAACAGCATTATTTTTAATAGTCTCAAACTGGAAACGATACAACTATCCCTTGATTGGGGAGTATACAGAAACTATTGTACATCCATGTGGTAGCATACTGTAGACTATACAATGAGCGTAAATACTGGCATATCCAGGTGGAATATCTCTCATCTGAAATGCTTTGGGACAAGAGGTGTTTCAGATTTCAGAGTTTTTTTGGATTTTGAAATATTTGCATAGACTTTGAATGCCTGAGAATCTCTAATCTGAAAATCTGAAATCCAAAATGCTCCAAAATCCAGAATTGTACATGTCACTCTACTACAAATAAAGGCATGACTCTCAAAAATGTTATGCAAAGTAAAATAAGCAAGACACAAAATACTACCCACTGCAGGATTACATTTATATGGAATATCCAGAAGTCATATGCAGAAAGAACAATTTGTAGAGACAGAAAGCAGATTAGTGGTCGCAGGGGGCTGGCGAGAGTAAGGACTAACTGCCAATGAGCACACAGGAACTTTTGCACGTGGTGATGTTCTAAAACGAGCTTGTAATAATGGCTGCAGTACTTACTTGATTCCTAAAAAATCATGCTTACACTTTCTTTACAAAGAAAAAATTTCATGAGATTTCCTTTAAATACCTCTATACCTCTTATCTTTAAAAACTAAAAAAAAATCCATACATGATTACAAGTCAAGGAAAACAAAACAGTCAATGTATGAGAAAATGCTTCAGTTTTGAGTGTAAAGAGCCATAGGCCACTGGGGTAGAGCACAGTGGAAGTCCCCTGAGGAAGGTTCAAAGACTCAATCTGAGTCTTAAAGATGGGTGAAAATTTAACTTAAAAAGAAGGAAAGAGAGAGCATCACTAACAAAGGAAACAGCACAAGACAAGAATGTGGGGAGGACAGCAGGAGAGCTATTTGCCAGGGAGTAATGAAGACTCAAAAATGAGTGAAATGGAATCACATCATGGAAATACAAGGAAATGGGGCACAAAAGGAAGAGAGCCAAAAAAAAAAATGTGGTTTTGTTCATTGCCTCCACATGGGCCCACGAGGCCAAGGCTGGTTGTATTCAAAAAGATAAACGCAGCAACTAAAAATGCCTGTGAAGAAAACTGTAGGCTTTACAAGTAGCAAAAGTATTCTATAACTGCAAAGGTGATATAATAGGCAATCAACTTGTGACTTGGAGTCTAAGATCTAACTATGAGAGGCATAATGAATTACTTTGAGAATAAAAGATGTACTTGCTATATTTCTAAATAATTTTACTGTTACTTTTAAGAAAAAAGCAAGACAAATTAACAAATGCCTTATTTTAATGAGTTTACTGCTCTAAGCATATGCTAAAGGCCCTTATTTTTTTAACAGAAATTTCTAAAAATGTATTCACATTTCACTGATTCATGCATAGCTTTGATTTGTAAAAAGGGCAGATTATTTTCAGTCCAACTAAATTGCTAAGATTGCTGAACCTCAAGACAACTCTAAATCACCCAACTTTTCAATTTGAACAATTATTTTCCTGGCAATCAAAGGCAAGCTGATACAAAGTATTGCATGGACAAGATTCAATTATTGGAGTCCACATTCCTTCCTATTATTCAAGACTGTCCAATGCCAAACAAAAAATCCCAGGATCAATATGTACGCAAAATAACACTGAGTGGGGTAACACCCTCTCCTCCTGTAAATTTTGATTCTGCACTCTCACAGAGTATATATCCTCTACCAGAACGCAACACTCATTTTTTTCATTTGTATCTACCACATTACTAGCAGTCAAATAAGTAGTATGTATACATTTTGTTGAACAAAGTGTGATCTAGAACCCAGGAAAATTTTCTTTCCATAATTTCCAATTTTAAATTATAGCTAATTTCAGTTTCCCCTAAATTAATAGCTGTAAGTTACACTTAAAAAACTAAATGCATGCATCTATGCCAAACTCATTCAGAGTTTCACACCCCTCAGATTATGAAAATATAGAAAATGCATTGCTACTGAGAACACCTAACTAAAGCAATACACAACCGACCTAGGCAGGGACAGGATCCTGCTTTGACTGCCCAGAACTGGATGTGGGATACTGGGGGAGCCACTCCAACTTGGAGCAGCTCCTATTTTTCTCATCTACAGGATGGAGTGAATGAACTCTGGAAGGCTATGGCAAATGAGACTATATAAATTACATTCCTACCAAATACACAAAATGAGAAAAATAGTTTCTAGCATATTTGAGCATCATATTATATTTTAAGTCAAAACTAACATGCAAGCTTTTACTTTTGTTTATTTGGGAAATTTAAAACATGCAATTCCCAAATACGTAGTTGTAGTTTTATCTTTAAGAGTTTGAAATTTTTTCATTAATTCCATTCATTTCCTTTTGATTGTATAGAAGAAATCAGAAAGGCCAAAAATAAAATTCCATGTTTGTCCCGAACTCTCTAAATTCCTAAGTCTATGACAAGATCTCACAAATATAAATGCTCTCTTTAATTAGTAAAAATAATATTATAATCTCAACAGAGTTTCTTAAGCAAGGAAGTAACAAACACAATCCTGTAAACAGGTTTCTTTCTCATTGTTGCTGCACTGAACTAAATATTGAAGAAAAACACAATAAAACATATGAAAACCAGGATATAAAAATTATCTTATGCTGAGAAACATGAATTTATGACCAGATGAAAACAGAAAAGTACTTAGAAGCCATTTAGCCAAATTTTGCACCAAGTTATTTAGGTGTGATTCACCCTGGAGTTTATTGGACTTGTGATTTTATCTCAACACACCTCTAAAGAACAAATTGCCAATCTGTTATTTTTCTTTTAGAATAATGTATGATATAATTCACTATGGCAAGCCAAATAGTTAACTTGTAATTTGGGGGACAGCTTATTCCTGCAACATTTTAATGATCATATATCTCTATCCCAAAATTAATCTGTTACCAGGTTAAATCACTCCAAATTCCTTCTTCCACAATCTGCAGGAGTAATTGCTGCTTCAGTTTCAATCATGGAGCAGTAAATCTAGATTTACTTTTAGGCAGCTGGTTTATAAGTCCCTGGATATGCATAATTTCATAAAGTGATTGAAGTCATTTTGATATTATATCAACAACAGCTTATCTATAACATCAACCCCAAGCAATTAAAATATGCACATTTCATGCGTACCATTTTCAAATAGTTTGCCTTTGTAGACACAAAGGTTTTCCCCGCCACAGTGCTGCTGATAAATTCTTATTTCATCTCGGAAGTCTTCGTTGTCACAAGATAGGTGCACATTTTTCCCCAAATAGATCATTGTGATAGCTGCATTACTATGCAGTGATGTTTTATGAAACCTTCCTGAAACCTAGAATAAACAAAAAAGAGGCTTATTAACTAATTACTTTCTAATCAGTTCTTTTTTTTCACACTTATAATATGAAGATCAGAAAAGGCAAGTTTTATGTACCTAGTAAAGTGTCAATGTACACAGTGCCTACAAAGTCAAGCCCATTATAAAACAAATCCCTCTAAACAACTGTCATGTATGATTTTGCATTTATATTTTATAAACACTGGGAATTTGGACAAAATTTGTCATTTTATTATTTTAAGTTTATGTGTATATTATATATAGTAGATGTGTCAATGACACTAAGAGGTGACTACTTTAGACTTTTTAAACTAATTCTCAAAACTTCAAACAAATGAATAAATATTGATGCCATCATTTTGTCCTAATCTAAATTGACATTGATTAGGATTTAGCAATAGTGCTTAAAATTGAATCTATCTTACAACTGGGCAGTGACAACACATCCTTTTTTTTTTTTTTTTTTTTTTTTTGGTACTAGAGATTGAACTCAGGGGCACTTGAACACTGAGCCACATCCCAGCCCTATTTTGTGTTTTATGTAGAGACAGGGTCTCACTGAGTTGCTTAGCGCCTCGCTGTTGCTGAGGCTGGCTTTGAACTCGCGATTCTCCTGTCTCAGCCTCCCTAAGTGCTGGGATTACAGGCTTGCGCCACTGCACCCAGCTACCTGTTGATTCTTTCTGTGGTCACTCTGAAGATTAGGCATATCATATTTTCTGTGCCTGGGATTAACCACTTTCACAGGCGTATACAGTTCAATAAAAAAACACATTACTAATATTAGCTTTTATTATCAAAACAATATACCCAACAAATGTTCTAAAATTACCTCATAAAACTATTAAATAAGGCAATCAATTTAAATTCTTTATAAAATATGTAATTAATGTACATACCAGAGATTTTTCAAATGTCCTAGACATTCCTTCCTAATTTATATTCTGAAGTGTATTCATAATTGTGAATGTACATAGTATTTACCTAACCTCTAAAAGAGGAAGAGGAAAGGGAAAGAAATAGGAATGGACAACAGGGCTGAGACTGAGATGCCCTAATAAGAACAGTGTAGGCCTCTGTAATTGTGCGTGGGCAGGCTTTGCTTTTAATCTACTTCACCTTTCTGAAATAGATGTTTGGCTAAATGAAAAGTATAAAAGAAACTTTTAGCTAAACAGAAAGTGTGGTGAGACAAACTTTCAGCAGATCCAAGACAATTATTTGAATTTGAACTCATTAAACTATGTATGCATGGAAAGCATCCTTTTTTTTTTTTTGGTACCAGAGATTGAACTCAGGGGTACTCAATCACTGAGCCATATCCCCAGGCTATTTTCTGTTTTATTTAGAGACAGGGTCTCACTGAGTTGCTTAACTCCTCATCATTGCTGAGGCTGGCTTTGAACTCACTGTTCTCCTGTTTCAGCCTCCCTAAGTGCTGGGATTATAGGCATGCTCCACCATGTCCGGCATATCCATTTTTTGTTTTAAAAGAATAACTAACAAAAACTTGTTAGTTATTCTTGTTAGTTAAACTTGTTAGTTGAACTTGAAGGAACTACTGAAATATTTCCATCCCCAAAGCCATCATCACTTCCACTTAAGGGAATATTTTTCTATTCAATTATATTTCTCTGAAGCAAAAACCAGAGAAAATAAATCTGATGAAATGAAATTGTGCAAATGACAGTCTGAAAATGTTGCGGGGGTAAGTCCAAGGCTTAAGACTATTCAGGCAAATTGTCTTGCCTGTGCTTGTACAGAGCTCCCATATAGAGAGATAATCAACAAATATTTCAGGGACATCAAAAGTCATGAAGTCAAATCAGCAAACTGGATAATGCTTTGCAGATTAGAAGCAGCTCCCTGAATCCCAGTCAAAAGCAAAGGCATGATGGTAAGCCCGCCTCCTACTTGCAAAATCATAATCCATGTTTCCACTTCCCAGGCAGCTGGGGGTGGGGGTGGGGGATGATACTGTGACCTGCACTTGTGCAGCCCACCACACAATCAGCAGACCAAAGGCAAATCCACCTCTCAGCTCCCACTAGAACATTTAATGAAGTGACTGATTAAATAATAGCATCCACTTTCTGTTAAGCAATACTTTCTGAAGCAGCATGAATTTAGAGGGAGCCCCTCTGAGCTTCTGGGAGATAAGCACACTATAAATACAAGGTTATAGTGGCATTAGAGTGAGAGGAAGGCCTGCTTCTTACATAAGAAATAAGAAACTGGAGGGAGAAACTTAAAAATGAAATAAATGGCAGCCTTTCACTCTTTTCATTTCTTCTTATTCATAATTTTTTCTGCTGAAGTATATTTCTGATAACAACATCGCTTTTCTCTTGGGTCTAGTTAATTCATTCTCTTTTTAAAACATATTCTCCAATTATTGCTACCAAGTAAACTTTCCTGGGTTCTAACAGGAGGCCCAAGCCACAGCTTGTGATTTAGTACATAGACTAGGAAACAAACCATTGTTTCTTTTAATTGACCAGATTGCCTCTGTATTTACCATCTTCCAAGGTTATAATAACTCCCCAGACTGATGAAACTTTAACAAGGTTCCATGGCCCTTTCTGCTGTCCTCAAATAAGTACCAAAATCTTCCATGAATATCTAGTTCCATTTCAAGGAGCAAGACCTCATGGCCCTGCACAACCAAGGCTTATCTTTCTTACTTCATTCACCAGTTGCTTTTGACTTCCCTTTTATTTCCTTTCAGATTTCTGAGGCAAGTGCAATGTGACAAACCACAGGTCCATGGAATAGTTCACCAGTCAGCCATTTTATGTTTGCGATATTTAGCATTTGATTGATGTACTAAGCTTTTACTATAATCTCTTTTATCCCTGTCCTGGCCTGTGTGAAGTATACATCTAAGAGACTGTAGGTGTTGAAGTGCCTATTGTAATTGACAGTGCTGGGCAGCAACTCTTCTCCAACCATTTAAACAAACCCCCATGAACTTGGAACATTATAAAGTCTTAGGCCACTGCAATAGACTCATAGGTACTAGGGTCCATAGAATGTATCATCCAAAGAGGGACACAGGGCCAGGCACAGTGGTGCACACCTGTAATTCCAGTAGCTCAGGAGGCTGAGACAGGAGGATCGCAAGTTCAAAGCCAGCCTCAGCAAAAATGAGGCGCTAAGCAACTCAGTGAGACTCTGTCTGTAAATAAAATACCAAAAAAAAAAAAAAGTAGGGCTGGGATGTGGCTCAGTGGTGGAGTGCCCCTGAGTTCAATTCCCAAATTCCCAGTAACCACCCCCGCACACACAAAAACCAAAGTGGGACACTTTGAATTGTTTCAGGAACACTGGAATATATATGGTTATCCTCTTGATAGTCTCCCCACTCCAATCACATATCCTTCAGATATCTTCCACTGTTGGTTATTAGAGGGATCTATTTTCCCTCAATAAATCATATGATTCTCTTGCTTAAAGTTCTTTAACAATTCCCAATATCTGCATAATACATTACAACATTCCTCAAACATAAAATGTCTTACATTTTCTAGCTCCTGCCATCCCTTGATGATTGCAATTTCTTGTTTTACATTTAAAGGTCCAGTAGATGACCTGACTGTAGTGGCCCAAACAGTGCCAATCTGTTTTTAACCTCTACACCTCAATACTATACGAGTCACGCGATATTGAAACTATTTCCTTGCATTCTTCTGAGGGATAATGGTGACGTCTTATTCATCTTTATGCCCCTAGTGTCTCACCAGTGCTGATACCTAGTAAGAACCTGGACACAGAAATCAAACAATGAGGCATCCCACCTTTCCTTTGCTGATACAAAAGCTACAGTAGGTTGGCTCCACCCTAAAGCCACCTTAGAAGGCTCCAGTCGGAAGCCTTCTAACTGATAGAATTCAGTAGCAATCAGAATGTGCAAACTGACTAACAGTGTTCTGTCCATTCAAACATCAACTTTGGTGGTTCATCCTTTATAAAGGTTGATATAAAATTGCCTGACCATAAAGATGCAGTACCCACATTGATATTGTTGATCTCAGGGAGAAAAAAAATTTGGCACAAGGCAGAGGATAAGTGCTCATACTCTAGGGCTCAGGAAGCAGCTGGTTGACATTGTTCACGATAATCCCTTGGTTCTTCTGGTCTTCTTTCTTGCTGGTCTTGCCTTGCTTTGTCCTCCTCTCTCCCTTTCCTCCTGTCCATTTTCCTCCATAACTCATACCCCCAGGTTACTCCTGACATGCCCCAAATGCCTTAGTCTTTCTGGAAGCATCAGAGCTCTCTATTTCAAGGATCTTAAGTTGACACATGAGCTGCCCTTTCCTCACTTTCCTCCATAGAATGAATTCAATTAGTGTAGTAGGAGCTAGAAATTATCCAGCTGGCTCTTGCTTTTGGTGAGAAGGCTGAGAATATGACCCTTTTAGTAAAGAGTCCACCCTTGAACTCCAACCACTTCTGTGGCGTTCAGAACCATCTTTGGTCTCTCCTTTACTCCAGGGCGTTGTTCACAGGGCTAGCTATCAAGATTGTCTAGCCAGTCGGCTTTTTAACTGCTTTTCAAGTCCTGGTTGATTGTGTAGTTACTAAACTACAGTCTTCATTTTAAGCAAAAACATTGTTTAAAATAAAATATCTAAAATGAATCAAGCCTACCATGAAATATGTTGAGTTATCATATATTGAAATCATGCTATTTTCCTTTTTCACTCTCAAATCTGGAGCAACTGATGAGAAAAACTAAGAATGAAAAATGCCAAGATAATACATTGATGATAATAAAAACTGAAAAAAAGATTTTAAAATTGAGTCAAAAGAATATGCAATTTTTCTAACAAAGCTTTAGCTTTGTTAGGTTTTATTGGTGGAGAAAGAGGATCTATATCTGAAAGTCATCCCTAATTTCCAAAATATTTGCTAAGGGTGAAAAGGATAACAGTTTAACGTTTTCAAATGGGTAATAAAATAATACCTATTTATGAACACATTGGTAATAAATACACTTGATGAAATGTAAGCAAAATCAAATTGCTGTCCTCAACAGCCTTCAAAATCCAGGAGAAGTTAGAAACATGAGAAGTTCATAAGTATCTATAGTAAGGGATGGCAGAGAAGTATCAATATCCTTTAGAAGAGGAAAAGGTAGAATTCTTTTATGATGTATAGATAAATATTGGGCAGCGAAAGCCTTTGAGAGTCTGAAAAGGTGGATGTGATTACACATCTTTCATACCTCTAAGGTACTCACAGAAAAAAGAGCATTTGCCTTCCTAACAGAAATATCAAGCCAGGCATGGTGGTGCACACTTTGTAATCCTAGTGACTCAGGAGGCTGAGACAGGAGAATCTCAAGTTCGAAGCCAGACACCAGCCTCAGCAATCTAGAGAGCCCCTAAGCAACTCAGCGAGACTCTATCTCAAAATGAAAAATAGAAAGGGCTTGGAATGTGGCTCAGTGGTAAAGCGCCTTTGGGTTCAATCCTCAGTACAAAAAAAAACGTAAAAAAAGAAAAGAAATATCAATATGAGAGCTAGCTGCTCTCTGTGCAGAAGAAATGCCTGACAAAATGACAATATCTTCAGAGACTTGAGGGGAAAAGTCTTTTAAATGAATTCCATGTAATTTGGATGTGAGGAATACAAATGTCAGCTTGCTTTATATGCTTAACCTATGATAATTAGTTCTGTGACCTTGGGGAGGTTATTTAAACTGCTTTTGCCTTAGTTGCCTCATCTCTGAAATGGAGAAATTATGCCCTTTGTTAGATTTACTGTGTGCATTACATGAAAAATTTATGTTTAAAATTGAGCAAAATTGCTACCATATAGTAAAGTCCTACTAAATTATAGGTGTAATCATTATTGTCATTATTAAATATAAAATTTCATTTTATTAAAAATTAACAAAAAGCAAACATATGCAACAGGCAATCAAATGAGAAAAAATAATAGATGATTTGAAAGTGGGTGAATTTCCAAAAGTTAAAAAAAATGTATGGTGAAGAGAATGGTGGTGGACCAGCTGAAAGCAGAGAGTAATTTAGGCTGACCTGGATAGGAGTAGGGGAGAAGGCAGAAAAGGGGCCAGAATCTGAGAGACCTTGAATGCCAGTGTATGGCATGACTTCTTATTCTGACATTTTGGCATTTGGAGCCTTAGTGACCTGGGGAAGACTGCCCACTAGGACTAAGCACTTCCTAGGGATATTAAAGGACTTGGCAGAGAAAGCTTTTCATTTGCAAACTAACCAACACAGAGACTACATCTGCCACCCCCACTTCCTCTATCAAGCATACTGGAGCCAATATTCTGCCATAATCACCCAGGGCCAGGTAACAGACAACTCAGGGGAGCCTCAACACTCCAGAGCTCACTGAAATTATTCATCCCTTCCCAAGCCTGTATACACAGCCTCATCCATTCCTTCCCAAAGAAATCACAATAAAGCTCTTGCCCACATTTTCCTCCTTACTTCCTCTGCTTTCTTACCTACACTGCTGCTTTTTTGTGTGTCCCTGCATGGTGTAGTGTTTTGATTAATTTATCTGTCAACTTAGTTGGAACATAGTGCCTGGACAGGGGGTCATATTAGAAACCTGACTAAAGCACCTGGGTCTCAGCTCCTTGGAAACTGAGAGTAAGGAACTGCCTTTTCAATGGCAATCATCTCATCTATATATAGGTCTCATCATGCCTGAATCTCTCTCTCTCTCTCTCTCTGTCTCTCTCTCTCTCTCTGTCTGTCTCTCTCTCTCTCTCTCTCACACACACACACACACACACAAACACATATTTTAAAACAGCCAAGAAGAAAACAGCTGCTTTCATTAGCAAAGGACAGCTAGTGGAGGTTTTAGGCAAGAGAGGGACACATCAGGAGTTATTCTAGAAAATCCATTTAACACCATTATGAAAAATCCACTAAAATTGAAATGCATGTTAATTACTCTTTCTTGGTGGGGAGGTACCAGAGATTGAACCCAGGGGCACTTAAGCACTAAACCACACCCCTAAATCCTTTTTTATATTTTATTTAGAGACAGGGTCTTGCTGAGTTGCTTAGGGCCTTGCCAAATTATTGAGGTTGGCTTTAAACTCACCATCCTCCTGCCTCAGCCTCCTTAACTGCTGGAATTATAAGCATGCACCACTGCACCTGGCCCCCTCCTGGCCTCTATCTTCTGTTCTTTGGTTCTGTATGCTAACTTCTTACTCAAACCTCATTCCAAATGCTACCTACTCTCTGAGGTATTCTCCAATATTCTCATTCAGAACTAATATTCCTTCCTTTATGTTCCCATTGTGTCACATAATGATGGTACATATCACAATATATCATGGTTAGCTGCATACATTTCTGATGGCTCAACTGCAATCTTTCTGAGAATAAGCATTTAGTCTTATCTTGGTAACTTCAGTACTGAGAATAGTGTTGGTCATAATCAATAAGAGCAAAACTGAGCTGTTTCCCCTCCCCCTCATTGGTACTGGGGGTTGAACTCAGGGGTATTCGGCACCGAGCCACATCCTCAGCCCTATTTTGTGTTTTATTTAGAGACAGGGTCTCATTGAATTGCTTAGTGCCATTGCTGAGATTGGCTTTGAATTCATGACTCTCCTGTCTCAGCCTCCCACAGTGCTGGGATTACAGGCATGCACCACTGTGTCCAGCTCAAAACTGAGCTATTTATTGATTTAGAGGCAAGACATAAGTACATACATGATAGTAATAGTCACATCGAGAGTGAGTTAGTAAGCCCTTGAACGACAGATATAGCAATGAGAATGGAAAAGTATTTATCAGTACTTGAGCCATTGTAAAGATCACATCTAGAGCTGTGCCAGGACAGCCGTCATTTGCCCCATTTGGCTGAAGGGCATTTGAAAGGTGGCTCATTCAATGAGATGTGCTGTTAAGTTAAAATACTCCTTGAATTTCAAAGTCATAGTATAAAAATGCAAACTCTCTCTTTAAGATATTTCACTTGACTAAGTAAAATATATCATTTAAATTATTTCATGTTTCTCTTTACCTTTTTTAACAGTGATTGTTTTTAAATTGTATATGTGCTTGCATTAAATTTCTATTGGACAACTGTTCTAGAGGACTCAGCAATTAACTGGATGTGTGTGATGTAGAGAGAAGGTGAAATTCTAGATTTTGAGACCAAATTACTAGAGAAAAGGTTGTGCTTAAAGAGAAATAGGCAATTAAATAAAGAAGCTGGCTTAAGTTGTCACAATGCTGAATGTGAGGGGCAGCAGGACCTATCCATCTGGCACCTGTAATTGCACAGGGCTCATTTACAGACAGGAAGTACATAGAAGACTTCAATGTGACATGACGAAAGGCCCAGACTAATATTCTCAGAAAAGTTCTTTGCCTTCTTTTTCACAAAATATATAAGAAATAGAAGCAAGTTTTGATTTTAGTACTTTTAATGGACACACAATCATTAAGTAAGTTCTTCTTTAAAAACCTATATCCTCACATTTATAGAAACTATTTTGGGGTATATCCATCCACATTTTTATTAGGCTGCTATATAGAGTAGGTAACCAGTAAGGTCAGGCTTTCTTAATCCTGAGAGGAACACAAAAATCTAGAGGTGGGTAAAGTTAAACCTCAGGGCAAAATCTAACTAGTTTCATAGATCCGGCAAATGCTATATAAAGCTCTGAAGGTGCTACAACAATACAGGGCAAAGCAACAGGGCACAAAGGCAACTAGTTGGATGGTGCAAGCTGTATTTCTTTGTCTTTTACCTTTTTCTTGTCTTCCTTCTTAAGAGCATTTGAAAGATACTTTGGGTTTGTAGTAGTCACAGAATGAAAAAATGACTTTAATATATAGGTTAGCCATAAGAGTCATCTCTCCTTAAATGAATCTTTTCTACATCTAAATAAAATAAGCTCATGTATTTATGTAAAAGTGCATGACTCTCCCCACTGGACAGATTTTATTCTCTACCCCTGCCTCAGGGACCTGGGGCCAAACACAAATGCCTTGGAGATACACAGAAAACTATTGAAACCATATAAATAAATGACTACATCTTGAACAGAAAAACAAGTGTCAAGTTTGATACTTGTGCTGATGGCCAGAGTTAGGTCTGAAGAAAGATTCTAAAGGAGTAAGGCAAGAGTTAAAAGGTGATAGCAAAGACAGAGTGGCTGGAGGACAAGAGAGTTTCAAGGAAGAAGAAATGACAGCATAAAATGCCACTATCAAAGAAAGATTCAGAAAAAGAGAAAATACAAACTAAGATGGGGGAAGTAAATTTAAATATACCACAAAATAAAATAAATGCAATAGGACTAAAATCATCAATAGAACAGAGATTCTCAGATAGGATTAAACACAAATCACCCACATGCTGCATTAATATATTTAAAACCTGAAAGTTTTTCTGTTTTGTTTTGTTTTGTCTCTGGTACTGGCTTGTGACCCCAAGGGTGCTTTACCACTGAGCTACATCTCCAACCCGTTTTAATTTTTTTATTTTGAGACAGAGTCTTTCTAAGTTGTTTAGGGCCTTGCTAAGTTGCTAATGCTGGCCTCGAACTTGCCATCTTTCTGCCTTAGCCTACTGGCTTGCTGGGATTACAAGCGTGCACCACTGTGCTCAGCCTTAAAGCCTGAACTTTAAGCCTAAAGTGCCAAAAGGGTGAAAGTAAAATAAATATATGCATATATTATACTGTCAGTATGTATTGTCTAAAAGGGGTTTAAGACAAAAGGTAAGTGATAAAAAGGATTATTTTTAATGAGAAGGATCATTTCAACAGTAAAATAAAATAATCCTAAATCATTTGCAATCATATGGGAGGTACTCTACACATTTACAAATAGAAATTAGCATAATTACAAGGAGAAATAAACAAATTCACAGAGTGAACAATTATTATAACTCAGGAACTGAGAAAGCAAGTAGATAAAAAAAATCTAAGGATATAAAGATATGAATGACACAATTGAAATGTATCTTTTAAACATGTATAGAACCCTCCTCCCAAAATTTAAGGAATCCTAGCCTTTCCAAAACCTGAACATAAAATAACCCACAAAGCCCATCTCCACAAATAACTAGAGACAGGTTAGTTACAGCTACCACTGTGCTCAGTGATAAAGCACCCTTGGGTTCACAAGCCAGTACCAAAGACAAAATAAAACAGAAAAACCTTCAGGTTTTAAATATATTAATGCAGCATGTGGGTGATTTGTGTTTAATCCTATCTGAGAATCTCTGTTCTATTAAAATCACACGAACAAAAATAAAGATACTTTTAAACAGTAACATTCAATGGACACATAAGAGTTTTTAGAATTGAAAAACAGAAGTGGCAGCAGAAGAAAAATCTCAGAAGAATGCTTGGAAGAAAAAATTTAAGTCTCTCAGCAAGTAGAACTAAAGGACAAAGTAGAAAGGAGAGAAAAGCTAAAACTATCAGAGCACCAGTCTAGTAGTTTCAACACTGCCACAATAGAAATTCCAAAGAGAGAACACAGAGGTTTAGAGAAAAACAAAACAAAACAAAACAAAAAAACAACCTGAGACCGAAGGCTTGTAACTGGACAGACAGGATAAAGTCTGTCAGAGCCAAGATTCCTACTGACCCATGCTTCAAACCTGAATGCAGACCCCCAGGGGAACCAAGCTCAGAGGCTAGTTTGTGCTTCCTTTGTTATGATCATTGGATAGAGAAATTGTGGCTCTCTCTTTAGCGTCCGGCTCTAGAAGCCAAGCCCTGACCACACTCTTGCTGGATATCAGATGGCCCAAACTAAAGCCCTCAGCAGATACCCTGATTCTGCTCTGCTCCATTTCCCAGGCAGGACACACTCACGTCCTGGCTTCTCTGACTTCTGACAAAGACCTGTGAAAACTGTCAAGGAACCAAACCCAGGCTCTGACTGAACAATTCTTTTCAGCTTATTTTCTCCTGAAAATATTGTCCATTTATTACACAGCTAGGTTTGAGCTTATGTCTGAAGTTTCATGCACGTAAGTGACAGAACTCTAAAGAAAAGCAGAGACAGCATTAACATAGAGGTCAGGGTAGTGGTTATTCCAGGAAGGAGTAGAGGATATGATGGGGCAGAAAATAGGGGCTTGAGTTTAATGTGATAATAAATTTCTACTTGATTAAAGAAATGATATATACATGGGTGTTTGTTTGGTTATTATTTAACTTGTGCATATAACTTTAAAACATTCTAATGGTTTATTTTTTTTAATTTTAATTTTTTTTTATTTATTTATTTTTGGTACTAGGGATTAAACCCAGGAGCACTTAATCACTGAGCCACATTCCCAGCCCTTTTTAAAAAATTTATTATTTTGAGACAGGGTTTTGCTAAGTTGCTTATGGGTCCTCACTAAATTGCTGAGGCTGTCCAACAGAGATGATCCTGGGAGGAAGAAATCAAATTTTGTTGTCATAAGGTGGAGTTGTTTGTTAGACTAAGATATAGTAAATTACTCTTCCATGAACTTTGCAGACAAAGAAAGGAGAAAACAGAAGTCTAAAGTTTCAGCCTGTGAGGAAAGGATTTGATTACCCTATGTAAGGCCTGGTATATTGAGAGGCAGAGATGAATATTAAAGGCTAAAAATCCAAATTAGGGAGGAGGAAGGCATACCACAGGCCACAGAAGAGTCAAAGATCAAGGACACAAGACCAAGGGTGGTCTTCATAGATGAGATAGGGATCTGTCGAAGACAGTAGCAAAGGGAGAGAATTGATAAAATCAAGTTGAATGGAAGAAATTTGAGCAAGCAAGAAGAAAGAAGACCCCAGTCGTTTGAGAAGGCCAGAGGTGAGGACAGCTGCTGCTAGTGATATGTGGACATGGGGCCAAGAAGGCACTTGAAAGTAAAGGTGGCTTTGAAGAGCCAGAATAGTCTGTGTGCTTGTCGATATTTCCCTCCCTAAGGCTCAATCAGTGCAATCTGACCTAGCTATCTGCTAATAATCAGAAAAATTACATGTAACTAATACTGGTTGTATATTTACATAATGAAGATAAAGAGAATCTTTTGTCTTCTTACTAGCCTGCATCTGTACAAAATTCAATTGTTCTTTATCAGTATTTTTTGGAATTGATTATTCCAAATACAATATTAAAAAAAAAAAACACTGAAAGAAAATGTTTTCTAAGCACTACACATTAATTTGTCACAAATCATGAAAAACAAAGTTTGATAAGGTATATTACATTTTCCCAGAATATTTAAGCCCCCAAACTTTCACAAGTGAAATGTTAAGATACTTTGAGTGAATTAAGGGAAATAAATAATTTAAAAATTGTGGTAGTTCAAACTAAAAATGACCATAAAATTTATTAAGTTTCCTATCATCAATTATGCTGAATTAGTCACCCAACAGAGCTACCCAAATCTTTAGTTTCAGATTCAATGAAGCTTACAAATACACTTATGAAAATCATTACATTTCTCACTGGGCAGACTGGTGCATGCCTGTAATCCCAGCCAGTTGGAAGCTGAGGCAGGAGGATAGCAAGTTTAAGGCCAATCTCAGCAACTTACTGAGACCCTGTCTCAAAATAAAAAAATAAAAAGGGCTGGGATGTAACTCATTGGCAAAACTCCTCTCAGTTCAAAACCTACTAACAAAAAATAACAAAAAGAAAATCATTGCATTTCTTAATGCAAGGAATCATATATGATTCCCCCCATTTTCCTACTACAAATCAAATTTTGTGCAAAGCAATCTGTTAAATTAATAAAAGAAAAATTCGTTCCATAATCACCCTGGGAAAGAGAGGTTCTAAACCATTTGGAGCAGTGGTTGGACGAAATCTCCTCCTCCATGTTTCAGATCTATTTTCCCTTGTGACTTTTCCATCTGGGGGAGGAGGCAGAGGAGGAGCAGGCATCATGTAACTGTTAATGTTTGGAAGTTGATATGGATTCATTCTTTGCGAATTGTTCATGGAGTTCCTGAACTTCATCATTGCCTTCTTGCCCTGTAATCAAATTTCATGACATAAGAACCAATGAAACAGAAGCAGTGATCCAATTAACCTAAAATTAACAAGATATCCATAGACAAACCCAAAACACACTAGTATGTAGAAAATCGCATTTTGTAGTACCCAGAGCAAATTAAATCTTCACTATTTCTAACCTTGTGTAATAGAGTTTTAAGCCAATGTAAAATGATGACACTTCTATAGTATTCTTAGATTATTTTTCCTCAACAATCAATTAAATCTCTAGGGACCTAGTACAGTCAAACAATTTAAAATCAGTAAGTCTATAGTGTTATAATTTGAAACAGGATTGGATACTACACTTGACAATAGGGTGTTAATGTTTTCTACGAGTTTGGCTTCCTCTATCCAGATATGAGAATATCCAAGGGTAGCAAGGCTGTGAATAAAATGGAAATCTCATGCATTCTTTGGATTATTTCACTATTTGTCTTTGTGTGGAGGGCAAGTTTGACTAGTTATCAAAATTTTAAGGTGCATACTCTTTGACCTAGAAATTCAGTTGGTAGCAATAAATCCTGCACAGGCAACTACACAAGTACACTAGTGTAAATTTCTATGAGATACAGATATACAAACACACAAACACGTATATATCTATTATATCTATAGTATAAATTTAGCTGAATAATCAAAAAATGTAACATTCCAATAGAAAAATATTTAAATTTGGCTTTGTTTATACAATAGACTCCTACCAGACTATTGAAAAATGTGAATTTATTTATCGTAGCATAAAAGAATCTATGCAGTATGATCAGACATTTCTTTTAAATAATTTATATGTGGGGTTTGACTATAGGCAAGAATAACTGGAAGAATCTGAGTCACCAACTCAGTTTATAACAATGTATTTGTTTTTATAATTATTTATATTTAAATAGTACAAATGTATATTGTATTTACATATTTTTTAAAATTTCTAATTAATTTCAAGTCCATTTAGTTCTTACTTAGAGACATTTAATAGTAAAAAGCTATTTTTAAGAAAGGGAAGTTATTCTACATACATTTTTCATTGCTAAATAAGTAAAAAAAGGTTAAATAAAGGCAGGTCCTTTATTAGTCCTAATTTTGATTGAAAACAACATTTATGTGAACAGAAGGAATTTAGATATTCACAAAGCAATTTACTATCACTAGAATGATAGGTATTTCATTGTTATGTTCTTATTTTCTTTTGTTCCATGTTCCATTTTTTTTCTGTAATGAACTACACTTATAGTGGAATAACAAAAATAAATGAAAGTAATAGGAACAATAAAATCAATAAATCTATAATTTGGGGGTTTGAAGATTTTTTAAAAAATGATATCCTGACTAGTTCAATTATATGTCTTAAATAATATTTTTAGAAAAAAAGATTTTTTTAAATTTATTTTTTTGTTGTTGCTGTTTGATTTTTTTTAGCTCAAAGCATCTTAGACCATTTTTCATGCCATTACAGATAATTTACTGTCATTTCTAAATGTACCTTAATATAATATGACATTTTAAAACAATAGATAAATACTTGTTTCTTTCAATTATTTACTATTAAAAATATAACAGTACAAAATATTCTTGACTCTATTTCTTTGCACATACGTGTGTATTCCTGGAACAAATTCCTATATGTTAAATGCTTGAGTATGTTCATTTAAAATGGTGATCGATATTCCCAATATTACCTTTACAAATATTTGTCCCAATTTCTTCTCCTACCAACAATGTATGAGAAACTCTCATTTGGAGGTTTGTTCATTTTTAGTCAAGAAATTACTTTTACATAATTTCATTGCAACCAATCTACTTTTGACCAAATCACTTCTGCCTAAGTTAAAGACCTTCACTCACTCCTGCTATTACACAATGCTCAACCTGCTTTTATCTGTTGTACCTTCAAATACTTCCCACATGCATAACCTTTATTCTTTAAAAAATTAATAAGAATTTATTAGATGCTCATTATATCTTAGCAATCATACAGATTATTATACTTCAATCTTGTTTCATTTTATATTAAAATATTCTCATCATCAATGGCACTGGAAAAGATCATGTCTTTTCACACTGTATATTTCACTTATGAACATAAGACTATAAACTCGAATAAGTTACTTTTGTCAGCCTTGACAACTGATATAACACCAATTTCTAGACCAGGACCTAGCCCATAGTAAGTGGCCAATAAATATTTACTAAATGAAAAGTGAGTTTAGCTAATTAAACTAACATGGAATTTGACCTTAGTCTTCTCAACACCTGTGAACTACCACTAAATGACTATCTTTCAGTAACCCACACCCCTAAAACAAGAAAATAAGAACCTATGTTGATTTAGTCAGCCAGTCTATCCAGTGGTTTTGAATAGATTTGGAAAATGACCTAAAAGAAAAAAAATTGCTCCCTAGCTAGAATAGAAGAACTTGAATATTATCTGATTGATAGTGTTCGCATATAACAAGAAAATGTACCAATCAAAATAGAATTAGTTATTGAAGCTTAGGACAGAATATAATCACCTTGGAAAACATGGAAGGTACTCATCCGAGCACAATCTAGGGGAAAGAAAATCCTACCCATTGGACTTCGAATATTTCCAGTTCTAATGGCAGAGTTATCCCGGGAGGACACGGAGGGTTTTAGCCAAAGACTTTGGAGTTTTCTGGTACTTTTGGCAAGCTCATTCCTAAGAGGAGATGGGTGCACTGGGTTATCTTAGCCTGATCCTATTAACATTCCATTATATCATACCCCCTCATTCCAATTCCATATTCACCAGGCAACCTTCCCATTATGATCAGGCTTTTCTTGTAGCTCTGCCCTACAAGAGAGGAGAGCACTTATATAAGCTTTTACTATTTGATACCTCTTGGTGGATTAATGGCCCCTAATTATGATAAAGTCACTAGTTTGGTTTATTCCAGAGAGAAAAAAGACTTTGTTGCTAGTTATTTTAGTTAGGCTGAGACAGTTTTCCAGGAATGACTATTCATGAACACTGGCTGAAATGAGAAATCCGTGGGACTTCAGTTAGAGACTAAATCCTACAAAGGGCCAAATCAACTGACTTATGACCAAGCAAGTTTCTGCTCAGCTCTAGTCAGTCTTCTCAAGACAAAGAGCCACCACTTTTGGACTATCTTGCTTTCTGGGAAGCTACTATTAAACTAACTGAAATAAAGTTTGTGAAAAATATTTCACAAGCTGAAAAGCACATTAAGTGGATTAAAATATTAGTTACTATTTTTAGAGTTGTATTTATACTTTTACTGTGGAACAATCATTTATTCATCTGAATTAATGGCTCAGTGTCAAAGTTACAAGTGAAAGATAAAAATATCTTAAGTTCATATGTTTTGCGTTTCCTAATAAGGAAGGGGACATAATTCACCCATTTCAAAATAATGATGATTATGATACATGTTCTTTTGTAAGCTCACAAATGTTTCTTCTACATGTTAGAAACACAAACAGTACCTACCCTCTTAGTTAGTGAATGTCCTAATTATCCCTCCCTGTTTAAGAAACTCCTATTTCATAGTTACCAAACTTCCTTGTCGTATTCTATTTAAATAAGAGAAAATTTCCTGGCACATGACCTTGAAAGGGGAACTCCTGGGTGTGATTAACTCAGCATTTTTAAAGATGAACATTCTTTTCCTTCTATATTCAACCTTCTAAGAGTCAAACTTAAAGCAATTTCATACACTGATGGGAAAGTAAGTCGGCATGCAAATGCAAACCTATTCTTAGAAAGTTTCATTTTCTAGGTCTTATGCATTTAAAATCTGGAAGGAGTCAACACTGTATCATTTCTGATAGAAGTCATGTCTGGCTATGAAAATTCTGTTTTTCAACCAGCCTTTCCAATTAATGAGAGATGTCCATTCATTATTACAAATCCATTCTTTCTGCTTTCTGCTCAATATTACAGAAATTATAAGATTTCCAGTTCTAGTAAGATACAGTCCACCAGAAATAATACATAGTAAGTGCTTAATAAATGCGCAATATCAATTTCACTGTGTGAATTAATTGAATATAGCATCCTAAATCTGTGATAACCCAATATTCTGACCAAGAATAAGAACATATTTTTTAAAGAAAATAACATTTACCCCAATGGGAAAAGGAGCTTCATTTTCCAGCAATGAGGGTTTTGATCTGGACCCGGAAGTTATCTTTGGAGCAGTTCCCACTGCAGGATAACGAGGAAGAGGCTGTAATCGAATTGGAGGCTGCATATTTCCTGGGGCAGTATATGGTCGAGGGGCTGTCTAGACAATTAGAGAAAAAAATTCCATTTAAATTAGTATCTTGACATGTTTCCAGAACCAATTAATAACTTAACAAATTGCCTAGAGTAATTAATGTTGCCTTTTTACTGAACAGATTAAACTTTAATTATGTCCTTCCATTATACATACCCTTATGACCCAAAGTATTTGTGAAAACATATGGTGTTGAAGTCCCCTACATAACTAAATGTCACAATTATAGAGTATGCTAAACAAAGGATATGTCCTCTATCACATTTCTGTATTTTAATCATACTGTAAACTTGCTGACAATACTTAATTTATACCATGCACAGAATGGCTTTGCTCAGTTAAATGTTAAGTTAAATAATGTTACTGTTGCAGAGATCTAAAAGAATAGTATTGGAATGAACTCATTTCAGTTTCAGCATTTTCAATATAAATTCTACTCAAAATCCTTTAAGCGTTAGGATTGGTGTCAAAGTAAAACGAGACAATAGGAAAGACAGATGCTTAACTGTAATGTATTACCATTTATTCAACTGCTTCCTTGAAATATTAAGAAAACAAAAATGAAAAATTGTAACTGGCAACTTTAGAAAACACTGTATAAAATGAATGTGTTTTCCAAGCTGTGTATTTTGTGTTTGTTCCTTTAATTCTCCTATTCACCTTCTCTACCTTGCTCTCAGTCCTGCCTGTCATTTCTTTGGGAACATACCAACTAACCCCAGTATGGCAGTTACATTCTACCAAAAAAAGGAACTGACAGAAGACAGAAACACATGAGTATGAATCCAGGGTTTTTATTTCCCTGGACCCTCCTTGAAGGGTTCTAATGGGCCATAAGGGTCTCTAACTAAAGTCCTGTTTCTCCTATTGGGAAATGCTCTCCTGCTATAGGTACTATCTGCAGGTTCTAGAATCCAATCTTTCTCTTTCCCTACAGAGCCTAGGGACGTGGTTTCCTGTTGTGTTGGCCCCAGCATGCTTAACATCCCTAGTTGGTTTTCCTTAACCCTGCCTGCATCTTTGTAAATAGTTTCTTTATTAAACACTTCCTAATTGCTTTGTTTGTGTGAGCCATCTGTTTCCTGCTGAGCCCCCGACTGATACATTTTCCAATCAAGAATGTATTGCAGTGAATATCAAAAGTGCCACTATGGAGCATTGCAAAGTCCCTTTTGGGACATCAACAGAATATTGAGTATAAAGATTAGCAATGTGTCAAAAGTAGGAGAAAATATGAAGCTGTTGACCCAGTTGTTCTATTACAATAAGATAATGGAAAACCTGTTGAGACTAGGAGATGCATGTTTGGGTAAGAGAATATGAGAAGAATGGCATATAAATGACTCATGAATAAAGCTTCATACATTGACTCTAAAGAATGATGAACAACAAATATTAAATTCTGGAAAAGTGTATGTAAATACATAAAAAATAATGATAAGGCAGCTCCTACTACCAAATATTAGTGTTGGTACCATCTTGAGAAGCAAGATGCATTGCTAAATCTCTGATTTTGTTAAGTGAACATTTATTGAATTCCCATCAAAGGCCCAGGAAGGAGATTAAAAGTAATTTTTAATATCTAATGGTAACACAGGACAACCATTGTCAAATGAACCACACAAATGCTGCCAAGCAGATGATAACAACAAGATACCTGAGCATAAAACTTAGAATTTAAGATCTTAGAATATTTAGAGTAAGCCAATGAGGCTAATACAAATTAAAATTTCACAAGCAGTTAGACGTTAAATAGTTAAGCAAGAAATGAAAACAATAAGCAAAGAAGAAGAATGGTAAATTTAAACACTCAAGTAAGACAGCCAATGTGAGCAAGACATGAAAGGAGAAACAAAGATAATAATCCCCAATATCTGTTTTCCTTCCTTCACTAGTTACACAATTTTTATCTAGGAACATCACTGTCATAAATAAAGATTTTATTTCCATAATCCCTTACAACTCTGTGAATGCCTCAATCTGAGCAGAAGTGATAGAGTGAAACTTCTAGGTCACACCCTTGGAGAAGAGAAGTGTGTTCTTGCTTTCCCCTCTACCCCTTTCCTGTGGTTAAGGTACTCATATGGTGATGCACCATTTTGGCTTATGTGGATGGTGGCAGCACCCTGAGTTTGGTAGATGAATAATACAAAAGAAATCTGAGCTTGTGATGACTTCATAGAACAGAAAAGGCACAAGCTGAGATGAGACATGCACATGCGTTGGGTTGGTGGGGGCCTTGATGCTTAAGCCATTGTATTTGAATTCTCTGCACACAAGCCTGTTCACAACCAATGCGAGTGAATTGACTAGAGGTACATAGGACTTAAAGAAAAAACAATATAAACCTATATGAGCCAAATAGTAGGTAATCGAGCTTAAAATCCACAGAGAAATGAAACTAGAGATTTCTGAACAAAGGAATCAGATCACCCAAAAGAATCTTGCAGACTCTGTAAAACAAAAATGCTTTAAGATTCTTGCCTGTCAAATAATCCAATCAAACACAAAAACATGAAACATCTAATGTAGGGATTCAAGAAAACAGGTTACTGCAAACTAGAACATGATCTACTGGCTGTTATGCCCTAAATTTTACTTCTGTGCATTTGCATACAAATATCATCAGTTAGATGAATGTGGCAGTCAAATGTTTAACTGATTACATTTATCTCTAAAAACAAATCTGCACCATTAACTAACAGCTGTGAGCTACAAACTGCTGTAGTTCACATCAGAAACTACCTTAAATTTGCTATATTTTAAATGGTTTGTAATATATTTTCTTGGAATAAATATGGCACTGTAGCTTAACATTCTCAAAACTGTGCCAGAATGTGAATTGAAATTGACTACCTGGTGAATAATCAGCTTAGCTGAGCATTTTTAATTCTTATAAGATCTCAAGGGGTAAATTTTCCTAGAATGTGCACAATTCATGGAAATGACTTTCCACTATTTTAATGGCCTGCAGACTATTTTGGAGGTCTAGGTGTAACTAGTGAACAAATGCATTGGTGTTGCACTGAATGCTTTCCTTATTCACTTGAGAAAGCTAAAAATAAAGAAATAAATGGTGACATGTCATAACAATTCTTACTTATCTCTGGCACTTAGAGGTCAGGAGTGAAATTTAAAGACTATGTATCCACATTGGAAAAAGCAAACCATGTCTGTAAAATGGGAAGTACAAATCCAAGATCACAAAAGGTATCCCTTAAGGTGCAAGAGCACTATAGGGGGTGACCAAGTGAAGAACCCTGGCTAGGCAGAGGGAAAGGTTTTTGAAGTGCTGGTGTCAGTGCTTACTGTAATTTTTAAATTACTTTCTCACTTCTGCCACATTAAGATCTCCTGGATGTATCATAAACTATTTATTGAGGGTGTTCAGCTGGAAAATTGAAAAGAAAGCTTTTAAAGGGTTTTTCCTCTCTGAAACAGGTGGGAAGACAGAAAACTGCACTTGATTGTTTCTTTTGTTTCACTCAGGTTAAGCTTCTGAGAGTCTAGCGAATTGCCATCCAATAAAAGAATTATTTGTATACATATACATTCAAATCAAACCTAGAAATGGGGTAACAACAAAAGGAAGAAGGTTGCTTTTCATCACTTGAGCTGTTCATCAGGAAATGTCAAAACATATTTACCTTTTGAAATATGTCAAAGCTTAACACTATATATGATGAACCTACTTCAACAACCTGTGAAAGCACTGCAATTCCTCTATAAATATTGTGCAATACAAAAAAATGTTCATGCTAACAAGGAAATAGATTAGGTTACACAAAGAAAAAATAAAGATGTAATCAAGCCTTTCAGTTATAACTTAACCATCAGCCTCCAGCAAATATTTTGCAAATCTTTTCCCGTATTGATATTGTTTGGAGGTATTTCACTCTCCTTTGAGAGTTTATAACCACCTCTAGGTTACAAATGAATCAAGCTAGAACAAAATATCAGTGCTCAATTTGTTCAAATAGAATCTCTTATACATTTAATTATTTTTATTTTAGATTGTGAGCACATATTTTTGATCAAAGAAACATTAGTATCCATCCAATGTGCAATATGGTACCATTTATTTGTGCAGATAAGAAGGTAGTAGAGGGAACAGCAAGAACTGCATTCAGAGGTCAGAAAATATAAAGAACATGTATGAAACAACTCATGGTTCAATTCTGCTGCATTGTAGAATGCTAATCTTGGGGGGAAATATTGAAATAGCTAATTTGAGGTCATATGGTTTATGATCTTATATGTCAGGTGAAAGAGTTTGGTGTTTCTTATTTCTAACACAGAACCAGGAAAGGTACTGAGAATGTAACATAAATAATCTGTACCTCAAAAAAACTAGCAGTTAGCAAGTATAATGGACTTGGCTCTGGCAGGAGTGGTCTTGATTTGAAGTAGGAGATTCAGAAGAGACAGAGTTGAACAGATAAAAGGCTATGGGGGAGCATTGCTGCTCTTTTTTAGTTTTTTAAAAATGTGTCCTTTTTAGTTATACATGCCAGTAAAGTCTATTTTCACATATTTGTACAAACATGGAGTATATGCTATTCTAATTAGGATCCTAGTCTTGTGGATATACACAAAGTTGTTCTTTTTAAGACAATGTGTTCATTCAGAAGAACTTGGAGGATTAGGCAGACATAGTCCCAGGGAACATTATTTTTGAGATTAATAAGAAATCACCAATTAATAAGCTGGGACAGTGTTTAATATGACTCACCAATGTTAATGGACTAGAATTTCCTTCATCAACCAGAACACTACGGCCACGATTAGTCTTTGGGCCAAGTGGCGGGTGGGGAGATAGGATTGGCATGTTATTTTCAATAGATTGTCTTGTGTGCTCTCCCTGGAATAAAAAAAGAGATTTAGTGAAGAGATGCACAGTTAGTAATCTAGGTTAGGCTAGTGCTTGACTTAGGTTCATGCTTTAATTGACTGTGGACCAAAGAAGTTCTTTCTCATTCTTTTCAGGAGTGCCACTTCTGAGACCTGTCATGGTGGTTCAGAAGTTTTGTATCTTATCAGGGCTCTGGGCATGGTAGGGAAGGGCAGAAAACTGAATCTGCTTTAGCTGTACACAAAGAAATAGCTACAAAAGCAGTGTATCCTCCATTTTAGCAATAAACACTATTAATCGGCTTTAGCAGACTACTATCAAAGGCATGGTGCCCTTCGCTACCAGAAAATAGTATTTTTATAGCAAAACTATCTTTTGATCCTGATAAAATAGATCCATGTCTGTCAGGCAAGAGAGAAAAAAATACAGAATCATTTGGCAACTTATTCTATAGGAGTTTACAAATACTCATCAGTTTTTGAAATGTCTTAGATCTCACATTTGTAATACTACACAGAAAATTAAGAACAACATCTGATTTGGCATGGCACAAGAAATTGAATAAAACTGCCAAACTAAATCAAAATCTTTCAAACATACCTAACTGAATTTCTCATCTCTTGATTCAAATTTATATATTTCATAAGTTCACTGCAAAGAAAGGATATCAAATACAAAAATAGAAAACAAGCAAGGAATTTCAACAGGCCTAGTACAAAATGACTTAAATCTTATTATGCTTTCTTTTGCTAAAAAGGATCCTTCCCATCATAATTTTCAAGGGTAACATTTACACAAAACTGTGCCTTTGTATAATTCTTAAAATGTGCTACTTTTTATCACATTGAGAACATTATGATCTACTTTTACTTTCTTAAGACAGCCAAAGATCCTTTGGCCTCCACCACATGGAAATACAAGCAAAACTTCAAACTTGAAAAGGATGTTTTTACAAGTTTTTCTTTGAAAGTTTTGTGCCTTATTAAAATCTCCATCACACAAACAGCTCATATTTTGTCACCATCTTTTGTAATGAGGACGGCCAACATTCAGGCTTAGTAGAACCCTTATTTGACCTCAGCTATGTGTTACCCAAAAGTAAAGTGCCTGGGGGGACTTCAATAATGACCTACTACTGTGAAATCATTAAATAACATTATGAAGTGCAAGACAGTATGTAGTGCCTTACCTTAAATCTCTGAATTCGCTCCTTCCTAGCTAAGGTCTCCAGTTTCTTTTTTATTTCAAGTTGATGGTAACGCTAAGGATGCAGGAAACAATAAAGGACAGAATCATATCAATCATCACAAATTTTTACATAATAATCCTACTAGCTAACTTTATTCTCAATTACCCCTCTTGTCATTCAGATGGAGAAAAATCACCTAAGTGCACAGGTGAGAATATAAATTGACATTACTCTTAGGAAAGCCAAATTATAAACATGTATCAGGCAGCTAAAAGTATTTATACCCTTTAATGAGTAAATTTCACTCCAAAACCCAGGGGAAAAACTGAATATAATTTTTTATATGTTTTATGCACAGTGATGCTATCAGAAAGATTTTTTTCCCCTTTTTTCAAAGCAAAAATGCAGAAGCAATATAAACTTTGAAGGGAATGTTTAAATTTTTGTCGTAGTCAAGTGATGAAACAAAATATGATCATTAAGATAAGGTTCATAAAGATTTTTTTTGAAAAATAGAAAATTCATGTAATGCAGGAAAGAAAAGCAAAATCCAGAACTGCACAGAAATACGTAACTGCCCTTGTGCTAAGAAGGTGCTTCATGTATATCATCTCTTCTTGAACAACTGTAATTGCCAAACGGCCCTACAAAGAATGAAATTGAGGCAGAGGACCAGGACCTTGCCTGAGATCATACATCTGGTCAGCTATGGAGCACTAGGTGACATTAACTTCCTTTGTTTTTGTTTATTTTTCACCAAACTATGCTCCTCTCACAACATAGCGTAATTTTATTAATGCATAAACATGAATAAACTAAAAACATATATGTTAACAGTAGTTATCTCTGAGAATAGGAACTATGTGATTATTTTCTTTATTATGCTTTATATTTCCAAATATTCTGTAACATATTAAAAATAAATCTCATATAAAAATGATCTGCTTACAATGCAGTTTGAAATCATTCAGATGCATTTGAAGGTCTTTATTGGCTCTTTGAAAACACAGTTTTGTGTGGGGTTTTTTTTGTTGTTTGTTTTTCCTTTCTATTCTTGACTCCCTTTTGCTGCTTTGGGGACTCTGGGGATTCAATCATTCACTAAGTATCATCAATCCTCTTCTTGACACTTCCCTTTCCTCTCCTTTCTCTGATCTCTCACCCACTTATCACCAAACTTTATTATGTTCACTATCAGCCATTTTCCATCTTCCACTTATTCCTGGTGCTCCACAGTCAGACCCTCCTCCTCACCACTGCTGAAACTACTTTCCCCAAGGCCACAGATGTCTTTGTCTTCTGGGTCAAACCTAATTTCCTTTTTTCCAGTACTCATCTTATTTAACCATTCTGCAGCTCCTAACAGCCTCCTGGCTTCCTGGAAAACAGGAGTCAGACAGAGGTTTTACCACTTGGATATTCTTTTCTACCCAAGTTTTTCCTGTGTTCCCCGGGGCACATGCCATCACTCAGGCTGGAAACCTCCGAGCCGCTCCTTATTCTGTCATTTTAAAGCCTTCCCTGTCTTCAGTATCTCTGGAGATAGCCACATCTCCCCTGCATCACCACTACTGCTGTTAGCCCACACCCTTCAGCAACAGCTTCCTAATTGACCTCCCACCTCCAATCTTTTCCAGCTCATTAATCCATCTTCCACATTTTTAGCAACATCATCTTTCTAAAACAGCTCTGCTCATTTATTTCACTCCCCTGCTGAAAAACATTTCATCGCCTCATCACCTACACTCCAAACTGAGTTGGGAATTCAGGGCTTTCCAGAATCTGGGCCCCAACTTAGCATCACTTCCTTTCAACCAACCCACTGTGCAGTCTGGCTTCAGTGAGCTTTCCTTTCCATTCACAATGTCCCTTCACATTTCTGTAATTTCATACCCACTGTCTCCACTCTCTGGAATGCCTTTCCTGTGTTTTCGTGGGAATTCTCATTCACTCTTCAACATGTTTTGCAAATAGCAGGACCTCTAACTCCCACAGAAGAAAACCATCCTTCCCTTGCTTTCTATGCTAGTTTGTTTGCTCCTTTAAACTAGCACTCACTTTCTGTGGTATTTTTTTTTAATTATATCTTGCATCTACAATGTACACCTTCATTTTTGCACATGGTAAGCCTATATGTTTGTTAAATGGGACTGGAATGTGGCTCAGTAACAGAGTGCTTGCCTAGCATGCACAGGACCCTGGCTTTGGTCCCCATCACTGCAAAAATAAACAAACAAATAATATTTTTTGCATGAGCGAATACATGAATATCAATACAACATTAGTAAACAGTGCCAGCATAAACTAAATGGGACACAAATGTGGCAATTTAGAGAAAAATGTTGTTTCTTCTAGTATATTAATGTATTATACAGGTGATGTGCCCCTTACCCAAAATGGTTAGGACAATAAGTGTTGCAGATTTCAGAGTCTTTCAGATTTTGGAATATTTACACAGACTTTACTAGTTGAATATCCCTCATCTGAAAAATATGAAATATGAAATGCTCCAAAATCCCAAATTTTTAAGCATCATGTTGGTGCTCAAAAATGTTCAGATTTCATATTTTCAGATTAGTAATGGCCTATCTATCTATATGTATTATTATCATATTCTATTATACAGATAAACTAGTATATTGCACATTATCATTTATCAAAGATATTTATCCCAAACTTTAAGAATTACAGACTTTTATTTTTTTTTTTTTTTTTTTTTTTTTTTTTTTTTTTTTTTTTTTTTTTTTTTTTTTAGAATTACAGACTTTTAAATGATAGTATGGTGAGTCATAATGTATCAGTTATGTGTAATTTTAAAAAACTGAACTTCAAGGATGAAGCTTAATATAGAACTCTGCCTATCAAGTAAACTTAAAACTGGGAATAGATTAATTTTATGTCATATTGTTTATTTGCTTAAAAGAATTGTAGAATTCTAACTAATACTTTTATAAGCAAGTAAATCTGGGGACCACAAATAATGTTCCATATAATTTATGCACATGATATGATGCACAAAATAGATTCTGAAATTAATATTATATATTAACATTATATATGTGTGTGTGTACATGTATGTACACATACACACATCCTAAGTGAACATTCCACTTGATCAGTACAATGGTAGCATAATAATAAATACGTTCAGTGGCACTCAACATGGTATTGGTTTACTGATGATTCTACAGTTGTTCATAAATGTTTACTGCACCCATAGGTCAATGGTTTTACAAGCCAAGTTTTCTTATTTACTGCTGTATGGTCAAGCCAAGAAGTGACATGCTTTTTCAGAGAGATTAAAATGGTATTACTGCTTGAAACTACAAGTTTCATGGAGCAAGGCTGAAATAATTTATCAAGTTAGCTAGATACCCAACTAAAAATGCCATGTCAGATTTTAAAAAATTTGTTGATGATCAGGTTGTAAATATATGTTGACCAATGTGACCTAAAGTAGGAGGGACAGCAGATGTTTCGATGCCTATTCCTTGAAACTTAACATACGGCTGAGCTTCAGAGCCTTAAAAGAATAACAGATCTGAAATAATTCATGGCAGTGGAATTACTGATATTTAAACAGATGTCACTTTTTTTTAGCAAATGGAAATTAAGGTACAGATGGTAAGGGCTGGTATGTTTCAGAGTAGCCATTGTGGATTTAAAATCTACGTTTAGAAAATTAAATATCACAAAATATATTATGATGTCCATATTTTTTCCCAACTGAAATAGAGAAAAGCCTACTTGAGTCTCGTGGCTCCTAGCTATCTAGAGAGATATAGAATATTTCTCAGATCACTTGATTCCATTTCCTTTTTATAGAAATATAGGAAGAATTCCCCTGCTTCTGGTTACAAAAGCATTATTAAATATCATCTTATAAAAATTAATTAAAAGGACAATGATAAATATTTGTACCTCCATATCAAGAACCTTATGGAAAATAGCCTGGGCTAAGCACTCCCGGATGTATTTTTGGTGATCTCGCTTCATGATATTTAGTTTATATTCTTTTTCAGAAAGTATTCTTCCACTTCTTGTGATCTGTCATAAATAAATAAACCGTACACAGAAATACAAAGTAGAAAATGAGTTGTTAGTTTTCAAAAATGGGAGTCAGGCAGAGAAGAAAGAAAGAAAGAGGGGGTCAAGTTAGGGAGGGGGAGAGAAGAAAAGTGGCAGCTGGCAGCATCGCCCAAGCACGAGTGGGCCACTGTGGCTGATGCACTCTCACTTTCAATGAATAGCTAGTTCATAAGGCAAAAGGGTGGAAACAATCTCATCTACCTGTCACTGGACGTTTACAATGAGGTTTACATTAGAGTAACAGTTCTCCCTTGATGGAACCCAGGTGTTCTTTTCATTTCTGAACACATTTCTAGAAGAAGGTGGTGGATGCCATCGTGAAATGAAGAACAGAGGCTGTGATTGCATGGCAGCTCCTAATCTCACAGAAAATACTTTAAAGGGCAAAACAGTCGAGCTGCGGAGGATCTCATCAATTTGTTTTAAAAATAATTGTTTTCATTACTTTGTTTTCCCACTGCTTTTTCTTCTTCCACTCTCCAGCCCAGAATGTAATTTAATTGGTTGTGATTCAGAATTTTACAGATTATGCAGTACTACAGATAGGAAGTATTCAATATTCGTCTCAAATGGCACCATTGCAAGACTCAAGAATGGCAGTTTCTCTTTTTACTTATTTTTTTTTCTTTGAATCCTTCCTATTTGTTGTATTTTTCTATATCTCATAAACAAAAAGTATTATCCTTTGCAGCTTGTTTATATTCCTTTTCACTTATTTATTACCTTCTCTTCTTTTAAAAGTTTAAGGCAAGCAACATATTTATTCTTAATTTTGTTCTAAACTTGCTAACTATAGTTTTTTTTTTAACACTTGTTGCAGCATAGAGCGTTGAGATTAACTAGAGCTGTGCTACAATTGGTTATTGATAATCTTTATCAATAACACATATTCTAATGGAAGAAAGGGATATGTTATATAAAAAGTGTTCATGAAATTACCAATACAGTCTTTGGAATATGTTGTCTTTGATATATCATGTCACATGTGTTAAATTGGGGAAAGATATTAGAACATTCCTTGGTAGTTAATATATGTCATGGTTATTTTGTTTTTCTGGACACTATGTCTGATCTCCCCAAATAGACTAGAAGCTCCTACAGGGCAGAGGTTCCTAAACTTAAGCCTGTATCAGTATCACCTAAAGACCTTGAAGAAAAACAGATTGGTGGGCCCCATCCCAGAGCTCCTGAATCAGTAAATCTGGAGAACAGCTCTCACATTTGCATTTTCTAACAAGTTCCCAGGTGATACTAAACAGTGCTAGCTGAAGGGCTGCTTTTGAACCGCTGCTCTAGAGAAACGGCTGTGTCTTCCTTTTTTGTGTTGCCATGCATACAACCAAATGTTCAAAAAGTGCTTGTTAATGATATTGATAAGCAAACACAAAGTTCTTTCCATTATACCTGAAGCTCACAGACCTTTCTTTATCCAAAGAAACAATGTTAATGGTAACCACAATTACAACCACCACTGTAATTATTACAGTAGCACATTTCTAATTGTCATAACAATCCTGAGGACTGAGCATCATTATTTTCATTTTAAAATTGAGACAGTTGAGGCTGAAAAAGTTACATAAGTGATTGCTTAAGATTCTATGTCTTGTTAATGGCAGAGCTGGGATTCAGCCAGGTCTGTCTGATAACAAAGCCCCAAGAGACTGAAAAGCAACTCTCTCCACTCTTAGAGATCTCTCCAGCTAGAATGCCAAGCACATAAACAACAATTAGAAACACAATGCATGTTCTTTCAACACCAAGGCAACAATTGTTAAGGAGTGTGTTTTAAGAAGGTAAATAGCTAACACTTTCTATGACCACACCCCTTTCTTTCAGTGGAAAACCATAGGTTTTAAAAAGGATTTTCATATTATAGGTATTTGGAGGAATGGAAACTTTGTTGAAAGGGCAATTTTAAAACTAATGAAAGACACCAATGTATCAATAAACCATCAAAGGAAATTAAAGTTTAAAAAAATTCAAGGGGTAAATGTTGAATTGTTCATGCTTTTCACACCATACTCTGTGAACATTAAAAATAATTTTTTTTTCCTGAAGACAATGAAGTCTTCTCTGCCTTCATTCCCTAACAGTTTCTGGCTCATAAAATGTGTTCCATAAATATGTGTTAAATACGTATATGAGAGGGGCTGGGATTATGGCGCAGTGGTAGCGTGCTCGCCTAGCATGCGGGAGGCACTGGGTTCGATCCTCAGCACCACATAAAAATAAAATAAAGATATTGTGTCCACCTACAACTAAAAAATAAATATTTAAAAAAAAAAAAATACGTATATGAGAAACAAATGAACGATGCTATTGAAACTCATAGGGACTTTCCCTCAATAGTTCCTTTTCTTAGTGATCATTGAACTGTCTTCTCATCTTCTGAAATATTCTCATATAAATAAATCAGAACTTTGAAAAGGAAACAATTTTTCTAAAATGAGTAGGAAAAACTCATGTCATTGACCAGTTTAAAGAGAAAACCTGAACAATTGAAAATTACTGGACTTAATGAAACCAGAAGATGGACAGAAAGCAAAGCAATTCTTACCAGTCCTGATCTTAGGAGATGCCGCCGTATCCTTGCGTTGCTAAAATATCCAGCCAGGTGTTTATCGGTCAGGCTATTGTATGTTGCAAGTAATCTGAAATAGAAAATAAAGTGTCCCTTGACAACCCAGGTGATACTTGACTTTATAATCATGCACTTGTCCAGCCAGCTGGTCATTCATGTATGTGTTCAATAAACATGTCCTGAGCACCTACTGTTTTCCGGGTTTTATGGCAAAAACTGGGAGCTCCAGTGTGACAAAAGGCCTGGTAGAAAAGTAGCAGCTCCTTCAGCAGCTATTTCAAACCCTGGTGGCATGCCTCACCTCGTGGCCCATACCTCACTCTTGCCTGCTCTCCCTCACATTGTCCCTCATGCCATCAGGACACAGGGCAGTTCCTCTATAGCCAGGGTCCCGGATTCCCCTGTCAGCAGGTGACACAGTGATGCATGCGTTTCTCTTCTCCCAGGAAACGCACCCTGATGTGCACCCAGTGAGCTGTTACCATCCACTCCATTCCTATAGAACCTAGCTACCTTTTACATTCACACAATATGTCATTACTAATGTTTTCATCTCCTCTGCTGAATTTGAAAGCCAAGATGGGGCATGATTCTTGGTATCCCTGCTGATGTTACTGGTTTTTACCCAGTAAATGAAGGATGTAATTTTGTAGGGGACTCAGTCTTATAACTAAGATTCTACCAAAGTTAAGCCCAGAATTTTTGAAGTGTTTATTTCCTCATGTCTATATAGACAATTTTATTAGTTCCACATTGAGCACCAAAAAAAAAAAAAAGAAAGAAAGAAAGAAAGAATGGATTTTTAAACTATTTTTAGGGTCTTTTAAGAGTTAAAGAAGAACAAATTGGCTCCTTGATTATATAATATACCTCAGTAGATGGTCAATCTCAGTGTATAAATCAAAGTTAAAAGTTATTTTTCTCTTTTAACCCCTCCTTTATTAATTATGCTGTACCTTACAAAACCTGCATATACAAATATGTATGTATTCATGTGTGCACATACATAGGCACTCATAAAAGTACATATACATATATGTTAGTATGCATATACAAAGAGAGACAGAGGAAGAAGACAGGCAGAGAGAAAAAGAGAACAAGCAATTCTAAACACAACTCAAAAGTAAATCTATCCTAAAAACTGCACATAATATTACCTGCAACAAAGAATTACAATCTGTACATTTTATTAACAGTTGATCGTTAACTTACATCTGAGAGCAGAGAAGAGATTCATATTATAGGATCAAGTAAATGTCATTAGCAACAATTTTATTTCGCTGTTTCCACTGACTTAATTACATGGAGATGCTATTGGTGACCTTTTCCTGTCTCTTCTCTCCTTAGCAGCCCATCTCAGGAAAAGTTCCATGCTGTCAAATGGTAAGGAAAGTTTAATTTTGTCCACAAAAGAGACTGAAAAGCAGTTACAAAGCCCAGAAGCCAAGATGCCACATGAGGGTTGCAGACATGTGAACGACTGCAGAAACCATTATTTCCCTGGGTTTATGTAAAAAGACAACCCAAGAGCTTCACTAAGGCACATACAAAACCTGCCCTGGATAATGCTTTGAAACCATCTTTTAAATGAACTGTCTTGGTGTCCTATAGTTCATCAAAGGTTTCCTGTCTCTGAAAGGTCAACATTGTATCCCTTACCCTTTCTGAATCTCAGAATATCTTTTCAGCTCATTTCAGAAAGGTGAGCAGGTGTCTCTCAGTCCTAACGATCATGATTCCACAGCTCACAGATTCTTAAGATAAATCATTAGAGTGATATCATATATAGTCTTTTGTCTGTTTTTCAGGCCCAGGCTAAAGAAATCAATAGTTTTGGAATAGCTAGGAGTGTTGAAATCCTGACTAAATGAAGTGGGGTTAAAAAGTTGCAATAACAGGGACTTCAACTTCCCTAAGGATAGATAAAATCTTTTAATTGAGGATTTGTAACTTTTAAAATATTTAGGTTCTAATAATAATGCATAGCCAGCTTTGGCACCACCTAATTTTAATTTTCTGTTCCCTCAGGCTCCTTCTAAATGAATATGAGTGCATGATGCTCCTACAGTCTCACCAAAAGGTTCAGGCAGTCCAATTGGGTTGAAACCATTGTATGCATCATTTTTCTCTCCTTTTCTTATTTAGGAATAAAGGTGGGTCTCTGGTATGTGTTCCACTTGTAAAGCAAATCCTTCTATGACTGTCATCATATAACTGGTCTTCGTAGGACAGCTGAATAATATCCAGCAACGTCTACCCAGGGTCTGTCATTTCTTTTTCAGATAATGCTGAAGTTTGAAGCTGAAACTTTACACTAATAAGGTATCGATAATAAGAAATTGCACTACAATAAATTATATTCATATATTATATTCAAATGGTCAATGCAAACTTTTCCACTGTATACTATAAACTTTAGCCTTGTTCCTTTACCGGGGGATGCCCATATCCTGTGTAGCCACATCCATGGTCTGTCTGGTTCTCTTTACTCTAGGCTTCATGTGTGCCTGGCATGGGCTTGGAGCCTCCTTATGCATTTACTAATTACAAGAAAGTACTTACCAAGCCACAAACTTAGGTTAGTAGAGCTATTCTGATATTTCTGCCTTTGCCTTCTGCATTCACTACCACTCTCCAAAATCCATTTTTTCTTTTCTTTATTATACTTGGCATAACCCTGGGCCATATAAGGTCACTTGGCTCTGGGCTTGGTGACTGTGTGCATCGTGAATACTCTGTTCCCTTGATATATCACTCTCTTGCATCCATTGTCAAAGCTGGCCTTCCAGGTCATACTGCCTAAGTCTTGTGATTTCCTCTTTTCTGTGTCCATCAATGACTCCACTGGTCACTATGACCACAGGTCACTGTGACCATATTACTCACAGGCCATATTGTTCACAACAAGCACCACAACTCACTGGTCAGACCTGTCTAACATGCTTGCTTCTCTGCATGATAAACAAGATTACTTTTCTATCCTCTGGTTGCTGGGTGGGGAAAGACCCACCCTCTAGCTACATGCACTAGGGAAAACAGTCCAGAAGATACACAGTAACTCTATATCTGGGCTCATTCTGTTTCCTGCTTCCATACACATCACATGTGATTTCAGGGCCTGATGCTGAGTCACCTGGAGTGCTGCCTTCTTAGCTACATCTTTTCAGCTTTCAATCTTTGAACACTTATCTCCTGCCATGCAGAATATATAACAGGGCTCTACAGAAATACAAGTCAGCAATTCTTATCAATTCCTCCATCTGGCTCCAAAGAGTGTCTGTCCCATAAAAACCTCAAGTAAAAGGAAAGGCACTATAATTGTTATTAATCACAAACATTTATTGAGCACTGACTATTTTTAGGTCATTTGGTAAGGCCTTGGAGAGACAGAGATGGTACAGACACTGCATTCACAGAGCTCCCAATCTAGCAGGAAAATACACACACTCATACTCAGTGTGTGTACACACTTGATTTCTTCCTGTTTCCTAGGTTAATTAGTTCACAGTTGCTGTCTCCATGTCAGGCATTGTGCCCTGAGCTGGGGAAGGAGTGTAACATCCACATTCCATTCTGCAGATGACAAAGCACTTCCACACACCTACTCTCAAGTGATTCCTTTTAGGCCCCTGGAATTTAAGCAATATCTAACTATTATAGCTCTGCCATCTTCCTAAAATGAAAATGCTTCAAAACAAGATTATTGCTCAATGTGGCTCAGTCCTAAGAAAGCCTGACTAGGGTCAACAGCTCTTCACAGACCATAGGGGTAGAGTCATTTCTTTAACTCTAACCTTCTCCCCTTACTTTGCTTCTCCCCATACCATCTACCTTTGAGAAGGAACAGGGACATAGCTATTAAGACTCCAGCTCCCGCTCAGTCCACCTCCACCATTACCAGCTCTGTAACCAGGAACCAGTGACCCTCTGCCACAACTAGAATAGAGCCACAATTTGGCTAAGTTCTCTGCCACTTTACAATAAGAACTGCTTTTCCTCTAGTTTCAAATAACATGCTCCTCATTTCCATTTTCAGCCTCATGAGAATAACCTTTTCCTTTCATATTTCTACCAACTTTCTGTACATGATTATGTATTCTCTAAGACAGAAATTTTCTGTCTAGTTCTCTTTTCTTTCTGGGCCCTCCACAGAGTCACCTTTAAAATTCCCTTCAAAGTAATACTGGCTTTTTTTAGAATGAACCTCAAAACTCTTTCAACCTCTACCCATAACTCAGGCACAAAGCCACTTCCATATTTTTAGCTATTTACCATAGCGGCACCACATTTCCCATACCAAGTCTGCCTTGGTCTGCTCAGGCTCCTGTAACAGAATACCACAGTCTTGGTAGTTTAAAGAACAAACTCATTTTTAGAGTTCTGGAGGCTGGAATTCTGAGACCAAAGTGCCCTGTCTGGTCAGACTCTTGGTGAAGGGCCTCTTGGCTTATATATAGCCATTTTCTCATTGAATTCTCAAATGGAAGAGAACAAAGAGCCAAAATCTTTCATGTCTTACAAGGGCACCAATCCTCTATGGCTTAATTGTCTCCTAAAGGCCCCATCTCCAGATACCATTACATTGGAGATTAGGGTTTCAGTATGAATTTGGGGGGAAACAAACATGCAGTCCATAATCACCCTCATTTTTGGCAAATGAAGTAACTTGCCAAAGATCATGTAATCTAAAATGTGTTCCTAAAAATACAAACCAAATCAGAGTGAACACCACTCACCAGGTCTTGCTAATGTGAGAACTGGAAGATGCTAACTGTAATGATGGAAAGCTATGAATCATAAAATATTCCACCAATTCTCCAGTATGAAAATAGAAAAATTTTAATGAAAACTCTTATAAACTAAATTAACAAAAACTTAACTTTCATTTATAATTAGTCAATATCTCCAGCATAAAAACAATGTGCTAAAATCTTCAAATCAGTCAACCTCAAAAATATATGTTCCTGCAATCTGCTTTACATTACAAATTTTCCTAGAAAATTTGGAGATAATATAAAGAATAATTTTGACATAAACAGGGTACATTTATTTAACTCTAACTGTGACTTGCTCATTTGAATTAATGCAGCTTGTATTAGATTCCTATTGCTCCTGTAACACAACATCACCCACTAGTAGTTTAAAACAACACAAGTTTATTATCTTACAGTTCCTGGAGGTCAGAAATCCAAATTGGGTTTCATAGGTTAACACTGAGGTATCATCAGAGCTACATTCCTTCTGGATGCTCTAAAAGAGAATTCTTTTTCTTTCTTTCACATCTTCTAGAAGCCCCCCACCTTCCTTTGGTTCTGGCTCCCTTCTATTGTCAAAGCCAGTGATGGCAGGTCAACTCTTTCTCAAGATGCCAGCTCCCTCTCTAGAGCTTCTACCCTGCTTTTCCCCATTTAGGGACTCTTGTTACTACATGGGGGCCCACCCAAATGAATCAATATAATCTTATCTTAAATTCAGCTGAATAGCAAGCTTAATTCCAACCACGTGTATTCCTTCTTACCATGTAAAATAACACATTCACATGTTCTGAGAATCAAGACATGGACACCTTTAAGAGAACTTTCCTTTGCCCATTCTATGGTTTTTCCCATCTGCCACATGACAGAGAACAGAAACATTAGACACCAAAGGTGACAGTAATTGGGCCATAACATATGTTGTCCAGTGAACCATCATGCCAGTGATCTCCACTTTCAAAAAGAGACTTCCAAGATGGAAGAAGGATGTTCTTGGTATGCTGCCAGGATATACAAAACATATGGGAGCCTACCTTGCTGATCTAATTTTGATATGTCAAATGTGAACATTAAGACAAAAGAACAAGAGGTACACTGAAGAGAATTTCAAGCAACTTGCATTTTTTCAGCATAGAAATGAATCTAATATGTGATTTTTTT
This sequence comes from Xerus rutilus, assembly GCA_028644305.1. NCBI lineage: Eukaryota > Metazoa > Chordata > Mammalia > Rodentia > Sciuridae > Xerus > Xerus rutilus. Next base: position 56,245,851 of record CM053400.1, read on the forward strand.
CAGCATTAGGTAAGTGTAATATATGAAAAAAACAGATTAGCCCATAGGATATAATTATACTGATATCAAACACCATTTATTCAGCACTTAATATATTTTATTACATTCAGATAATTATATTATTACATGAAACATGAAGACAGAAGTTTCGCTAATTACACTATGACATGCCAATGACCAGAAGCTAAAAATGATTTCAGTGGTATTAAAATGAGAAAAAAAATCATCTTAGAATTGAAAAAAGCTGCTACCATGCATGCTTACTATGAGGCATATATAGATCATCTCTGAAGAAGAGGAAAAAGAAGGCAAGTATCCAAATATGGAAGGATCTGTCCCATTAAGAACCTTAAAATGAGATTAGAGAAAAGGATTTTATGTATAAAACAATTAGGAAACATACACAAGTATATTTAAAAAGTACTAAGAGGGGCATGCTGGAACTGACTCTTACTGGCTCCCATGAGACAATCGTTAAATTTTATAGGAACTTTGCAAGACATTGGTAGCTTGAAATTGGCCATCGTGGGAGTATTTATACCATAGAAATTGGCAAACACTACAAATCAGAACTCTTATTCTTTCCTGAAAAGCCAGTTTAGCAGCACACCACTGATTAAATTTAAAAAGTAAGTGGCAAGATGTATCACAGAGGATAAAGAAAATGATTCGTTATATGAGTGAATATATAGAAGTGTGCCTTATAAACTTTTAGTCTGAAAATTCATCTTCTGTATGCAATACCTGACCAAAGGGCTCATGTATCTGTTCGATTGTTTCCTATCCCTCACAAAAAGAACATAGGATTCTTGCAGAAACAGAGTCATTTTTCAAGAAATTTATGCAAGATATTTCTTTACATGGCCATAAATGGAAAGGCTCAATTCACCCTCCCATCTGGAAAAACTGATTACACCATTTTATGCTCAACAGAATCAAATGAGACTTATGTGAATGAGCACAGTTTTATTATTAGAGATGAAAAGCCTAATGGATAGATGCTTTGCATTTCAGAGGCCACTAAACCTGCAATTTGTAGAGTTTGATAGTGTTCAAGGAGGTTCTCCATCAAATCTCCACTGCCACAGCAGCATGCTAAGGAAAACCAGATAGAATGTTTCTGCAACTCACAAATCAAGTGCTTGTATTGGGAAGTCAAGTTAAACAAATCATGGAATATTGTAGCTTGATTGTCTGTATGTTAGTTCACAGTTCACAGTAAAGGAGCTCTGTCTCCTGACCCAAAGAGCTCTCTTATTGCTTATCAGAAAGAGTTGCAAGAATACACTGAATTTCAATTCTGTGAACAAGCTCATCACACTCAAGCCACCTAATCAAGTCCAAGATTTTGAATATTAGCAAGATTCTTAGTAAATATAAATAAAAATAACTATCAAATAAAATATCTGAAAATGGTTTCAATAGCCAGAACAAAAAAAGTTAAAATAGATCTTTAATCTAGAAATTTTAACTATCTCTAAAAACTCCATTCTTATTATTTTAAAATTAGAAAATTTAGTAAGTATGAGACTTTAAAGAGCTAAAACAATTTATCTGTAATTAGTTAAAATACATAAATACATATCAACCACTTCCTACTCAATGTTAAATTTGATAAAACTTTAAAAGGATAGAATTTGGAGCCAGAAGACATGGGATCAAATTCTGATCCCGTCCCTTAAAAAATGACTGACCCTGAAGAATTCAATGTCTTCCTCTTACGATTATTGCCATGAAGTAAAATGCTGTGACTGCTTCCTGATATGTGTGATCTAAGTTTACTGGCTTGGATCTATTACAGCCCTTGGATTATAGAAATTCACATGTGGAAATGACCACAGAGCATCTGGCCAACTCCATTATTTCATATTCAGGAAACTGAGGTTCTGAAAGTGGTCATGGTTCATTGATGAACTCAAATTAAAGGCCTCAAAAAGAAGATGCCAGAATGTCATATGAATTCCCATAGCATTGTTCCTGTGGTCCTTCTTCCAGAATTGCTTTCATCTTTGTTTTATCATTCTCTTTGGAGTCATCTAAAATTCCTCCTTTGAGCCCTTGCACAGGAAACACTTGGCCAATATCTATTGAGTGAATGAATAAATCAGTTAATGGAAACAGAGCATATCAGTCCAATTCCTTGATATACAACCTTTTTAAAAATCCACGTGTGAGGACCATAACCTTTTTTTCCTTCCATTTTGCAACAATAACTGAAAAATGTCAGACAAAGAAAGGGTCAAAAGTATGCTTTGTGTCTTCTGGCTTCTTTAAAATGAAGAATGCTCTTTGTGGATGATCACAATAACAATGTTAGTTTTGTTTTTGACAAATAAGTGCCTTTGCAGTGTGCTGCACAATTGCATTAAAAATTTTTTTCCCCAGAGAAATGGAAAAACATATATCCTTTTAAGGAGACTTGAAGAAAGACAAATACAGAACAATCGACATAAGGGTCAGTTATTTCCTATTCCTTTATAAGAAAACTCTTTGCCAACTAAAATTAGACCATGAGTCTCTGCAGCCTGCCACTTTATAGGAGGTGATTGAACTGATATCACATAAATGATTTTATATTACATTCTTCATTCTTTTTTATTTGCATCCAAACCTGCCAGATCTCAGCAATTATGCTAAATAATGATTTACTATTTCTCTCAGTTTATTCTAACAATGCGGCCAGATGAAAACCATAATATTATTTTATTTATAGCCTTAATATGATGGTTTGAACTGACTAGTAAAAACAAAACTGGTCTCCAACTGTGCTGACTGCTGGCAAGAGTTTTGCAGTGTTCACAGAGGAGATGATAGGAAAGCATGTGCAGGGCAGCAGTAGCATGGGCTCCACTAGCTCTGGCCGGGCCCTGTGAGACATGCTATGGCCACCAAGCTCCTCTCTTACAAGTGCTACATTTTTGGAAAGAAAAAATATATATATCTTCACTTAAAAGTATGCTTAAGGGAAAACTAGTATCCAAATTAAGAGAAGATAATAAAGCCAGGCATAGTGGTGCATGCCTATAATCCCAGAGACTTGGGAGGCTGAGATAGGAGGATCACAAGTTCAAGGCCAGCCTCAGTTACCTAGCAAGACCCTGTTTCTATATAAATAAATAAATAGATCAATCAATCAATCAATCAATCATTAAGTTACTTCATTTAAAAGGGCTAAGTGTGTGACTCTGGTTAAGCATGCTATGTTCAATACCTGGTACCAAAGAGAGGGAGAGAGAGAGAGAGAGAGAATAAGATATGGCAGTTCAAAGGAAAGCCTAGCAGGTAGGAAAGTTGTAGAAATCAGTAATCTTCATCACAAACTTTGATTATTTACTCAAAATTGTTATAATGCATATAGTAAACACTGAATATAATATGTACTATGTGTTTTAATTCTCACAACACCCCTGTAAAGCACTGTTATCACCCTCTTCACAGAGGAGTTCACAGAGGTAGAGAGTGATCAGATAACTAGCTCATGACTAGTTAAAGTTGACCCAAGAGTCCAACCAGGACCACTAAGCTGAACTGTGTTCTGTGAGGCAGAGTTCAGCCTGAAGAAGAGGAACCTGCAGGGTCAATGAGCAAATTGTTAACTGTGGATGATGCTAAGGTGGGGTCACAGAGAGCAGCGGGTGGGAAGTACAGCAATGATACTTCGGTCTGATAAAAGGCAAGTTGTGTAAAACTCAAATAAATGACCTGTAAGATATGTCTCATGCTTCTGAGGCTGGATGGATGGTTTTTTGACAGCAGTGCAGGGGTTTTAAAGAAAGGAAATGACAGATTTTTAAAACCAAAATCCTCTTGCTGTGTCTCAAGAGAGAGTGTGGTAATTGTTTGGCTTCTCAAGTTGGAGTTTCTGAGTTTGAATCTTAACTTGATTAAGCAGATTAGTGACCAGGGGCAATCTACTTAACTTCCCTGTGCCTCATCTTCCTCTGGAAATGGATATAACAAAAGTGCTTCCTCAGAGAATCAGAGCATTAAATGAGTCAATGTGTGCATAGCATCTAGCCATTTACCACACATAGTAAATGCTCAATGAATTCTAAATGTTATCATGGAGTTACAACTTCTCTTCCATAATCAATTGGTACCTAAACTTAAAAAAGCTCTACAGGTAATACTAACTACCCTTGCTGGGCATGGCAGCACACACCTGTAATCCCAGCACTTTGGGAGGCTGAGACAGGAGAATCGCGAGTTCAAAGCCAGCCTCAGCAAAAGCGAGGCGCTAAGCAACTCAGTGAAATCCTGTCTCTAAATAAAATACAAAAAAATAGGCCTGAGGATGTGGCTCAGTGGTCGAGTACCCCTGAGTTCAATCCCCGGTACCAAAAAAAAAAAACAAAAAACTAACTCTCTTTAAGGACTTACATCACGAGTAATTGTTTCTTATATTTCATTTCCCCCACTAGCAGGAAAATCTTCCTTGGAGGAGGCTACATGTTTTTTATTATCCTCTTATTAAGAGACACACATATACCCAAGCACTATCTTTTTAAGGTTAGAGAGCCAGGTTCTGTATTATTTTCTCTAGACTAAAAACTCCATATAGGCCTTAACTTGACCCTGTTCACAGAATGATGCTTAGAATGTGCTTTCTAAATGTACAATTAAATATTTTTCATTTCCTGGATCCTCAGATTCTTTGTAGTTGCCAATATCCACATTGAGTTAACACATTAGAAAGCTGCCATATTTTAGAGAGGATCTGAAAAATCTCCATGCTGTTCTACTCATTTATTCTGATATCCAGTGCTGGCTTAAGTAAAATTAGTAAGTAGGTAAAAACTCACTTATACACACCAACCTTCCTTTCCTGTGTCCTTTCTGTATCCTAAATGACAATCCTCTCAAACTATCTGTCACTGTCAGAATTCTCCTTCCTCCTCCCCCTCTTTTTTTTCTCCTCCCACTTCCTGCTTATAATCCAGTTTTAGCTAAGGCTCTTCAAAGCATTCCCAGAAGTGTTCAGAATGCATGCTGAAATGCAGTTTGGGGTACAAGATGTTTATTAGCCATCAAAACTTGTGAAAGGAAAGGGGCAGAAGCAGGATAGAGCAGAGAGAAAAATCAAACTGCACATGGACCAAAGCAAAGGCTTGGCCAACCAAGTGAAGAACTCTAGAGCAGGTATCAGTCTCAAGTGGCCACACCCTTATGCCCATCCATGCTCATTCACCAACGAGGTCTGTCCAGGAAGGTCATGACTTTAGACAAGGTGTTCCCTTGAACTGAGGCAGACTGAAGATGCTGATGGCTGGAAGATCAACAAACAGAATGCACCTCTACAGATGGGTAGCAAGCTCTTCCTTGGAGGGAACTCAGGATGGTGAAACTGTGTCAATCACAGTAACACATTCCCTCTTGAAGAGAGAATTTGTATTTTGACAAGATCAAGGCCTCATTATGTAATAGTGGGAATGTAAAACCTAAATCAAAGAAGTAACTTTGGAGATCATGTAAAGCTTTCTGAAATCCAATATGGAGGTAATAAACTTTATTTTACAGAGATCTTGATTGCTTTATTTTAATCACACTAATCTAAATTAGGGTAACTGATATTATCAAGTAGTACAATTATATTGCTATTCTTTGATGTCATAGCTGCTTTACATTTGGAAATCCTTATTTTTTAATTCATTCTTTTAAGCCAATCTGAAATTTTCTTTGATAACATTCATTCAATTTATTTTTAAATGAAATCTAAATTCACTAAATGAATTCTGAACTTTGATTTTATGTGCTTCTGGATGTCTGTAATTCCAGAGCTAGTTTACTTTCACAATTAATATTGAGCCCTTTTGCTGAGTTTAGGCCAAGGACAACCATGGTAGACAATTCTAGGCCTGACAGTGAACAATCAACAAATTCCTGATGGGTAGATCTTACTACCAATGCTATATTGGGGGCAGGGGGGAATGGTGGTGCTATATTTTCTAAGTATATTATTGAGTGTACCATAAGAAAAATATCACAATTATACTAATGAGACTTGTTCAAATGTCTCCATTTTTTTCAACAAAAATTTAAGTTAGTTTCACAGTAGCTGGTTCTTTTAAAAACTTATGGTGCTTTTAATCATTTTTGAGACCATGTTACCACTGTGTTTTCCAGTGATTCTGCACCCTTTGGAATCAGAAAGATCTAGTTTAAATCCTCTATTGCCACTTCTATTTTCAACAAGTTGTTTAATCACTATTAACCTCAGTTTTCTCATCTATAAAGTTTGGGAGTGGGAGATAATAGACCATTATGATCATTAAGCCCCATTAAAGTTTAAATGTGATAATACAAGCAAATAGCTTAGTACATTGGGTAGCACCATTATGGCTACGGTGTTAGAAGCAATGTTTTATTTTTAAATGAAACACATATATATTTGCCTGTGCTTTGAAAGAGGTAAATATACCATGCTTCAGAATAATAGAGGAGGTGCTTCAAAAAGACTTGGGAGTAGGGAATGATTTAAACAATCAGGAATGAAATAAAATCTGAGCCAGTAGAAAGAGACTGGGTAAGTGTCAGAATATATGAGGGAGAGTGAGGGAACTTGCATCAGGTTTGCCTACGAAGAAGGACTATCATATGCCAAGGCCCAGGGCTGAGAGAGCACTATGGTACCCATTCTCCCACCAGAAGTCCTTCCTGCCACAGGTAGAGCTCCTGTTACCACTCTGTTATACACATGTACGTGCAGTTCCAGAGCCCCTACTAGAAGCAAAGAACTCCCTTCCCAACTGTGTTTCTAAAGCCAGCGGATGAATCTGAGAGGAGGGTGGTCAGTCAGCCTGACTGCTGTAAGACACGAAGGAGATAATTAGTGCAATTAGTTTATTCAACAAATTCAAAGTCCCTATTAAAAATATTGCCGATATTCCTGCAAGGGAGGAACTTATTAGCCTCATGTTTGAAAGAACAAAGTGAAACAGATAAATTAGCTTTCCTAAATTCATGTGAGGCACAATTGGGATTCATACTACATCTTTCTGACTCCAGAAGTAATCCTTTAACTGCTATACAATGTTTAACTTATTTATATATAATAATATGATATTATATATATTATGGATTATGATATTATATATATTATAGAAGATTTATTTTCTTTTTGGAATATCTGTCCTTTTAATTCAGAGGAAGGGAAAAGATAAGTTTCAGATGGTTTGAATCCTTTCTTATGTCTGCTCTGCAAGGCTCTAATCTCCTGCTTTCATTTCCCACTTCAGTTTCTGACTTTCTTTGGGCTTTATCTCGCAAGATATCCCTAAGCATACTGCTCCCTGTCCCAGGGCTCTGGGATTTGACTCTTGTTCCATGCTCTTACATTTAGCCTATAACTTCAGACCTCTTATTTATTTTTTTGAGCCATTCTCCTCAGAAGAACTGAGATCTCAATATCCCTCTTCACACACCGCAGGCTGAGGTCAGCCTCACCCACTCCTTGGTCCTTCTTCTGGAAGATTCCAGCCTGAGTTGAGCTCCATGTCTGCAGCTTGATGGAAATGAAAAAAAAGAATATGTAGAGAAGAAGAATTTTATGGGGCCATCTTCCGTAAATCCTTACAAATGATGGTGATATAGACATTTGCTATAGTCACAAAGAGATCCCAAACTATTGATTTAAAAAGAAAGAAAGATTCAATTCCATTTTATAAAGGTTTAGGAGATGGTCAGAAATAAATGTGAAATTAATTTCTGACTTAAATTTGAAGACAAATATCATTCACTTAAAAAAAAACAAAACCCTAGTCTGTATAATTGGTGTTCTATTCGAGGTTCCAAAAATGAGCAGGACAGACAGTAAGTCAAAGTTAAAAACAAAACTGAATCAGAATTATTAACTTCTCAGCACAGACCAGCTTTCAGTTGGTTTTATAATGTCTTTATCTGCTCCTAAGAGCCTGTCACCTCAATAAATCAGCAATGTTGCTATATTCTCTCCCTTACACAAAATCATAATGGTCTATTGCAGTGATGCCTGTAATTATAATGCCATGTTTTCAAAGAATGCTTTTGCTATTTTTAAGTCTTCAGATATATAATTTTTGTCTCTACCTTCCTTCACAACTCTTCCTCAAAATTAAGCTTTTCAGTTTGGCCTCTTGAATTAACCCAACTCTACATCAGGACTCAGGTACAGAAGGTCTCCTACAGAAATCTCCTACAGAAATGCCCATTCCGGTACCATTAGAACATAAACTACCAGGCACCAAGCTAACTGATTGTCACACTTACTGCGTGTCAGGCCCTGTGTCAGTTAGTCCAAACAACCACCTTCAAAGAAGATATATGCCCCACAAGGGCATATATAAAATAAACAAGAGTGAGAGAGATCACAAAATTTGCTTATGATCACACAGCAGCTATGTGGCAAGTCTGACAATATAAACCCAATCTGAGCCCAGTGTCAGCCAACCAATCACTAAGGCACTGTACTGCACACAGCTGAATGGCTATGAGGAACCAGTCCCAAATCCCTCTCCCTTGCCTGTCTCCCACAGTGAAGTGTCAAATACACTCCTGCTCCCCTTTGTCCCCGGATACTGGCAATAAAATATAAAAGGAAGTCTACTGGAAGGATTCTAGAAATGTTTATCTGCCCAATGAAATTTTATGTCTCTTTCTGCTCCATCATTTTCTTTTCTATTTTTACACAGAGGGGTTAAAAGAATGTGAGGCTTGGATCCAGTGTCAACACCTTGCTAACATAGGAAAAGACTAAGAAAATTGAAATGATATAAAGACTCAAGTCCTGGGCTGGGTGTAGCTCAATGGTAGAGTACTTGCATAGTCCTAGCATGTGCAAGGCCCTAGGTTCAATTCCTAGCATTGAAAAAATAAATAAAAAGTCCTGACATTAATTTTATTTTATTTTATTTTTTTAATTTTTTGTTTGGTTATAGATGGACACAGATCTTTATTTATTTTTATGTGGTACTGAGGATTGAACCCAGTGCCCTACACGTGCAAGGTACATGCTCTACCACTGAGCTACAGCACAAGCCCCTGACATTAATTTTAAAAAGTTAATTACCCAACTGTAGAATACTTATGAAATGAATAATAAATGTTGTTACTATTTAAATCATAGTAGTTTTATTTTCTCTCACTTGCAGCTGAGCTCATTCCTAACTGATACAATCGCCATGCTACCCAAGGACATTAAAATGCAATAAAGGTCACTGACTTCTAACTTCTGAAACCTATTTTTTAAACTCACTAATCAGGTGTTTCCAAGAACTTAAATAAATTCCTATGAAATGAATTTCTATAACATAATTAAGTGTTTAATATAGTAGCTTAGTACCTACCCAGCACATAGTAGACAAAAAATATTAATTGAATCTTGGGACCCATAATGAATGGTCACTAAAAGGAGATACTTTTCAGCAATTATTGGTCTAAGTTTAGGGCATAGTCTTGGACATACAATGAGGACCCAAAGGTGTAGAGAGATATGGTTTGCATCCTAAGGACCTCAGGAGTTTGCAATTTATATGGGAGATTGAAGTCAATTCAAATACTACAAAGCAAGTTTCTGCATGGTACTTGATGGTATTCATTTAAAAAGAGCAAAAAATTAGCAAAAAATTTCCAAATAGTATAGCTTTATCAATATAACTTTAAAAACAGAAATAAACTATAGATACATGGAGGAGAAACAAAAATGACAAAAAATGCTAACTATAATTAATATGGATAATAGAATGTCAAGCAATCTGGATTTTCCTCTATACTTTCTGCTCAAAGAAGAAAATTTTCAAAATACAGATAAGTACAAGGAAGAAAAGGGGAAAAAATACCACTGTCTGTCTAGTACCCAGAAATCTGAAGTTTCTTCTAATTCTACTATGCTAATTTACAGGAGATTATTTTTATTTGAATCTAAAAGAATAGAAACAACATTATGGTAAATATCTTGGAGCAAGCTATGAAGAGAAACAACTTCTTAATATGAGAGCTACATAATATTCACAAATATGAAATATTACAATCTATCCCATGTAGAGAATGCCAAATTAACTGCTACTATAAAACACTATGATTCAATTCAATTTAAAATCCTTAGTTTTTAATGCTGTTTCATAACTACTATGTGCAATTTATATTGTCTGTTTAGTTCCCTGCTGTTTCTTCCCTTGCTTCAATATTTTGCCCTAAGAGTTTTCATTAATTTATAAATGTTTATGACTATTATAGAAAAATAATAACAGTCACAGAAAAATGGATCAACATCTTCAAATGTTCAATTTTATATTCCAATCAGCATCAGGCACTGAAAGGTGGGGAGTAGGTTGATTACTAATGAGATTTAACACAAGAAAAGTTCAACATGTACCTGCAGAGATCATTGAGTTATTATCTTAATTACCTCTACTCACTGGGCCTTTAGTCATATTTTTTGTTAGCTTTTATTTTTATCTCCAGTTTGAACTTTTGGCTCTAAATATCCATTTCCCATGTTATGGACTTAACGTTTGTGTCACTCCCCCTCTACCCTGCCATTTATATTTTGAAATTCTAATCCCTGTGTGACAAAATTAGCAAGTAGGGCCTTTGGAAGGTGGTTAGATGAAGTTAGAGCCTTCATGAATGGGATTATTGCCCTAGATAAGGAAATCTCCCCAAGCCTCTTGACATTTCTGCCATGTGAGGACACAGCTAGAAGACCTCCATCTGCAAGCCAAGAAGCAGCCCTTACTAGACACCGAACCAGCCAGCACCTTGATCTTGAACTTATCTGCCTCTAGAACAATGTGATAGAAAATTCTGTTGTTGATAGGCCACACAGTCTATAGTACAACAGGCTGTTACAACAGCCCAAATGAACTACGGTATCCATGACCCCTACATAGTTATATATAAATATATCATTCCTTTTCAATGACTCTGCATTTCTCATAAAAACTACCTTTGGGTTTTGCAGGGTCAAGTAGTGAAGAGCATCAGCTTCTACTAAGAGGCTGTATTATTAGTTTAATAGGGCTGCCAAAATGAGGTATCACAGACCAGATGGCTTAAACAACAGAAATGGTTTTATCATAGTTCTGGAAACTAGAAATCTGAGAGCAAGGTGTCAGCAGGGTTTATTTCTTCTGAGGGTCATGAAGGAATGATCAGTTTCAGGCCTCTCTCTTTGGTTTCTAGATGGTCATCTTCCTGTGTCTTCACATGGTCTTCCCTCTTCACATGCTTATGAATCATGCTAATCTAATGCTAATCACATGCTAATCTCCTCTTCTTATAAGGACACCAGTCACATTGGATTAGGACCCAACCCATCAGTCTCATTTAACCTTATTACTTCTTAAAAGGCCTGTCTCCAAATACAGTCATGTTATGTGGTACTGAGGGTAAGGCCTTTGGCATATGGATGGGAAGGTCCACAATTCAGCCCATAGCACAAAAACAATGATGAAGGGGACCAATTTAAGTATGTAATGTGGATTTAAACAGAAAAAAATACAGTATGTCTCTTGGGTACATAGAAACTCAAATAGCTATTCCTTCTATTATGTGCTAGAAAACAGAAAGGGATTATTACTGACCCATCATGAAAAGGAAACAGACATCTGGGTCCTTTTGCATGTGTGTAAGTAGCTGGAATGGAAGGGGAGAATGTTGTGAAGCTATCCAGTGAACATCCCAGAAGCATGGGGTAATCATGCAGCTTTTGGCAGAAACCAAAATTGCACATTTCAATAATCTGCCCATAGCCCAAGAGAGAGTTAACCATACAAAAGAAACAAGGAGATAAAAAGAGTAAAGGGAAGATTGGATTCAGAAGAGAATGAGAAAGTTTTAAGGAATCCAGATCTATATGTCTACACTTTTCAGTGTCTTTACTTTTTAAGTATGTTTCTTGTGGCTCAAAAAATAAGCAATGATTTGACAATAATTCTCAAAAAAACTTTTAATCCTAGTACTGAAAGAATCTCAGTAAGGCATGAGTTTTCTTGCTGGACTATTCACTTGTCACATATTTTTCTCTTTTTCTCAATAAAAACTCATTAATCCAAAAAGGCTAACCCTCAGGTGAATTACTTGAATCCGAGTATATTTTTGATACAACTATGCACAGCAGTGGTGGTGTCGATGAAGGGTATATTTCCTACCTGTGAATCTTACAAGCAAAGAAGATTTAAAGCTCCTGGCTCAAGAGAGAACCAAATGGCTATTGTTCAGGTGGAACCCAAAGGTGTATATAGTAAGTCCTATCTTATATTTGAGTTGACCCTTAACACAAATATAAATATGCCCCATGAGTAAGAATAAATATATATATTAAAAATACACACACAACTGGGCACAGTTAAGAGCAGTAAAGACCAGTAATTTGTCATTTAAATAACTACTACTACAACAACAAAACATAAATTAATGAGGTAACCATATATAGTCACCTTTACTTTATTTTAATTGGAAGCATAAATGTCTATGTAGTCACTGTTTTGCAGTGCTAAGGTTTAACTTTGAATATGACTCAGTTTATTGTCCTCTACAGCTTTTTAAATAAATCCTATACATATATATATCATTTGGGATTTCCTGTTCAGTGAAAAGTAAAAATGACACTTGCAAACCAACACGAATGTTGAATCCTAGATTCTTTTTTCTTTTCACAAATTCTAACCCCACTTAATTTGATAGTATTACTTTAAACATCAGTTAATGTCAAATGTGACATCTATGGAGCCATTCTGTGACATACACTGTTGTCAACTATTTGTGTGGGGAACTGCGTAAACCATAGGAGGGGAAGAGCTCATGATTCTGTCCCCATACTAATTCTCTTAGTTGTTCTGCACCAGAATAAATCATAGAGACTAAGAAATAATTTTGGTCCTATCTTGCAGTAGCTGAAGTTTTCACTACACTGGAAATTTAGCCTCAAAAAACACACAAACTGTACCTCACTTTCAGATTATTTCGAGATAACTTTAGATGAGAATTGAGTCAGAAAAGCTATATTTTTCCATCTCCCTGATAAAACTTTTGTACGGTTATTAATAATCCAAAAAAATTGAGGAAGTCTGCACCTCTCCTTCCAGTTAAAGATGCTTTTTCTCAGCAAAGACTCAGAGAAAGGAAGTGTAATGCTGCGGAAGACCACAACTAAGGCACACTGTTCTCTAACCCAGAGGTTTGCAAACTGGAGTATGTACATCCCTGAGGATATCCAAAGACTTTCCTATGGGGAATCAGGAAAGGATAGTTTCAGGAGAAACAATTTCTATTGCTCAACTTTCCTCTGTACTCTTCTAAAAACTTCTCTTCCTAAAAATGTACTTGGGGTCATGATGAGTCTTAAGCACTCCTATGCTTCCTCTATTTTATAATCAATTTCTATTTTTACAAAAGAAAAGTATATCTTTCACCATCTGTTATCTTATTAGGGTACACTGAACTTAAGAAAACATCAGAGAAAAAAGAGACAATTTGAAGTATTGCCTAAATGTTGATATAGCAAATGGTTTTGGTGACTAGGCAACCAATCTGATTGCAAGTCAGCTCCCCATTGTTTGCTATCAACATAATTGAGTTGTCATCAAAATGTTATCAGAAACATTTTTGGTAGTAGATTATCATGTGATTTTTGAGGAAAATTAAATGACATTGCTATTGTAACAAATCCCTCCCCTTCCCATCTACTTATATGAACAAGTTTGCTAAAGACAAGAGAAGACATGGCATGAATTAAAGGGGGAAAAAAAGCAGAATCTATACCAGAAAATGATCAGAAATTAGAGAAGAAGCCATGACAAATGAGCCTGTTCAGTTCACCTCCTTTAAGTAAAACCAATTCACTCCTTAATTTGTTCATATTTAAAGGGGGATGCAGAAACTATCCAATTTGAATTCAAATATTAAAGAATTGCAAGTCAGAAATTCTTTGTTATAGAGATAATTTTGGTGGTGGGAGCGGGCAACAGATGAGAATTCTATCATATCCCTACAAAGTACTAAATTTTCTAACTAAGGAGGCAAAGACAAGGAAAGCTACTCAAGAGTACAATGGACACATATATAGAAAATAGCATGGTAGCCAGGTGCAGTGGTGCACACATGCAGTCCCAGCAACTTGGGAGGCTGAAGCAGAAGGATTGCAAATTCAAAGCCAGCCTCAGCAATTTAGGGAGGCCTTAAGTAACTTAGACACCCTGTCTCAAAATAAAATATTAAAAAAGGGCTGCAGAAGTGGCTCAGTAGTTAAGTGCCCCCAATATCTAATGCAAAAAAAAATTAGCATGGTCAGCTTATATTTTGTTGCTTTTGGATACACACACTGTCTAAAAACTCACAATTTTACTTACAGTATTTTTCACTGTGATGAAAAAGAACTGAGTTATCAGGTAGTACTAAGAATGTATTCATTCTTTCTTTACTACAGTTGAGCATATTGTCACTATGGAAACTCTCTTTTTTATATTAAGAAGGTATAAACAAATAAGTCTCAACAAACAAACAAAAAAATCTTCTAAACCTTTGAGCAATCCTTCAAAACATACATCTTCTGCATGTTTCCCTTGTCATGAACTATAATGCTCCTCATTCATCTTTCCTCAAAGGAAATTTACAGTTGAGTGTGACTATCTCTGCTTAGAGCCAAGTGCATCTTTCACACAAAGAGCCAACTTCACATGGATTCAGGGATGATCCTTTGAAGAAGCCAGAAGAGCCGTATCATTTTATCCTCATGCATGACTGAAGGGTATAAAATCCCCATTCCACCTCTAGGACTAGTGCATAACCCACAAACATACACACAAATAGCAATGCTGGTGAGATTTAGCAAACTAGAGGGACTATCAATTGAAATTTTCCACTCTGAAACAATTTCATTAGAGATGGCAGTGCTGGAAACGGTATTTGATAGTTGACTTCCATCAAATTACAATGCAGCTCAGATTCAAAGTCTCTATTATCTTTGGCAGAGGTTTTTAAGAGCATTTTTATTTACTCCAAACTCTATCTCAACAGAGCTAGTACAGGTCCTTTGCAAGTTTTACATCAAGTGCTTCGTGCTGTAATTAAGAAAGCAAGGGATCTCAGAGAAAGCACCAGGACATCACTTACTGATTGGTAGAATTTCAGGGATTTAAAATTTCTGTTTTACAACTGCACTTTATTACCGTTTTATCCTTAAAATGTAATAAGTACCAACTGCTTCAGTAATGATGAAAAAGCCTTCACAGCTTTAATGAAACATTTTATTTGCTACTGAAACTTTTATTATTTCCAAATGGTAACAGACAAGAAAAATAATCACCACTTTTATTTGAGGAAAAACAGCCAGTAATTTGAATGGTTTTGTTTTGGGATAAATTTTGAGCCATTTAGATTTGTTATATTTATGCCTATTGTTTTAATTTATTTTTAATGAACTAAAGAAGTATATATATATATATATACACATTATTTAAAAAGTATTCTTTAATCATATATTAAAATACTAGGTGGTTATATATGGCTATAAGAACATCTGTGCATTTAAGATCCTGCACATCTCAGCATGTGACAGTCACAGGTAAAGGGCATAGGCTCTGACGCAGAACTGCCTGGCTTTGTATTCCAATTCTGACTCTTCCTAGCTATGCCACTTTTAGCAACTTCTCAGTTCTCAACTTCCTTATCTGTGAAAATGAGGGTGACTAGAACCCACTTCATGGAGGGTGGGAAGAGTCAATGAGTTATTTCATGTAAAACATTAGAATAGAGACTGGCACATGGTAATCACTTAATAAACATTTAGTTTTAACATAGTTTACATAGGTGAACACATGCACCTCTAGAAAATACCATTCATTCTACAAACAGTTGTTGAGTTTTACTTTATTCTGGATGCTGTGCTAGGTACAGAGAGAATGAAGATTAATAAGATATAGTGCTTCCTTCTCCAAGAACTTAGCATTTTAATGCAAAATATTTATTACTATCTTCATATCTTTTTTGAAGAATACATGAAGGATACTCTTTCATTAAATCACAAGTTTGCTTTTTTCCTCATGTGCTTGGAACTAATAGAGCTTCAGAAAAATTGGACTTCAGTTTCTGAAATCTTAATCATGCACAATTTAATAAGCAGCTTCAGGTTTTTCCACATTTTAAAATAGATGATTAAATGGTCTAATCAGACTCTAACTTAGCCAAAAACTTGAAAAATAGGAAGACAACCATGACTGACACATTCATTTTCCCAAATGTGGATGTACTGCAAATAGCAGCTGCAGAAAAATAATGCTATTTACATCCCACATGACCTATGGCCAACTAAAATTGCACCAGAATTCAACTTCAAAACACTAAAGTATCTAAACTAAATTCAATTTAAGATAAAATATGAAGCTCATTTACTCATAACTTCATCACTTTCCAAAAAGTTTTGAAACTGACTTTCAACAGGGCACCTTATAGGGCTTTGGCTTTTTTCAAACACTTTTATGTCACTACACTCAGAGAATTCGTTCAACAAGTTTGACTATAAATCCCAAGGACGACTAATGTGGTATTAAAGATATCACAAACTCCAAATGATCTTAAATATGTTGTCCTTTGCTAATTTGCTGCTCTAAAAAATGTGCAATAAATGTAATTAAAAAGGAAAGTGTTTTTTAAATTAGTTGCAAGACCAACTAAGATATTTATCTGTCTACTAGATGTATCATAATAAAAAAACCATCTACTATGCATTACATTGCTTAATTCAGAAGGAAATTGGATATTATCTCTTCCAAAAAAAAAGAATGGAAGAATGGAGACTATTTTTTGTGAGTGTGCAAGTCAATAATGACAATGTTAGCTTTCTAGAATATACTGAATATTGACAAAATAGCTCTTCTAAGGAGTCACTGGACCCAAGGGAAATCATGTATAAATAGGCACATAGCTCCCTCCTCTTCCCTTCCTTTGCTGTGTCATATCATTTTCCTTGGTTAAAATCTTTTTAAAGGACCCCTGTGATCCCTTTGAGATTGAGAAGATAAAAACCCTGACATAAAGGCCTCCCTTCACAATGAGACCTTCCTCAACATGGAATCAACTCATATCTCTTTTATATGCAAGCCGTTAGGTGAGAATTTATCTCTGCCTCAAATCTCCAAACGAATGCATATTTTGGTAACCTCTCCTTTTGCATTTAAACACATATGTTCCACACCACAGGATCGTCTTCATCCCAGCTAACGTCCCTGTTTAATGTATGCGTTTTTCACAACCATTTTTTAATCTTTCCAGGCTGAACATTATAAAAGGGGCGAACGTCGGTGAAAGAAGCGAAGAAGGAGAAGGAGGGGATACGATGCCTGGGATTTCTGCCATCCTCGCTGCAACCTAGAATACGTATTATTTTTCCCCCCTCTCCCCAGCCCTCCCTTTCTCTCCCCCTCTCTCCTCTGCGCAGCAGGAGTGGGGAGGAGGGGCCGCTGGCTGGAGCTGCCACCTGCCGCAGCGTGGAAAAGCTCCAGTTGTCACTTACCCAGCAGGGTGAAAATGGCTCATTTTTGCAGGATCCCTTTTGGACCCCGCGGCAGGTGCGGCGGGTGGGTGCGTGGGGCCCGGTGCGCACTGGCGCCCAGGCAGTTGCGCTTGCGGGGTGGCTTCGCACTGCGGTCGCCGGTGCGTGGGGCACCTGAGCTGGGCCGCCGCCCTCGGCTCCCGGGCTCCCTGCAGCCTCCCGGGCCCCCACCCTCTGGCGGTTTCTACAGCCTCGCGGTTGCTAGGAGAGGAGCAAGGCAAGCGCCTAGGGTCTGGAGCAGAGGCGCTGCTGGAACCGAGCCTGGGGAAGCTGGAAGTGAAGCCAGCTTCCCCTTTTTTTCTGGGTCCTGAGGTGGGAGGAGACCCAGACCGGTCCCCTCTGTGTTGCTCCGTGGGCACGGGTTCGCAGGCATTTATAGTCTGAAAACACAAACACACGATGATGTGGAGGAAAGGGAGGAAGAATTTACACACACACACACACCTGTTTGGGCCTGTGTGATTCTTACTTGGGTCTGAGGAAGAAAGGACTGGATAGGTGTCTGCGCAGGTAGTAACAGAGGAGCAACTACAGGGAGATGCCAGTGTTTCCGGTCCTAAAAGAGACCCTAGACTGGAATTTCAAGGGAAAGAAAAAGTCTCCTTCTCATTTCGTTGTGGGTTTTGAATTTGTTTCTGCATGTGCAGGCCCTCTTTACTTTTGTTTGAGGTTCTGGTTCACCCTATGCTCAGTAGACTGGCTGACAGCTTTGATGTTCAGAGGTAGAAAAGATGCAGTTGCTCAGGAAATGATGCAGGGACAGTAATTTAACCATATAGAAATCCAAGACTAGAATGCAGGCCTCAGGTAAAGAAGGCTGAATTTAAATGAGAGAATCTTGGTAGGAGCAGGTTTAAGTTCTGGGTTCAGATGACCTCCTTGGATTGATCTTGCTCTGTCAGATTTTTGCTGTGTGACTCCATCTCTGGCTTCAGGGATGGGTTGCACATATCAGGAATGTCTGAGCTACGTGTGGGTCTCCATTCTAGCTCATCCACACTCAGAGGTAAGCAGGACATCACCTCTTTAATAGTATTCTACTTTTCCATGTGAAGGCCCACCAAGCCTTCCAATCTCCTTAGCATGACATTCAAGCCCCTGCATCATCTGGCCCCAACATCCTTCACTGTGAGCACTTTCTACACCTCCACTTGCCTTAAAATCAAGCAAAACCAAATGCTTGCACTACTACTATAGTGGAAATATATGTCCACCTCTGACTACAGGGAAACTTCCTATTTTATCATTCAACACTCAGTTTGAACACCATCTTCTTTGACATCCTCAAGTTTGCTGATGACTTTGGCTTGTGTGCCCACTGGGCCCAGACATACCTCTATTTTACACTCACCATTGAACCACACTTGCTGGTATATGTGGCTTCCTTTTCTATTTGAATGTGAGCTCCTTGGTTTTGTACGTTTACTTTATCTCTCTATGTTCTCAGAAGCATGCAGCGTTTGACAAACGTTTGGAGCAAAAATAGAGTAAAAGAAATCTGGTAGAATTGAATTGAGTACATACTAGATGCTTCTCTTGACCTTTTATTGAGCATTTACTAACATTATCTCATTTAATCCTCATCTTCACTTTCTGAGATTGGCTTTCTCCTCCATTTCATAGCTATCTAAACTGAGGCACAGAGAAGTTAATTATTTTGACTGAAGTCTATAATGGCTGCTAAGTGGAGAAACTAGGATTCAAATCCAGATTTGCTTCATTCTAAGGGCTGTAATTTTAACAATTGTAATGAGATTCCTTTCTCCCATAGTTCTTGTAAATTGTTGCAGAAATCAATATTTTTATGCCATCAAAGATTTCAGACCTGAGAGAAGAGAGACATGAGGGTGAGGAAGAGAGGAAGATGCTAGTTCAATAGTTCAGATCTTGAGACTGAAGGATTCAGGGTTGCTTTGGAGACCAGATGGCTAGGGCTAGAGACAAACAGAAGTCCTCTCTTTTCCCATATGCTTAGCCTCCACACATTTGACTATGGGTCCCATTTGAGATTGCCCTTAACGCTCATCATAATTAGATTTCACCTGGATAAAAATCTAAAATTCAGGAGGACAGGGAAGAAGAGAAGAAGAGACTTGAAAGACACATTTTAATTTGCCAGTAGTGTTGCCTATCCCTCAGGATGATGTAAATAATATATAGGTACTACTTGTTACATATTAATTCATTTTTTCAAATAGAAAAAGGTATTCTCTCACTGGTAGGATGAGAAAGGAAATTAAAGTACATTATTTAAATACTTGGGATTCTGTAGAAATGATTCCCTGGCACTCTGCAGACAGTGAGGTACCCTCAACAGCATGCATTAATTCATAAATGGGGTTTGAGTTCTCCACCCCTGTGAGCTGCACAATTTCACATCCCTGATGAAAACTGCAAGGAAGCTACTAATTTTCACTTCAGAAAATGCTCACTGTGAAAATGCATTGGGAATTTAGCCAGAAGGAATTTTTATGTTAATTTCTTGTATGGAGAAAGGGAAAGGGAATAAAGAAAAAACTAAATTAAACGATTTTAAGACCAAATAGTCACTGGAGTCATTTTCATTTTCTCTCAGGAAAACAAGCCCCCAGCTATCCCCAGTAGTATCATAAATTCATCAAAAAATTTTTGTTCTGTAGGAAGACATTTGGAATGGGAGTTGGGGTCAAGAGATGGAGAAAAGTAGAAGAGGAGGTAAGGCAGGACTACACCTACACTGTTGATTGGATCTCCACTTTGGGTGAACAGGAGCTGCACCAAAGAATCACAGATCTAAACTCTCAGTGACTGTGTCCTAGATCGAGAGTGGATAGTCTATAGCTTGCCAGCTAAATTCAGCCCAATGCCTGTTTTTGTACAGCCTGAAAAAAGCAATGGTTGCTACATTTGTAAATGCTTGGGACAAAATCAAAAGAATATTCCAGTATGCAACCACACCCATTTGTGTGCAAATCATTTACTGCTGATCTTGTACAACAACAGCAGAGTTGAGTAGTTACAGCAGTGACCCTATTGCCCACAAAACCTAAAATATTTACTATTGTTCCTTTACAGGAAAAAAAAAATTATTTACTAGTCCTGAGGTTTCAAGGATGAATGGAACTCCTATCTGCCTTCAAACTTGAAGGCTATTGGCTACAAAGACATGTAGTCAAAAAATGATAAAGCCAAATGCCATGATAGCTGTATGTATACAGTGCAATTCAGAAGTCTCCTTTAACTAACATTCCTGCTTCACCTCCAGCCTCCACCATTTCCAGTCACATACTCACTGCTTGTGATGCTAAACATTATTTTACATTATTACTTCCTTGTGTGATGGCTAATTTTAGATGTCAACTTGACAACATTGAGGAACGTCCAGGGTGTTGCTGAGGAGATTGGCATGTAAGTCAGTAGACTGAGTAGGGAAGATCACCTTCAATGTGAATAGGCACCTTCCAAATCGACTGGGGGACCAGACTGAAAACTGAAAGGAAGAAGAAGGAGATTCCCATGTTCTGTCCACTGGAGTGGCACGCCTTCTCCTCCTGCCCTTGGATATCAGAACTTCTGGTTCCTTGACCTTTGGACTCCAGGACGTATACCACCAGTCCTCCATGGGCCCTTGGACCTCCGGCCTCAGACTGGGAGTATGTCAGCTTCTCTGGTTCTAAGGCTTCTGAATTTGAACTAAGCAACATTACCAGCTTCTCTGGTTCTCCAGCTTGCGGACAGCCTGATGTGGGACTCCTCAGCCTCCATGATCATATGAGCCAGTTCCCCTAATATATAAACTTCTTTCCTTTATAAATTATCTAGTCTCAGATATTCTTGTATAACAACAGAAAAAAAATGAAGGCACCTTGAGACCCTAATTATTTCTAACCATCTAGTCCCAGGATTCTACATCAGGAGAGGAAAGAGACTGGCAGTGACAGAGAAATGAGAGGGAGAAGAGAAACAGGCTGTTAAGGAGGCATAACTACTAAGAGATTTGCAAGACACAATAAATATATTTCCCAACCCCTCCTAAACATTTTTCTAGAGAAGTTAAAAAAAGACTCAAAGAGAAGTCAGTGCTTAAAATGTGGCTTACAAAATGTGTAGAAGTTGGCAGGGGAGATGGGACTCAAGGGTAAGAGACAGGACTTCCCCAAGCTAAGTTCTCTCCATCTAAGTCTCTCCAGCTGAGGGTAGACTCAGCAAGGGTCTATGACCCTGTCCTGCTTCTGTAGCCCAAGCATGAAAGGAGTTTGTGATTTGGAACAGAATAAAGGAGAGGGGGAAAAAAGAAAAAAGGTAGAAAATGACTTCATCAAAGAAATGGGATTCAAAGAGGACCCAGGTGTGTCAAGCTGCTGCTGTGGGATCCCCTCCTTTTCTAATGTACCATCTGTATTTCCCATGGCATATGTTCACATACTGTATTACTTATATGCTTGTCTCACATCCTCCAACCCCAGGGTAAGTTTCTGCGCTTTCCTTGAGTGTTAATCAAATTACCAGGAATTTAGGAAGTATTTGACAAGTATTTGTTGAGTAAATGATAGATATATAGTCATATTTCCGCTCACATTCCAGTGGGAGAAGAGGATGTGAAGAATGTGATACAGTAAGAGTCACAAAAAAGTATTTCTCTGGCTCTGGTTCCACTTACATACGAGGGAATTGTTAAATGTTAAGGAGTTCACTATGTATATGATTGTCCACCATTAGGCAAAAATATTTTCTAAGCCACAGGAGCTGAATTTGGGGAGAGGAAATGAGTAGAGCTGTCACAATGGCCAGAGGCAATGGAAGACTTGGTTTGCTTACTTAAATAATGTTTCTGAAGCAGCTATAGATGACTGAGACTTCTGTTTGCCCCTGAGGAAGCTATATGGAGTATATATACTTGGAGTACACAGAACTAAGATTCCACTAGGCCTAAAACTGCCAAATATCCATGGACAGTCTATCATGTATTAGGCACAATGCCAAGAACTCCACTCATTGAATCCTCACAGCTCTGAAGTAGTATTTTTTTATCATCTCTGTTTTATAGATGAGGAAACTGAGACTCAAATAAATTAAATACCAGCTGGTAAGTGGCACAGCTAAGATTCAAATACCATTCTCTGTGATTCCAGACTCATAGTCTTGAACAGTTTGCTACATTCCTTTCTCTTCCAAGATGTAAGGAAGCATAACCATACAAAGTGTGGGGGGGGGGGAGGGGCGGGGGGGTGGTAATAACTGTAAGTTCTCTGATCTCAAATGGAAGCTGTTAGATGCACCAGCTGTTCTTCTCCCAGTGCCCCCTTACTCATAACAGCTCAGCAATGTGACTGGTGAAAAGATACTGAAAAGCAAGAATTTCATTTTATTTACTTTTTTACCACAGAGTAAATGGAATATTCCACACCTTTCCCCCCAATGAGAGCATTCAATTCTAAAAAAATTTTATAGCTTCATTTGGTTTAAATGACACTGGACTTATTCTGTTTCATGGAAGCAGAATAGCACTGGTCTTCAAGGATTCTGGCATCATAAACTTCTGCCTGAATTATCTTATTCTTCCATGTATGGACGGAAGGAGAGGAGGGACTTTGAGTCTTTGAATTACATTGTATAGACAAGAACATTAGCTTCTTAAATAGCCTCCAGCAGAAGACTGACTGGTGTGGCTTACCTGGAGGTAGAGAATAGTCAAGCTCATAAAACAAACCATCTGAACTGTAATATCATTTTTTTCTAGAAAATAAAATAAAAACATAGCTTTATTGCTTCCACATTCATACTGTAACTCAAACGAGACTAAGGAATTGCTACCTGATAGGGACCTTGAGAAACAGATATTGGCTAGATAAAGATACCTTTTGGTAATTACCATATTAGCGTTATGTAAATAAGCACCCCTAAAGGAGTTTATGGAGTTTTCTCATAGGGCTTACATGTACTCCTGTCAGGTGTGCTTTCACTAGGAGTTGCTTAGCCAACGCTGTCACTCTAGGGGCAGAAAGGTTAAAAAAAAAAGTTCCCGTCACTGTTGGAGTGATTACAGAATTTGAATGAAAGTTTCTTATTATAATAAAAGGCCAGAACTCAATGAAAGTTATGAAACAAGCAAAGAAAATACAAAAGGGAAAATCCAAGTCTAGATCAGGGGTTGAAGGTAGTGATCACGTTAGCCAGATTCACATCACTGACACAAACATCTGAGGCAATCAACTTGTAAAGAGAAAAGGCATTCCGTTCTGGAAGTTTCTGTCCATGATCACTTTGCTCCTTTGTTTCTGGTCCTGTAGTAAGGCAGCATGTCTGTTGAGCAGTGTATGGTGGACAGTCACCTCAGGACTGGGAAGTAAAAGAGAGGAAGAGGAAGAAGAAGGGGCTAGGTTTCCCTAAGGGCTTACCCTGGTGAACTAAAGACCTCCTATTATGCCCACCTCTGAAGGTTTTCACCACCTCTAAACACAGCCAAGCTGGGGATCCAGTCTTTAACACATGGGTCTTTGGGGGACAGTCTAGATTCAAACTAAAGCAGGGATTATCCACAGGCCAACTGCAGTAAAGCCCAAAGCAGTGAAAATAAATCACTAAGGAGCAGATCAAAACAGCAAAACCAGACTCCTGAAGCTCTTCAAATTCATTTAGAAACAAAAATCTAGTAATTCTTTGAGATACGAAGTTTTATAATATATATGAATGATCTTCATAGCTAATTGAAGATCAGAATTGTAGGATTTCAGGCTGTGAATATGGCTTGGTGGTAGAGTGCTTGCCTAGGATGCATGAGGCCCTGGGTTAGATCCTCAGTGCCACAAATAAAAATATAAATAAATAGTTGGATTTTTCCTTTTCTCTGAATTTCTTTTTTAATCATTTCCTTTCACATCAAATCCCAAATACTTATTGAGGAAGAAGAACCACGATTGCAGGGTTTATTCTTTGCACCTGTACAAGGCTGTCTCTACAGGGAGCTTTTATCCCTGAGCCAAACGGTCAGTCTGACAGGGATGGGAGAAATGCTCCAACGAGCGCGGTTCTGCACCACTGGAAACGGAAGCATAGAATTTCATGGCGCTTGTCTCTCCAATGTGTTCTGTAGTCACACACAGCTACTGAGGCTATTTCCTACGCTGTAAGCCAAAGAGGAAAAAGCAAAGTGGTTAACACTGGAGTGTGCTATGATGTGGAGAAATAATTATTAAGCAGGAAAAGGAAGTCTAGATGAGAATATGCAACTTAAAAGGCAAATAAATAACAAAGGAAGAGACAAAGACTTAAACAGAAGGTACATAGTTTTAATTATTCATCATAACAAAAAGTAGGAACCCCACAAATCCCCTCTGTTTTGCTTGGATGTATGCCTCTGCACTTAGACTCAAGTATTCCATTTATTATAAATTCTCAAAACTTTCTTCAGATATACCAAACAGGTCATGTTATAAAGAATATATTTAAAAACTTTTAGTGAGATTTATGGCTCCTTCATATCCATATGTAAATCAGACCCCTGGGTTTGAGTCAGAATTTAATCACTGTGAAGATGGGACCACTTGGGGCTTACATGTCTCCACTCTCTAGACATCAGTTAGGCATAGCAGGTGATTGGTTCTGGCCAGTGACATGTGAGTGAAAAGTGATGCAACTCTTCTGGGTAGAATCTTTTAGGGTTCCTGAAGGACTCTCCATGTTTCTTGTTTCTTTTCCTGCCCAATGACCAACAATGTAGCTGATGGTGCATGTCTCAGCTTGTCCTCCTAAGCAAGGACAACACAGAGCAGAGAGCCCCCTCCCCTAAACCCACCATGGTCATGAACATGAACAAGAAGCAAACTTTGCTGTTCAGAGCAGCTGGGATTTGAGGGGTTGTTAATCACAGTAAAGCTGGCCTATGGTCATTAATACAGCTGTATATCAGCTTTGTGACTTTGGGAAAGCTACTTACAGTCTCTAAACCTCTGTTTTCTCACCAGAAAATGAGGATGGCCTTGCATATAGTAAGCATTCAAAAAAAGAAAAGGTGATTTGCCTATTCTTATAATAACAACTACACTATTCCAGTATCTGTCTTCTCTTCCTTACATCATCTCTCACCCTCACATCAATCTTATAAGGTAGGTGTTATGATCTCTTTTTATTGATAATGAAACCAAACCTCAGATAGGTATACTAGATTAACAAAGCTCAACTGGCTTACAGATAGAACAAGATCCTTCTGATTCATCTTTTCCACCATGCCTCCTCCCCTAAAAGAAAGTAGTTAATTTACCACTAAATAAGAAATTACCGTGCTGGGCTTGTAGCTCGGTGATAGAGTGCTGGTCTAGCATGTGTGAGGCCCTGAGTTCAATCCTCAGCACCACATAAAGATAAATAAATAAAATAAAAGTATTGTGTCCATTTACAACTAAAAAAAATTTTTTTAAAGAAATTACTTGTGATGTATTTATAATGAAGACAAAGATCTTAATATTAAAGAAAATAGATTATTTAGAATTTTATATTATTATATACTTCAGTATACATAGACTCTTTCTCACTAGCTCATTTGTTTTTAATTATACCAGCTAGAGACACACCCAGCAATTCCCAGTATGAAGTGGCTAATTCCTGAGGGTTTATTAAGGGAGTAATATGGGTTTGTAAGCAAGTCTCAGGATTTCCACCAGTCTAAAAGAAATAATATATTTACAGAGGGAAAGGTAACCCAAGTTAAATAAAAAGTTTTCCTTTTTATCAGAATTTATAATGGCTCATCTCATTGTGGTACATTAACTTACTCATAGGAAGATTTTTAAATTATCATTCCTGAATAAAAATAGTCTTTTTCAAAACATTAGGTTCATGATGATTTAAAATGTTTATTTTATGCAAAAAGGAACTAATTTAAAAGTTTATTGAATAATACTGTATCCCAAATCTCAAATTTTGACAAAGACAAGCCTAAAGTTACCTTTTTCTAACTTTGTGCAACTTAGCTCCTAATAACCCAGGTTGTCTCCTACAGCCCTGTGAGGCACTGGAAAGTTGCATGGCAAGAAACATAGCTGACCATCAGGGAAAGGTGGCAAGGACCAGTGCAGGGGTCACAGACAGACCAGCAGGGAAGTGCATTCAGAGGACAATGAGGAAAGCCACTCTTCAGTCAATCCCACAAAAAGAAGAGCTGAGGGGTAAAATGGACAGAATCAAAGTAACCTAGCTATTTGGGAGACACAGAGAAGACACTTTGAATTTGGGAGAAGATCTATCTCAGAGCAATTGGCAGGAAACTAAAAAAAATATGTGTTTTAAAGGAGACTGTTAAAATGGAATTGTGGCCACCCTCCCTTTACCACCCCCTGCTGGAAAGTCGGCTATTTATTTTCAGACTCAGTTAAAGGCTCTTCAGTTGCCACCAGAAGGACATAGTTAAGTGTTTTTCAAAGAGACTCTGTGTCCAGATTTCAGGAGGACAGTCATGGGCCTTGTCATCAAAGCAAATAGGCTCTACTATACTCTAGTTGCAGTCCCAGGAACAGTAGTAATGACAATTAAAAAAAAAAAAAGCTGAATACATACCGTGTACCAGGCTCTGAGCCAAATGCGTTAAATGTCATGTCTCATCTTACACTAAAATACTATTATTTCCACCTTTTTATGGAAAAAGCTTCCGAGAAGAAAGGAATTGAAATAATTTTCCCGAAGTCAGACACCAAGAAGTGGTGGCACCTCCTTCAAAGCGGCTCTCAGCCTCTATGTTACACTGTCCCCTGCAGGACAGTTGAGGATGAGCAGAATACAAATTGTGGGTGTCATTAAAGTGGAGTGAACCTGTATTTATTTAATGCTTCTAATGTGCTAACCACCCCCCATGCCTTATCTCATTTAATTCTCAATTCCTAGGGAAAGGTATTATTATTTTCTTGGTACAGAAGAGAAAAAATGAGGCTCAGAGAGATTAATAGGTAACAAACTAAGCAGACAAGGTGAGGTGCCAACCAAGGCATTGTAAATCCACATATTGTGGTGATGCTTCTGTAGCCAGTGCTCCCAAATTGGCCTCAAAAAATTATTTGCACATACAAAATATCAAGTTTGTGTCCAAATTTAGGTTTATTTGAGAAATACCTGGATGTTTTAGTTGCTTGGAAACTCAATATGAGATAATTTTATGACATAGCAACTAAAAACTTCAATATGATACTGGTTTATATTCTCAGATGTATAATTTTCTCTATGTTTTACACTGATCTGATCACATCTGTACTACTGTAAATATATAATGGTTTTATCTCAAGGTACATCATCAGTCATTATTAGTCTCTGAATTCAGAGGAAAGGGCCACATTTTCTAAGTTGTAGGCCTCCACATTTGGTTTAAGGTAAGGGGGAAATAACACCCTCTCATGCATGATAGGAGAGTATGGGAACAGGGAGAAATCAACACATTCATAGCTCTCTCCAGTGAAGTCCTTAGCATCAGCTTCCTGCTCCTAGTGATGCACTCTTATTCTTCTTAAACTAGCAGCAGGTGATGAGACAATGCGTAGCCTGCAAGCCGTCTGGCACTTCTCTCCAGTGACTGCAAGGTCAGATCATATAGGCTGTGCACTACGTGTACAACTCTGGAGTGTACTGTTTACAGGGACAATGACACGAGTGGTGCCCTTCACAACTGGGCAACTTAGCAAAATTATTGGTACATACTTTTTTCTCTACCTATGGGACCTCTGGTAAAATTGAATAGAAAGAAAAACTTGTTTCACTTACTTCTGGGTGTGACATTCAACATTTCAAAATTTTAAAAAGCTGCCTTTAAATGTGCAATATCAAGTATGTTTATTAAAATGGTGAATATTCTGGAAACCATTTCATAGGAGAAGCCATTGAAATAACTGAAGATGTCTAAATCATGTATCATGGGACTATGGAAAGGATCAGTGACACTAAAATGTTTGAAAGGATTTTACGAAGAGGAGGCATCTCCATGGGAGATAATTAGGAGAAATTATGAGATAATTTCCAGCTCAGCAAACTTTTCCAGAACCAAACAATAATAAAAACCCCTATCATATCAATTCCATGAGAACAGATGCACTTTAAATGCATTTTACAGAAAGTATGTCCAGAAATTGGATAGATGATATTTATGGTGGAGAGACTTCTTATCTCTAGAAGTGATCAAGAAGGGTCTCAAGCCAGGTGTGGTGGCACACCTGTAATCCCAGTGGCTTGGGAGGCTGAGGCAGGAGGATTGTGAGTTCAAAGCCAGCCTCAGCAAAAGCGAGGCACACTTAGCAACTCAGTGAGATCCTGTCTCTAAATAAAATACCAAATAGGGCTGGGGATGTGGTTCAGTGGTTGAGAGCCCCTGAGTTCAATCTTGAGTACCCACTCAAAAAAAAAGAAAAAGAAAAAGAAAGGGACTCAGATGTTTTACAGGACATTCTTTCACAAAATTATACAAAATGAAATGGATTATAAACTTCCTCCAGGAAACTTAACACTATCTGGACAATGGTGTTGAAACTGTGGTTACGCCTTCTGAAACTCCTCCTGTTGGTCCTTCCCGAAGGAGGTTAGGTGAGGTATTTGATCCCACCTTTACATCTGTGAGTTGCAAAGTTTTTGCCAGGCCTTAAGTAGCTAAGCAAAAACCCACCTAAAGTCTATATTCCAGAAGAACAAACACAATATGAAAAGGGAGTGAAAGTAAATATAAGGAATCTAATACTGTTGTGTATATTAATGAGCTCCTCGACTTCTACTTTCAGAAGAATATCTAATCTGAGATATTTTTCTTCTTCATCATGGTCTTAAACTAGGAGTCAATGACTCCTAACCTCACCAGTGGATTAATCCATTTTATGGGTACAAAATTTGAATGCACTACTGGATAGTAACTGTAGGCAAGTGGGGAAAGGTTGGAGAAGATGGGTCACTGGGTTGTACCCAGGGAGGGTTTATCCCCCTGTCTCTCTGCTTCCTAGCCACCTTGAGTTGAGCAGCTTACCTTCTACCATGTTGCTCTGCCTCACCTCAGGCCCAGAACAAAGGTCTGCTGACCATGAACTGAAATCTCTAAAACTTTGAGACTCAAATTAAACTTTCCTGTCTAGGTTGTTCTTATTGGGTATTTTGTCCACAGCAAGGACTAACAAGGACACTGGGGAGTGGGAATTCCATAGCATGGCCTGTCTAAAAGGCAGTTGCTCCTGGACTCAGATGTTTGCTGCCTTCTAGACATGCCTTCTAGGATTAACACATCTTCTGATTTTTTCCATAGAAGCTGAAAAGTCAGATGGTTTGAGTAAAATTTTCTAATTTATACAACACTAGGCAGGGAAAACAAAACCTGTGTTTAGAACTCTGACCACTGGCTTCCAGTTTATGACTACAGAGTAGAACCTCACTAACATGGAAAGGAAAGCTTCTCCTTCAAAGAAGGAAGGAGAGGCAAGGAAGTTCCTGGATATGTTCATTTATGTCTCCATGTGGGCCAGCAGAAGATTAAGGAAAGAAGGAACCACTACGCTGGTGGGAAGATATGAAGAATGCTGATTAGAGTGACTTTCCCTGCAAAAGATTGCTCTGCAGTGTTTGAAGGGCCAGAGACACCCTGAATTGTCATGCTGAATCTCCTGGTTGGCCCTCTCCACGAATAATCCCCATTTAGGGAGGCCACTGAAGTCTCAGGCAACAGCACCTCCTTTACATAGTGAATAGATTTTCCTCAGGGGACAAAAAGACTCCCAAGGCCAAGTCTGAAGCAGAAGCCATGCTTAGGAAGAAGCAGAGACCTAAGGAAGCTTAGCAACGTTAGAAACTAGAGTAACCACCACGAGACACTTGTGAAAGATTTAAGTCCTTGGGTGTTTTTCCTTAGACTGGGGAAAATGTCTTATTTCATATATAACTTCAAGTGTCTTTCCCTGACAAAGATATAACCCTTCAGTACATAGCACATTTGACATCAACCCTGTTTTTAGATATAATCTCTGACAGCTTGTTTATAGGGATTTTAATGTTAATACAAATTTAATTACACAACAGAGCACTAGATGCACCAAAAAAAAAAAAAAAAAGTGACAGGCATAGGATAAGTCTATTTCACTGTGTGTGGAATATGTTTAAAAAGAACAAATATAGAAAGAAAATAGTTTGAGATATCTTTAGATTTTGAAGGCAAAGAATGTAATATATAGGCATTATAATCATCTATTTTATGATCATGTGTGTCCCCTAATATTAAACACAGGTAACAGACAAGTCTTCACAGTTTTCTAAAGTGAGAAGAAATGTGATAAGCAACACCGGGGTTTATACACAGTTTTGTTTTGTTTTCAACTTACTTAGCTAATGCTTGACATATTTGGCTATTCAAAGAAATCTATCAAAGTGGAGAGACAGACACATGATGATATGTCTGGCCAAGTCAGGACAGATGGTGTCCAGCTTGAACCACCTCCGTACACAGATGGGTGTCAGACAAGGTCGACAACAGCCCCTATGCCGTCCAGCTTCTCCTATGCAGAGATGGTCAACGTTATGGCAAGAACTCTGAACACTTGGGTGAGAATGAGCAGCTCCTCCCCAGAGCTGCTTGGACTCGGCAGATTGCTGACCTCCACTAATGTCTTTAGGGCAGACGTGGACTGAGTAACTGCATGCTAACAACTATGAACTGGACGTTCACACACCTGAGGATATATATCTGGTCGTCAATCATTTTTGAAATTTGGTACCATTGCTCAGGCTAACAATTAGCCTGGATAAAACGAAGATGATGTTTTTAGTTGCCCCAGGCAAATCAGGCAAGCAACCAAAAATTATCATCAATGGTATGGAGTTAAAAGCCATATCCAATTCCCACTGCCTATGTAGTCTGCTATCTGATGACAGGTCTTCTGCTTTGCTTTTCTGTAGTTCTTTGAGCAACCACCAGTAGTGGAGCTCATTATTGGAACAAGGAGTAACAATCTACATTAATAAATTCAGTTTATTCAGGGGAATTTGACAGGATGTTTGGTTATGAAGCATCTGATCACAGATAAGGACTGAAGGACAAGACTGCCCTGCTGTCCAGTCGGCTTTGTAGATATGGGACTTAGCTTATTACTATTACCTCCTGGAACAACATTAATTCCACTCAGGATAAGATGTTAAATGACAGCACTGGTAGCCTTGTCAAGGAATAAAGCTACTAATCAGCAATTGACATAATATTTGACCAGCCTTTTTAGTAACTGGATATAGTATTAGTTCAACAGCCATAGAAATAATGAAGTTTAGCACAAGTCACAAGAAAATCTATAGAAGTTGTAATCCATTGCATAGATTGCTAATGTACTCACAGTGTTTGTATCATGCTGAACCAACCTTCTGCAAATTTAGGGGGATGAAAAATTTAATTATTTTAGCAGCAAATAGTTTAAGTATAATCTACATAAAAGTCAAAAATGAATAAAAAAAGAGTGTTAGGATGAATAAAGGGTGTACACTGCTGATAGATTCACTTTGGTAACTTAAAATGAATAAAATATGGAAGTTTCCCTTTTCTCTTTCATTTTGTTTTTCACTACTTCTTTTTCACCCAGCCCATGTCAAGTTCACTAGAAGAATAACAGTCTTGACTCCAGGGCATCCCAAAGCATACACATACAACATATTTGACCGGTCCAAGTTTCATTATTTCTTGAACGAAAATCATAAACCACAAAACAGTTTATAACTGTGCACGTATTGAAAACAAATTAGAAATGCAGATTACAAGTATTGCTGGGTATAGGGCCTAATCTTTATTTATCTAATAGCCACTTACTGAGTTGACCTAGAGCAAGGCTATTCCTACTGTCTCAAAGTATCATCTTCCAAAACTGATTTTGCCCTGCAATAGAAGAAACATATGATTTAAAAATATAAACTCTCGTTTACCCACATGAAAAGGTCTCAGATATATATATGATCTTAACCTAATGAGAAATTCTTTCACATCTTCAAAAGAAAGTTTCCACCAGGAATTTGTGGGCACACACATCCAGAGCTTCCTCAGAACACTAATTCTAAATCACCACCTCCACAAAGCATCTGGAAACAGAAAACTGCTAGCTCTGGTAGAGCTCACCCTTCATCAAGATCCTTTGTTGTTTATGGCTGGGTAGTAATATCTATCATTTCCATGTCTCAGAAATATTTATTGGAGCACAGTGACAGGGCCAAGAGGATGTAGGGAGGAGAGAGCTGTGGTTGCAGTTTATTGATGAGGAGACCTTGGAGAGAAGATCACCCACCAGAAGATAATTGTATGTGATTTTTATGTAAAATGCCTGGCACTGCTTGCCACATGATAACTGCTCATTACCTTCAATTTTCTCCTCTGTGAAAGAAATGTGAAAGTTGTCAGAATCAAAATAGTTACTTGTGTCAACCCTACCAAAAAAAAAGTGAATAAATTCAGGAAGCGATGAAGGAAGGATTTGGACCCTACATTACATGATATTAACCACAAAAGAGTGCCAGAGTCAGAAGTTTGCACAGAGGTCACCATAACCCTATACAAAAGGCACTTCCACAAGGACGTCTGCCCAGCCAATGTCTATTCAACCTCAGAATGACACCGCTCTTTTTATTAACCATTATGGCCAAGAATTATTGTCTCAAAATATCTGCTGTGATCATCCTCATTTTTGTCTTTAAAAACCTTCCCTTTCCTCAACCTCTTTGAATATGCTCATGGTTTACTATGACACATGTGTTCCCTTGGCAATGCTCTGCTATTCTCATGGCAATACTATTCCCAAATAACTATCAGTATTCTTTGGACAATCTCTGTTTTTTATATACTAATACTATTTTATAGCAATATAGTATTTTCAAGAACATGAAACATGTTCACATGTGTCATCTTATTTGAGCCTCAAAACCCTCCTTTGCAGACAGACTTTATATTTAAAAATAGACAATCTAAGATACCAGCTATACATAGCCTTAGGTCGAACAGCTAGTATATTTCAGAACACATAACTTGGATTTTCTGATTCTGATACCCCCTTCTGCCTGAGCTGCAAATATCTGGTAATGTATTCCTGAATCACTACCTTTCTAATTTGAAGAATTATCTTCACTGCCTATATTCATACCTTCAAAGATTATTTGTCATCTCCAGGGTGATTCCTTCTTTCTTTGTTTCTGTTTTCTTTGGCTCTCAATTTGTAAAAGTGCTATGTGTCTATTGTTCACAGGTCCGTGATTAAAACTTCTTTATGCAAAATTGGAGCTCTTTAAAGTTAAAGACACCCCATAAAAGAGGTACATTTCATTATGGGCTTTGTTTTTCCTTTGAGTGTTCTGGCTCAGATACCAAACGCAATTTGAATTTTGCTTGTGAGATGGAAAGAAACAGTTGCGTGGCTATAGCTATTATCGTGCCATTACCATTCTGAGGTGTTGATTTTGTGCTTCACATTTTTCCTGTGTTCTTAACTTGATGCCCTATCTTGAATTTTTATTTCACTAATCGTTTTTTAAATTTGAAGTCTTCTTTTTACTTTGGCAATTTCAGTTGGAACACTACATTTGAAAAAAATGTTCATAGAAAAACTGAAGGTTAAATCAGCTTTATTCTGTAAACAGTGCCTAAATTATCATCTCCTTCCCATAACAGCCCAATTAATATGTTACAGCCCAGCTGAAAAGCCAAAATGTGTGATTAAAAACATAGAGCTAGTGCGCCATCTTCTGGCAACAAACTGCTTTTTTCTGGAAATAGCACAAACAAATTCAGACAATGGCCCACTTGGTTAGATTTTACTCCTTGAAACATATCTTTTGTTATATCTCAAGCCTTGGCCCTGTGACAGGCACCAAAATGATTGATGGTGGAAGGTATAATCCTTACATTCAAGAATCTCACAGACTCCTAGGGAAGAAACCTATCTACACACCCATCTATAATCATATATGTCAGATTGGGTTGGATACTCCTAAGATTCTACCCGACCCCGAGATAACTTGATCTCCTAGATCAGGTAAGGCCTCACAGAAGAGAGGATGCTGAAGTCTTGAAGGATGAAAAGCTTTCATGAAGCAACAAGGCAGGAAGTGGGAAGGTATCACACAGTGAAAACAAAAGAATCAGCTTGTGACCAAGACTGGGAGGCCCATGCTGTGTGTTTACTGACCAGAAGTGAGTGCAAGTTCTATGTTCAAGGCTACAGGGACCAATTAGAATATGTAAGTATGACAGTGATGTGATTAGATTTTCACATTAGAAAAATTGTCCTGACAGCCATGTGAAGGAAGGGGAGGGAGACTAATTAAGGCTAGGAAGGTAAACAGGAAGCTGTTGAGAAATCCCCAGAGAGGGCAGTGCCTGAATTCGGGCAGGGAAGGAGAAAGGGCATCAGCTAGCAGTACAGCATGTTTGGATATGGCTGGAGAAAGATAACGGACTTTTAAAGGGTAGTTTATGCTTGTATGGTTACAAGTAAAAGAACCTTTCTTTAAAGGAAGTCCAGCTTTTTATTATAAATGTCTTTCTTTTGTTGGTATGTAGTCTTAGGAGCAAGTTAAAGCATCTCATATGAGCGCATAATAGCTCTACAGATTCAAGCACACTTTTATAAACTAAATTTGGAGACTCTCAAGAAATATTGATCTCACCTGAAAACAACATTTACTGAGTGCAATTTAGAAACACAGGCTCAGAGACACCAATTTATAACAATTCATAAGTGCCCCCTCCCGAATGCACCTAAGATCCTTGGGAAATTTGGATCATTACAAATGTTTTTCGAAGGAAGATGTAAAATTTTTAAATGAATAGCTATAATTAGAAATTGAGAAATTAAATCTAATGAAGAGAATATGATTTCCCTTGGTGTCAAAGTAATTCTAAGGAATACATTTTGCCTATTATCAGGCAAGGACATGCACTTGTATACTTTTAGTCAACAACTACTTATTGAGTGTATATACAAGCTACTATCAAAGATAAATATGTTAAAAATAATATGAATCCCTTGTCTTCCAGTTAACATATACACACACCTACACATTTATACAGTTAACATATACACACACCCACACATTTATTTACATCACATCTACTTTAACAATAGGCTCCACCCAGAAAATGTTCTTGAAATGTACAAGTAAAAATGTCTTTTTATTAAACATATTTGACCTGTGATAGCTGAATAGTGAGAATAGATTACTTAATTCAAGTTATTTTTCATATAAAACATAAACCTGCAGCTTTAAAGCATAACCTTATACCTTTAACCATCTATATCATACTATCTGGCGATATAATATCACTCTTTAACAGGTACATTAAAATATAATTTATAGAAACTTAAAAAAGCAATAAATATCAGATTGTTGTTAAATTAACGATCTCAAATTTTACACACACACATTGCACACATATACACAAACTTACACGTATTTCCATCTTTGGATACTATGTACAAAGATGCAGTCTTAAAATTTTTTCACTTAATACATGGTTTCACATAATACATGGTTCTAGATGAACAATCATTATAGACAGTTTTCTTTTAAAAAACATATATTTATATTATCTTAATATATTAAAAAGAGGAACAAAGGAATAAAAGTTGAAACATAAAGTGACTTAATGTTGCCATCTACTTAAAACTATCACTTAGGAATGCATAGCTTACAAAAACTAAACAAGTAAGATGAATTATTTTTACTTATAAATTTATTTGGTCAAAAAATAAAATTATGTTTTTATGAAGTCCATTGTTAATCATCTGCATTCATATCTCTAACATCTATTTCAGAGACTAATTTAGATGTCATCAGGTCATTTATTTTTATTTGGGAATTTTATACCAGTCTAGATGAATTTCAAGAATTGATACCCAGAATACAATATAAAACTCAATTTCTTACAAGAATCAGTGTTGGCTACATAATCTTGATTTCTTCATGAGAGTGCTGACCACATCCTGATCTACAAAATAATGAGCTTTTCTGAGGGATATATAAATAAATAAGCTATATTGCCAAGCGTGCAAGGGGTTTGGGTCTCGTATCAAGTCTATGAGTGGGTAATTGTAACTCGCCTTCCTACAAGTTTTGACATGCTTAATATGAAGCCAGCTGGATTAAAATACAGATATAGTAATTTCTCTTTTGATGTTAGAAGGTGAAAGACAACTACTTTAATTGTATCTAAATATTTTGATGTAGGTAATCATCATTGGGAAGATGTTTAAATTAAGCTTTGATTCATATAGCCATACATATTTCACTATGGTTTTTACAGAAATGTCTACTCAGTTTGAATAAGATCACAGAAAGATTTCTTCAAGGGTTAGAGATGCAGTACATTTTCTTACAAAATACATAAATTACTGAATGAATGAATGAGTTGGGCTAGATTATAATGTTTCTTCTAGCAGAAGATTACACCAAAACATTACCATTCGCTGGATTATTTTACTGGATAATCTCCATGGCCCTCCACATAGTCTCCCATTGTCTGTTCTTTATAAAGCAGCCAGAATGGTCTTCTGACACCTCAACTGAGATATTTTGTTTCCTTGATATCCTCCTGTGGCTACCAGTGTTAAGAGAGAGTGGGTTGCCAGTGATTGGATCTAGTATCTATTGGAGCTTCATTTTAGTCTACTTCCTGTGTAGCAAAAGCTAGAAAACTAAATTTTGTGGTGAAATTAACTTCTCCTAATTACAGGCTTCCGAGCAAGATTTGAAAGACACAAGTTGAGCAGCACTTTCCTGCCACTTGACCATTGTTGCTGGTGATCAGAGTGGTAGGAGCACTGAGTTTTTCTGTATTGGTGTTCTCATGCCCCAAACTAACTCTTGGGTGGTGTCAAGTTGATGTAATGTTGCCAGTGATCTGCTAATCCTTATTGGCAGCTAATGGGGCCTTGTAACTCCACACCTTCTAGATGGGAGCAGAGATAGTAACTCTGCTTGGGAATCACTTTAAAGGCTTGTTCTAGGAATCATTACTGGAACTCCAGCCTGAACTCCATTCTTCTACTCCTACTCTGTATAAACCACATTTTGTTTGAAATAGAATGTTTTTATTTCTACATACAAATGGTAATGGACACAGTTTCCATCTAACTCAGAATGAAATTCTAGATATTCTCCTTGGTGTACAGGGCTCCTTGCTGGCCTCTCTAATGTCATCTTCTACTACCCTCCTTATTCCACCCCAGTGAGACTATCTCCTTGCTCTTCCTGAAGCACACCCTGCATGCTCCCTCTTACTTGCCTTTGGCATTTACTCCTCCTTCTGCCTGTAAATCTTTGTCTAGATATCTGTGCATGTGATTGACTCTCTCATTTTCTTTGGGTCTCTTGCTCAAATACCACCTTCTTGAGGGGAGTTCTCTGACCATGCTTTGTAGAAGAACAACTCCCAAAACTCTCTTTCCTCCTTCCTTTATTGCATCTTTCTGCATAGCACTTATCAATTGTCATGCCCTGTACTTGCCTATGTGCTTATCAGCCTTTCCCCACTGAAATGCAAATTCTATGAAATCAGAGAACTCGTCATAGATGTATACCTGCCTATCGAACAATGGCTAGTTCAGAGTAGGTGTTTAACAAACACCTGTTAAGTAATATTTTTTGAAGTATTTATGAAAATTTTTAGTCAAAGTGGGAAGCTAGAGGTTTTCACAATTTACCAACCACTTCCTGTGGTAGCTACTATTCTTTACCTTTACATTTGACAAAAGTTTGCAGACCCAACCCTGAATAAATAAAAAGAACAGTGAAAAGTCAGACAAATCAATAGATAATTGCAATCCATCCATTCATTCGACCTTTATTTATTGAACACAAAAAAGTAAACTAAAATTTTCAAAGCTTTTCTCTGTGCCAATCATTGTGCAAAGTCACAGTCAGTCTTATATATTTTTCACAGCAACATGATTAAATATCTCTTATTCTTGATTTACAACCCAGAAATCTGAGTCTTCCTAAGGCTACTCTGCTGGGGCTCAACATCACCCCACTTAGGAAACACCATAGGCTCTACCCTGGCTCTGTCAGACTCTGTATTGTCATGGTACCTAACGGAACATACAAAAAAGCCATCTGACCATTAATGAGGTCAGAAAAGCCTCCCCAGAGAAATTAACACTTAGGGTAAACCTTCGAAAGGAATAGCTGGATGGATGGCAAAGAATGGATGCAAGTCCTGCTGGCCTGAAGGAGCAGCGTATGTGAATTATTGGGATATTTTCATTTCCATAAAGAGAGAAACTCGAGTCTTTTGTGTTTTTATTAATAAAGCAGGTTAAAGTTTGGCTTTTCCAATTATTTATTGAAATATCACAAGATATACAAATGCACACATACACATACACTAGTATAAACAATGATAAAATCAGTTAACGTGGTAGAACTGAACATTCAATGTAAATAATCAACATGACAAAATACAAAAAAAAAAGTAAGATAGAGGAATATCTGGTATCCCAAATTTTAACAAAAAATATATGGTTTCTTGTACACAACATTTTCCATTTATAGTATATAATTAAAAAACTTATGTGGCAATTAAATTACATGCCAATTAAATGGAATTGCAAGCTCTAATGTAACAAGTTAAAACAAGTGGAAGTTATTACTGAAGCACATCAGTTGCTTTTGTTCCTACTAAGTCAAATTGACATTTTAAAAATTAATACTGAGCTATGTTATGTACTTTCAGTATTTAAAATAAAAATTTGAATGAGACTATTAAAAGTTTTAAAGTAAAAATTGAGTAAGGTTAAGAAAAACAGATTCATCCTTCACTCAAACAAAATAATAAATAAAAATAAATGTTTTCATGAATTGGATTTACTTTATTCTTTTAGTTCTATTTTTTCTCTTTAGCCATTGATAGTGACATTTGCTTTGAAGCAGGATGGCCATACCCAGAGTGGAGCTATAATAGTGCATAAAGCCAACTTTTTCATACTTGATTCAAGGTCAAGTGTCAAATTTCTACTTTACAGTTAATTTACAAACTTGTATATGTAATTCAATTTAAAATTTAAATTAAATATGCATACATACACATATTCGTATATACGCTCACATATACATATACATTATACTCTGGAGAGACAGTTTTACAAGCAGGAAAACCTAACCCATTGCTATAACTTTCACTATAAAACATTTGAGTGCCTGTGGTCTACTAACAACATTCTATTTCTTATGCCCTCTTCAAGATGCTTAAGTGCTAGTGCAAAAAAGTTAAGGGCTGAGCATGTAGTGCACTAGTAGAACATATGTCTAGCATGTGAGGACCTGGGTTCAATCCCCAGCACCATACACACAAAAGAAAGTTAAACTGAAAGATGAAAATATTCACTCCCCCTGATTAGCAACTGCTTATCATACTAAACCTCCCCCATTTCATTTTCTTTCCTACTGTGAGGTTTATAGCAATCTGCTTTCACTCATGGTTTGAGTGACAGCTGATGAATAGTTACTCCCACATTCCACTTATATTCCAAGGGGGAAAATGTCTTGCTCATCTTCTAAATACTGCAACAAAGATATATGCAGATCATCTTAAAACTAATCAAGTGATTAGTCTCCAGATTTACTTGGATAAAAGGTATTAAATGGGGAAAACATGCCATGAGCAAAAGTAAAGGCAGGGGAATGCTGGGTTGTAAGGGTCAATTGGAGAGGAAGGCTGGAAGAACATGCTACATTTTATTGAAAAGAGCTTAGGCATATGAAGTGAAGTGGTGAAAAAGCTGGAAATGGGAGGTAGATTATGAGTTTCATCCAGGATTGGTTTTCAATGAGTGGCTTTTGCAGAAGGCTGCTGATCCCTATCCCTGGATGTTATTCCAGTGTCCAACCTAGGCTGGGTGGGACATGAGGGCTGGTTAAGCCATTAGACTAGGGGTAATAATGGATTAAATGAATAGAAGGACTGAATGAGTTAAAGAGCAAGTGTAATTAAGATCAGAAAAAAATGATTGAGACAGAGACCACTAAAGGGATAAAGGTCAAGGGCACTCCTGGGCTTTATTTAACTCATGGCCTGATGGCTCTTAAAAAATAGTATAAGTTTGTTTTTTTGTTTGTTTGTTTTTATCTGCTCTTCTACCCTAATTCATAGATTGTTAGCTACAAAAAGCTTGATATGAGCCAGGCACGGTGGCACACACCTGTAATCCTAGCACTTAGGGAGGCTGAGACAAGAGAATGGCGAGTTCAAAGCCAGCCTCAGCAACAGCGAGGAACTAAGCAATTCAGTGAGACCCTGCCTCTACATAAAACACAAAATAGGGCTGGGGATGTGGCTCAGGGATCGAGTACCCCTGAGTTCAATCCCTAGTACCAAAAAAAAAAAAAAAAAAAAAAAGCTTAGTATGTGCTTAACGCATCCCCTTCAAACAACCTTATCAGCTTCAGAGACCAGGTGCATCACTAGGGCCAGGAAGCTTTTGCCATGACTCTCCCAGGACAAACAACATGAAGAACAAAAACTGTTGACAAGCTATCAAAACAGCAAATTCTCAGGGCCTTTAACTTGCTATTTGCTGTGATTTGTGTTCTCTTCCATTTCCCACCTACATATTCTCTAAACAGCTACAGGAACTTACTACCCTCATCACAAGGCAGAAGTATTTTTACAGGATGCAGTATCTATATGGAAAACTAACGTTCATCCTCAGGCTGACCAGCTGACCTTAGCCCCTTGCAAACAGCCCTTTTACATAAATAAAGCTCTCTCCCTTTGTTCAGGTAGCCAGACTGACAAGCTCCCGTCAGTGCTGTCTCCCTCCTCAAGTGGAAGCCCTAATGAAAGCCTCGCCTCTGTTTTCTCACCTAACTTGTCTTTGTTTATATTGGAACCAAGCCAAAGTTCCTGTGCCTGGCATCACTATGGTCTGAATGTTTGTGTCTCCTACCCTACATCTGTGAGGGGCTCAGACCCTGGGAAACAGATTCAGGATCCTGGCAGGTGAAAGAAGATGTGAGGTGCAGTTGGGATAGTGGGCATGCTTTATTTGAAGGTGGCAGCAGCCCTCTGAGTCTTTCCATAGGCTTTTCTATGTGCAGGTCAACAAAGAAGGCTCAGTGCCAACAGTTACATACTCACAAGCAGATATATATGACCTGGAGTACACATACTGAAACAGGGTATTTATGACCTTGACTACATAATAAAATATAGTTGGCAGGAAGTCTTGGCAAGAGAATCTAATTATAGCTATTTTGGGCCTGCCCCAAATCCCCAAATTCATATATTAAAATCCTAGCCTCCAAGGTGATACTAGAAGGTAACAATAGGAGATGGAGCCTTTGGGGGTGATTAAGTCCAGAGTGCCCAGAGGGGTAGGTACTCTTCTCTTACTCATGCAAGAAGATACCAGCTTTGAACCACATAGCCACAAAGTGTGTCCTCACTCAACACTGAATCTGCTGGCACCCTGACCTTAACATTCTCAGCTTCCAGAACAATTAGAAACACATTGAGGTTGTTTATAAGACAAGCTACCTGAAGTATTAGGTTGTAGCTGCCAAAAAGGACTAAGACAATGATTTTAAGTACCTCTGCTTTGGAAGCTGCTGTCCCTTCCCTCTATTCACTTCAGAAAGGTGTACAACCTATATTTTCCCAGTTCTTACCTCCTAGGTACTTGGTGGTAGGGAAAATGAGGACACAGTAATAGTAACAGTATAAGTTTGGCTATTTGAGTGACTCTAGTGTCTGCTTCAAGGCCCCTGGATTCTTGAAAATTGTTCCCAAGTGTTTTTGTGGAGCCCAGGTCTGTCTAGATACCAAGCCAACTTCCTATGGTCTTGCAGCTGTTAAGGTCTTACAAGAACTACTTTCTACTGGTCACCTCAGTCTGTATTGGGGACTTGGGAAAGGGAAGAATTGAGAATGACTGTTAGGCTTAACTAGCTACATACAAATGGTCTTCATCCACTGAGACAGAAAATACAGGAGGTTGAACAGGTTTGTTATGGGGCAGAGTTCAATTTAGGACATGCTGAGTTTGAGACATTTGTGGAATATCCAAGTGATGACCAGTGGTCAGTCTAATATCTGGGCCATAGGTCACAGCAATAGGATGGAAATAAAGGTTTGAGGATCATAAACACACAGCTGTGATCTGGGTTCAGATGTCAGTGGGGGTGGGGGCTGCATAGAGGGAAAATATCAGAAAGTAAAACACACCAACAATTAAGAGGTGAGTGGAAGAAATGTTTGCAAAAGAAACTGAGAAGGGTTCAGGGGTTTCAGGAATAATATTCTAGAAGTTAGGATGGGTAAGAAATTTAGATGTTTGTATTTTTAGGGAGAGGATGAAGGGACAGGACTTGGGATAACCAATAAGGCAAAGTTCATGAAGAGGCCAGAACAGTGGGATTCGAAGTAATTATGCTTAGTAAGAACACTTGTCACTTACAAAGAAATGAGAGAATAGGACAAAAAGATGCAAACTCGTTTGTAAGTGTGAATAGAGTTATTATTTTTTCAATGTACAAAAAATATCCAGAGAAATTACCTACCATTGGGTAGAATAAAACTCAGGAAAATAGTGTTCCTCATTTGGCTAACCAGCAGGCTGACAATAAAGACGCAAAGAATTCCAGCAATGTAAGTTTTCCATTTATGTGGAAATGTAGTTTGATAGATATAAAAGGAACATGTTCTAAGAAGCATTTAGAAGCTATAGTAATAGGGCTATAAACAAGACTAAGTGAAACCAACTAATAAACTCAAAACCCACTCTAGGATAAAAGGAACCACAGGATACGTAAAAACTCAAATTACATGGATAAACTGTGAAACAGAATTACAGTGTTAATTCTAAAGCAAAATAATATTTCACCAAATAATACATGGATTCAGTTTTGTTAACATGCATTGGTCACACGTACTAAAAGTGCTTT
The DNA here is from genome assembly GCA_028644305.1 of Xerus rutilus. NCBI lineage: Eukaryota > Metazoa > Chordata > Mammalia > Rodentia > Sciuridae > Xerus > Xerus rutilus. The sequence continues at coordinate 56,289,262 of CM053400.1, forward strand.
GATTAGAAATGATGCTTACAATTGGATTTCAAATGTGAACTGCGATCAAAATAAACATCCAAAACAAATTGATAAACCAAAGTTCATCTTGGGTTTTTTATTAACCATAAGTGAAGTCTGATGGTTCATTACTGGAAATATGAACACAAATTTTTTTCCCAAGATCAGATAGTTCTTATCACCAAAAAAAAAAAAAGCTTTATCTATTTAAAATAAAATAGAGTATTTTTGAAGGATAATTTATTGTTTCAAAAACAATAATAAAAATAAAGAGAATTCTGATCCATTTAGTGTAAATGTAATACAAATATGCTATAATTTTTTTCAGAGCATGTCTGAAGAATAATCCATAAATTATCAGCACAGGTAAGAGCTAATTCTAAATCTGCAGACATACAATTACAGAGGATAAGATGAATATAAGTATTCTGAGACTTAGACTTATTTATTTATTCATTTATTCACCTATTTGTTTAGTGATACTGGCAGTTGAGCCCAGGGGTGCTCTTCTATACTGAGCTATATCTACAGCCTTTTTAAATTTTAAGACTGAATCTTGCTAAGTTGACCAGGGTGGCCTCAAACTTGCAATCCTCCAGCCTCAGCCTCCTGGGTAACTAGGATTACAGGTATGCACCACCACTTCTGGGAGTCAATCATTTATTTTTATTTTTGTTGTTAAGCTCTTCATCCCATTAATATTTGTTATCTAAGAAAGTATTTCTCAGAACTTAGCAATTGGCTTAATTAATAGAAACACTTTTTATTAGAAAATAATATTTGAAAATGCTTGAAAAGTAAAAGTATTGGGGAAATATTTATAATCCTAATACTAAGACAAAATATTTTGATAAATATCTGCAAGACATCTTTTGACCCACATAAACAGTTATATAGAAGTGGAAGTATACTACTCACATTCTATATGTGCTTCTTAAATTTAATATTCTAAATAGTATGCCTTGAACATACTCCTGTGTTAGGAACTATTGATCTACCTTATCACAATAGCTATATTGTATTGCATTATATCATCGTAGTAGCATTTTAATCTCTCAATTGATGAAAATTTATGTTGTTTACAATATTTTACTATAATAAGCAATGCCGCAATGAAAATCATTTTGACATGTCCTTACAGACATGTCTATCTCTTCAGGATAAATTCCTATATGATAAATACTGGATCAAAGGAGATTTACTTATTTAGGTTTAAAGACATTAATAATGTTTATTACTGGAGATCTTTTTCCACTTTTCCCATTTTGGGGTTTCCTTTATAGTTTGAGGCTTTGAGTAATGGTTATTAAAAGAAGTCTTTCATCTCTCAAGTTTAGAAAGATATTCTACTATATCTTTTTATTTATTATATTTAAATTTTGAACCATCGGATGTAAAAGTGAAGTCATACATCAGCTTTGTTTCTTTTTTCCTACTGAGTAGCCAGTTTTCTTATTGAGTAAACTTTTTTCTCATTGGAAACCCATTTTTATCACCCAGAAGCATGGCAAGTGTTTCTAGACTTATGTTCCACTGATCTACTTATACTTGGGGCCACGGGACGCTAATAACTCTAACTCCAGAAAAATATTCTTACCTGCTGAGACTAGTTCCAGCTAATTTTCATTTCTGAAATTTTCTGGCTATTTGTCTTTTTCCCCTAAAAACTTTTAAAAATGTTTTGTGGAGTTTCTAAAAATTCCTAATGAGATTTTGTTATGTATGCCTTTGAATTTGAGAGTATGAAGGGAAAATGTTTACATGAATCTGGACCAAGATTTTGTTGTTGTTATTATTGTTTTGGTTGTACTGTGGGTTAAACCCAGAGGTGCTTTTACTGCTATATCACTCGTCCATTTTTTATTTTTTATTTTTACACAGGGTCTTGCTAATATGCTGAGGTTGGCCTCAGACTTGCCATCCTCCTGCCTCAGCCTCCCCAGGCAAGAATCTTTTGTGAACTCCTTTATATCTGCAAGGATAATGTTATGGTTTTCATTCTAAAGGTCCTGTATGATTTTTTGTTAATTTGGTCACTTACATTTCATTGCTTCTTAAATTACTAATTGTGGTATTGCAGCTATAAATAAGACCTTTTTCCATTATATTTTCTAATAGATCATTCCTATTGTATACTAATTTTTATACATTTATTACACAGTTGCCTCTCTGAACTCCTTAAGTTTTTCTATTTGTCCTCTTGCAGTTTTCTAGGTTTTGAATGACATAACTGTAAATAATAATTCTTCTGTATGTTATTTTCCAAATCTAATTATGCAAAATTTAAAAGACTTAAAGGATATGTCTTGTACTTGTAGTCTTTTGCATAGAAATAATTAGTATTAGTGATCAAAAGCTCTTTTGTTTAGTTCAGAAAATTTTTCTTGAATTATTATACTTCCATTTTTCTGGGGTATTTTTTGAGCACACCTATAATTTGAAGTTTGCATTTTTCATCTGTTTTTTGTTTGTTCTATGATATATTCTTTTCATCTCTTGTTCTACATTTTCAAGAGTTATCAAGTTTATCCACATGACCAAGTAAGATTTCTGTAATTATGTTCATTTGCACATCTTCTGGGAATTTGTATTTGGAGTTTCTTTGTTTTTGCATATTTCACAATAAACTCCTCTTCATTCCTCCCCCTTTCCTCAATTTACTCTTTATGACTAATAAAAATGAAAGATTAAATTAGTTAAACACTTCTTTGTATAAGAGTACTAAGTACACCAGAGGAATGAAAAGCTGTGCTCCATCTGGGTACAATGAATCAAAATGCATTCTTCTATCATGTATACCTACGTAGAATAAATAACAAATTAATTAATTAATTTCTCCACCCCCCCAAAAAAAGAGTACTAAGTAATACATAGTAATTTTCTTATTGATTTCATACTATCTGTACATTCCACCCCATGTTATATGCTAGGAAATTGAGGCTCCAAATGATTTAAGTAATTTTCTTAGGATTTCACAGCTGGTTAGTAATAGAGCTAGCAATTAAAGCTAGATCTCTGTCTCTCTAACCCATGCTGTTAGCAGATATACCCCAGAGTTTCACATACCTGTGATCCTACTGTCAATAGGGAGCTTAGTTCCTTCCAGACCTGTTCCTATAGTGAGGTGGCCTCTTGAATACCTTGTATCAATTCCAGTGCCTGCTACACTAACACATGAGCATCTTCTGATCCAATTCTTGGGTAATCTGGCTTTGACAGAATCAGACAAATGTTCTTCGTACAAGTGTTACACTCTTTCTAGCATCTGCTACAATCTAGGGATCCTGTACTATCCATCCATGTTCAATGCTTTCTTGGTGGTGACTGTACATCTGTTAGTCAGCTTTCCATTACTGGAAAAAATATCTGACAATCAGTTTATAAAGAGAAAAGGTTTATTTTGGTTCATGGTTTGGTTCATGGTTTAGTAGGTTTCAGTCCAAGGTTGGTGGGCCCTGTTGCTTTGGGGCCTCTTCAAGACAGTGCATCATGGCCATACTGCATGGCAGGAAAGGAAGAGAAGCAATCAGAGTCCCATAATTCCCTTTGAGCACATGCGCCCAGTGACCTAAAACTTCCCATTAAGGCCCTCCTCTTAAAGATTCCACTACCTCCCAATAGCACCAAGCTGGGAACAAAGGCTTTCAAACATGGATCTCTGGGGAATGTTTCAGATCCCAAATATGGCAGTATCCAAGGGTGCAAATTCCTTCTCCTTCCTTTATCCACAGCTACATTGAAAATTGAAACTTGTAATTTCCAAAATGCCTATGAAAGCAAGGAACTGAAGGATACTATGGAGTGAGCCTAGATGTAAACCCCAGCTGGCTCAGATGATTTCTAGGCAATAAGGACATGGTTTTCCAGACAGAGTAGTCCCTGTGTCCTTGCTAAAGGCAGTGAATAAATTGGTACTTTTTTCTTCCTATTTTGCAAATAATTTGGTTCAAAAAATCAAATGATTGACATGGGAGTTAAGAAATTCCAAATGGATTTTCTCTTTAGCTTGCTGAAATATTATAGTCTTCATGGATATTTTTGCATGAAGTTCAGATTGAATAAATGAAGGACTGTTAATTTGTGGTTAGGTTTAGTACCTATATAATTAAGGTCTTTATTATACAATGGCTTGGGGCTCAGCATTAGACTCACTAAAATATATGGACTGTCCTCATGTATGATTTAAAGGTCATTGATGGACCACTGACGGATTAGGTAGAAAGTTCCGATAATATGCATCCTATGAAGTAAAAAAAAAAAATGTTCGTTTTTAAATGGTAGTTTTTAAAAGGGTTACACTAAAATTGGTGGTATTAGAAAGCGATGACTAAGGGTTGAACTAAGGTGTCTGTGGAATGTGCTTGAGGAGGCTGAGAGAGCCAGGTCAAAGTGACCTGATGGGTTTTGCGGCTCTTAGCAGTTATCTTGTACAGAAAAAAAAGCTCTTTACACTATGAACTGTAGAAGCTGGCAGGGAGCTGGCACACATATCATTTTTTACTTCAATAAAGCTGAGTTAAGGGCACTGAAAAATGCTACCTGATTTTTTTTCTCCCATTCCAAAATACCCAAGTTATTTTTTGCCTCTATCACCAAAGCTACTATAGATGGAGAGAGCTAACAAAGGTATAAAATGTGTAGTTGGCAATTCCAGGCTATATTAAGTGCCTATTCTCTGTGTCCCCATGTTATCCTTTGTGAAGTTTGGTTATATGTACCAACATAAAATCATCATGTTTTATTCATGCATTTACATAAAATGATGTCAACTTTAAGTAAAGGAGATTTCCTTCAATAATGCTGGTAGGATTCATCCAGTTAGATGAAAACTTTAGGAAAGAAAACTGAGGTTTCCTGAAAAAGAATTTTGTCTCAAGACTGCAACATAGAACCCTGCCTGCATTTCCATCCTGCTGGCCTGACTTTCCAGCCCCAATTGCATGAGTGATATCCTTCAAATAAATCTCTTCATACATATATGTCTTAGCGATTATGTTTCTCTGGAGAACCTGTCTGATACACTCCCTTGGTCTCATCCCTACTCAACTGTAAACTTAATGTTGTGGGGCATGTACTATGTATCTTTGTATTCTCAAATTCCATCAGTGGCCTATAAGTACTTGGTGAACTAATGGATGAACAGAATCACCTTCTCCTAGAAGTCTGTCAAATCAGGAGACATATGACAAGTTACACGAGACAACCAGGCCCAGGTCCTAGGAATCCAGGGAAAATGAAACTAAAAAGCAGGGAATGCTGTAAAGAAATCAAAAGAGGAGACACAGAGACGAGGTGCAGTGGCAAAGAGAAAGCTGCTCATCTGAGCTGCCAGCTTTATTTATATCAATAGGTTACCTTAGGTCATTGGGATCATCAGTACATTATTGTTCACCGTATTATTAGGCAGGTTACAGAATCAGCAGAGCTTGGTGAAACATTGTAGTTATCTAGCAAGTGAGTTCCTTCATTCCCAGGAGCTATATGCCTGAGATCAAGGTTGAGGCTGGTAAAACTCTAACACAGAGCCTCTCCATGGAGGGCATTGCTATAGCAGCTAAGCATCTTAGCATGTATTAATTACTCTATTAGTTGCTGGGAGAGACTGTAGGAATTTCCAGTTGTGGAAAACAAAACGCCTATTATTCTCCGGGAGTTTGCTCACCAGAAGAAATTCACTGTCTTGTATATTTCCCCAGTCTGTAAGTTCCCTTACAGAATGCACCTGCTACAGAAGCCAGAGGTGCAGTGAGCTAGCATAGCCTAAGACCTTGGAATTCAAGTTTAGGAGCCTATAGTTTTATATCAACAGCTTACTAAAAATAATTGTCAGCTGAATTTGAATATCCTAGTCCTGTGACCTTCAGCATGTTGCTTCACATTTTGGGGCTCAGGGCAGCTGTTTAATTCGGTCTCAAAAGCAAGCCCACATAAGTCAAAGCAAACAGAAACATAAATCCAGAAGGTTGCAAAGTGAAATAATGCTTGCTTATTCTATGGATGATTCTCTACTTGACAGCAGGGACAGGCACAGGACTGGATAGTAGTGCAAACCCTAACTAGTAAATGTAGTTGGCTGGAAGTTAGGAGAGCACTAGAGCTAGAACTACAATAAGCTTCATATAGAAAATGTTTCTAATGCCACATAATCATAGTCATTGCCATTAATTCATGGAGTGTGGCTAGTTTTGCCTTCAATATTAACTGAACTATATTAGTGAGTATGAAGTGTTAAGGTGACTGACGGTTTAGCTCATTCTACGGATCAGGCAAGTGTGCAAACACATTAAACTGACTTTTACAGACTAATTATTCCTTTGTCTTTTTGCTAGGAAAAGAATCCCCTATTTTTGGAAACACATAAAATGCTAGCCTTCTGATTAATGACACTGCTTTAATACCTTTTCCCAAAATGTTATTTTATAGGACAGTTAACCTGTAGAAGAAATAGTGTATGATCTCAGAAAGTGATAATAGCAAAAACACTTCAGCCACAGCATAGACAGCCAGAGCCAATGATAACCCCAATAAATGGAATTAGTAGTGCTTTCTGTTCACTACTAACGTAGGATTACATGTTCAGACCAGAAGCTGTCATTCAACAGAACAAATCAGATAAGATAATCAACCATATAATAGAGTAAGAAACAGAAGGATGTGTTCACGGGAAGAATAAAAATAATAAAAAACTAACCCTCATTTCCTTGAACACAACGCTGATGGTAAGATTACTAAGGCCATTTTTTATTTAGTTCAGATACAAAAGTTCCAGCACAGAACACTATTAAGTAACCAGTAGAAGTCATGCAAAAATGATGTAAAACAAGTACTGCACAGAGACACGTGAGACAAACATGGGTCTAATTTTCTATAGAATTTACTATAGATTTTTTTTAAAAGCAGACCATTCTTAGTGTGTAAAATTAGTGAACTTATTAATTTAAATAATAATATGTGACTCACATCACAAAACCCGGTAAGTCTAAATCTACTCTGAAAACCTTATCAGTCAAGAAATACCTGTTTGGTGACTCTGTACCTAGTATCACAGACTAAAAACGTGTCAGTGGTAATCAATTAGGAATGCAACGCATATTCTAGTAGTTTGGGAAATACTGGGAAAACTAAAACGAATTTCTCTAGGTATTGCGTATTTTTGCCCTTCCAAAAGATTACAGGTTCAAATGAGATTAGTATGAAAATGTCTAGCCAGGCGCCGTGGCTCATGCTTGTAATCCCAGCACTTTGGGAGGCTGAGACAGGAGAATCGCGGGTTCAAAGCCAGCTTCAGCATCGGCAAGGTGCTAAACAACTCAGTGAGACCCTGTCTCTACATAAAACACAAAATAGGGCTGGAGATGTGGCTCAGTGGTCGAGTACCCTTGAGTTCAATCCCTGGTACCAAAAAAAAAAAATGTCTAGAGAGTTTCAGGTCCATTACAGCTATGGGCTAATCAGAAAAGACTAGTGAACTATTGATAAAAATAAGTAGTTTTGGAAATCAAACAGTCTTATTCTAAATTTACACATTTCAATCAAGTTGTAGGATAAATCAAGAATTTCTGAAATCATCCTAATGCCAAATGACCACCAACATGATGTTTCCTACTGTGATGACTCCTTAAATTGAGATAGAAGGCATATAAAATATTGCCAGCAACAAAATAAGCCTTCCTCTACTTTCTCTGTTCCCTAAAGAAAAAAAAAACAAAACCTTGTTCTTTTTATATGAGAAACTCACTGAATCAATTGAATATTAATTAAAGAAACTGTAGGCTAAGTCTAGAGGACAGAATGTCTGCTAATTACACAGGAAGACCATAGAAGAATGAATCATCCCAAGAGAAGAACCATTTTTCCAGCAGGCCTGCTACCACGAATGATATCCTCATGAGCCTGGGCTGCCTTCTCCAAGGGATATTGAGACCCTATCACAGGTTTCAGCCAACCAATTTCCATTCCTGCTTGAAGAGCTGCTGCAAATTGCTGAAACTCCTCCTAAAAGAGAGCAAAATAATTTTTTTTTTGTAGTAGATCATATGACCTAATTCTTAGAAGCTTTAAAAAACTTTAGAATCTGTTATATCAGTCTCTTACAAATGGGTGGCTTTTGTCAACTTGTCTAGAAGTACAAAAAAAATAGTTCTCTTAAGAGTAACCATAAGTTCCATTTGCCTGGGATGGTATTAGTTTATAAAATATCTATTGTCTTGAAATAATTACTGATAGTATCATCTTTCTCATTCAAGAGTACTGACTTGGGTGATAAATTGTATTGTTGCCTTTATTATCCATCAGTTTGCTTATCCTTACTTGCTTCTCTAGTCAGACAACCAAGCTTAGCATCTACTACAACTTCAGTCTGTCAGGCTAGGCAAACTGTACCAATTATCCAAGTTAACAAAATTAAAAGCACTTCTTCTCCTACCTTGGTTGATGAAAATAGAGTGACTCCAACTATACTAGACTCTTTCATCATGGTGGCCCGTGGGTTTATTTCAATAGGGCCTCTGCTGCCAACAACCTATTATGAAAACAACAGGTCTACAGTTAAAGATCGCAGCAGGAAAGCATTAAACTGCAGTAAAACTTTAAAGTGGTAATGAAAAATACTTACTATTACTCTTCCTCCAAATGACAGAAGATTCAGATCATTGCTAAGATTTACATTAGCTAACATTTCAATAATCACATCAATCCCCTTTTCACCAACAGATTTCTACATAATAAAAAAGAATGGAGAGTAAGATAACAAGTGAAAAAACTGTAAAATTAGCTATTATTTTACAGAAATGCACTTCAAATGACAACAATATATAAGATATGTTTTTAAGAATAACAACATAAATTTTAAAATAATCTAATTATATAATAATGAGGTAACTCCAAAGTACCAGCTACAACATCAAAAATGATAAAGGTTTGTCTTGGATAAATTGATGTAATGAAATAGTCTCCCTAGTACTTTCAGGGTCTAGATTCAATTTGAGTATAAACCACTTCTTACTTAGCCAAAGATTTCCTATCTTTAAAATGTATTTTATAAAGAAATGAACAAATCAATACCCAAAAACCCCAGGGGGCTTTCATTTTTATTAAAGTAATAAATACCCTGGTGTTACAAGATTTGTGTGTATATGTACACATTCAGTTTTGTTCCAAATGGTTTACCATCTGATTGTCACACTAATTCTTTTCTTTTGAGCTCTGAGAATTTGATTCCCATCTAGTTCTTTTAAAAAGCTGATACATATCTACATGATATTCATTTTATTTTATCAACAAAAAAAGAATATTCATGCTAGATACTATGCTAGAACGCAAAGAATGGAGATAGTGAGCTAAAAACAAAGCTAAGAAGAAAGATGAAAAATACTAGTCACAGCTGTAATGTAATGGCCTAAGTGCTATATTAGCAGAATAAGCCGTAAGTTATAGAAGAAAAAAGTTAAAGATTTGATTACCTGCAACCACAGAGGCAATAACCTGGGCCTCAGATATGGAAAAGAATTTACTAAGCAAAAGGAAAGGAAGACAAGTGAGGGAAGCCAGACAGGAGGCAGAGTAAGTCTCAATTTAAGAAAGTAAAAAGCAAATATGTAAAGAACTGAGAAGTCAAAGATTGGAACTCTAGGGAAACTGAAGTACATATCTGGGTGAGATAGCAGGGAAAGGAGGTACGTATTAGTCGGCTTTCTGTTACTTTAACAAAATACCTTAATCAATTTAAAGAAAAAAAGGTTTATTTTGGCTCACAATTTTGGAGGTTTGGGTTCATGGTCAGTTACCTCATTGCTTTGGGGCCTATAGCAATGCAGCATATCATGGTGGGGGGTGCACAATGGAGCATGCTGCTCACTTCATGGTGAGAAATAGGAGAGGTTAGGGTCCTAATATCCCCTTCGAGGTCATGTCTCCATATGACTGAAAGATTCCCACTAGGTCCCACCTCTTAGAGGTTCCACTACTTCCCAACAGTGCCACAGGCTGGGGACCAAGCCTTTCATGCATGAGTCTTTGGGGAACACTCATCCAAATCACAGCACTGTAGAATTGATACAGATCATAGCAACACATTGAATGCCATGTTAAAGGATTTGGAATTTGTTCATCAATTCATGCACCAGGCTCTGTTTTAGGCTCTACAACAGTAGTAGGGAGTGAGAGTTAAACATTCCTTTTCTAAAGGAACTCCCAATTTAGTTACTTCTGGGTATTTTTTTCTTTTAAAGGAAGAACATAACTCTGATTAAAAAGTGGAAAAGACAGAAGAGGTATTGGCTAATTTATGATTAATAGTCAAGGCTGGAGAAATTGAGGCCTAACCTAAGTCACAGGCGGATGGAATAGACAAAAAGAGGTCTGCATAAAGGCATATCAGAGGTGAAACTGGCAGGATGAGGTGACCAACCTGGATGAAAGGGAGAATGGTGATTAAAATAAAATGAGGGTTTCCATCCTAGGTGAGCAGATGAGAGGCAAGATCTAGCAGGCTGGTGGCATGAAGGAATGGACGTTAAGCCAGAGACAGTTGTAGAAATCAGCCGCACATGGGTAACAACTGAAGCCATGGGACGAATGAGGTTGATTAGGGTAAAGTCTAACACATGGAAGAGAGACCAAGGTAAAAAAAAATGCCAGGGAACACCAATATTTCAGTCATATAAAGAGGAAGGAGAAATGAAGGTGAATAGTCAGGGAAGCAAGAGAATCAACTTTAAGGAGATGTGGTCAAGGTCATATGCTCTGAAAAATAAAACAGGATGAGGACTGAGACAAGACTAGCAGACTGTGACCTCAGAGGAGCAGTTTAAGAAGTTGGGATGGCAGCAAAACTGCAATGGAGGTAAGGAAGGAAAAGCAATAGTACTTACTAACTTCTTTAAGAAGTTTGGTGGAAGAGGAGAGGGAAGAAAAGGGATGAGATGACAGGTTAGGAGAGTGATGTCTTTTGAGGATGAGAAAGACTTACACAGAAGAAATCCGTGGAAGGGATGGAAGCTACGAGACCTGATAGCCTTAAAACATATTTGTAAAATAACTGGCCATTTTTCATCTTTGTAAATATTCTTGGAGAATGGTATCAGGATTGAGTACGGGATCTTAAGTCCCTGGATATATGACAAAGGAATCTCTTGGATCAGTTTTTTGGTGAGATGATTTAGTGATAATAAACTCCCACTCTCATTTTGCCCCGGTGGATCTGTTTTAAATAGTATTTAGTTCCTGAGGAATCCTAATTCTTTCTAACATAAAGAAGTAGTAGTTTAAGAATTAGCAAAGTAATCAGTGTTTACTAAATTGCTACTACAGTGCAAATGGAGAACTTGAGATCTGAACTCTGTTATATTCAACAGCTAACTAAATACTACTTCACCACCATGGATGATTCCTCCAGCACCCAGTTAACTAACACTTTATTCCCAAACTAGACAGATACCAGATACTTCACCTTCCATAGAAATTTTACATCAGTAGAAATTATATTAAGGATACCTCATAGCTATAAATACAAAGCTACAGTTTGTGATTTGCATCAAATAGCACCAATTTTTATAGCCATAAGACTTTAGAAAGATTATATTTTATTTAGTACATAGGAACAATACAGAAATGATAGTAAAATTTGAAAATTAGATATCTCTCATTTTTAAATTAATTAAAACTTTAAAACATACATAGGCATAAAGACCAATAGCCATAAAAAAGGAAGCAAACAACTTTTAGGACAGTAGTTGCTAAAAGAATGTATTAAAAAATATAAGTCTCCGATAAACAATGTTAGACTTTTGTATACTGGAGAAAATGTTACCTTAATTTTGTCAATATAATTAACTTCTCTGTGATTAAATACTTCATGGGCTCCATTTTGCAGAACAATCTTTTGTCCCTCCTCAGTACCAGCTGTGCCCAAAACCTTTAAGCCATAAGCTCTAGCAATTTGGCATGTTGCTAATCCAACCTGAAAAATAAAATATAACAAAATAGTTATATTTTTTGCATTCCTGAAAACAGTTAATAAACATAAAATGAGATTCAGGTCCTTCTGGGATTTAATATATCCTTAAGGAACTTAGCATGTAAAGAAATAAGAAAAATAGCTCACTTAAGTATTGAGTGCTTATAATGTTCCAGGTACCACATTAAATGCTTTCTACATACTGCTTTATTCCATCTTCACAATGATTCTAAAGTAGATATTATTTCTGTCTCTATTCTAAATACAATGAAGCTTAAGTTTCCTGCTGGGCGCTGTGGCGTACACCTATAAGCCCAGCAACTCAGGAGGCTGAGTCAGGAGGATTGCAAGTTCATGGTCAGCCTCAGCAACTCAGCAAGGCCCTAAGCAACTTAGCGAGACCCTGTCACAAAATAAAAACACAAAAAGGGCTAGGAATATAACTCAGTAAAGTACCCCTGGGTTCAATCCCCAGTACAAAAGAAAAAAAGAAGTAACTTGCCCAAGTCACATAAGAGAGGGAACAGGAGCTGGACCAAATCAAATCAGACTACAGAACATGCATTTTTAACCACTGCATCAAAATGTTTGCTTAGCATCTGCTTTGTGCAGAAACTATGGGCTTTAGGACCATCTGAAAATGCTCACTGACTTTATACTTCAACTAATTAAAAAATATATTAAATAACAAATGTAAGGCCTCTACCATTTAAATAAAAAAGATAGGTATGTGGGCAAATTAACTATGCAACTCAATTATTTAGTGTTTACTGTGTGTTAAATATGATTAATGTAAGAAACAACATTCTAAGGAGGGGGGAAGATAATATACACATGAATAAATAAATGAATAAAATAAATTCAGAAAATGGTAAATGCTAAGAAAAATAAAATTGGCTATTGGGTTAGAAAGAGATAGAGAAAGGGGCAATTTATGTCATCAGGAAGGGCCACTCTGGAGAAATGAGGCCTAAAGGAAGTAAGCAACAAGCCACATGAACATCCTGGCAGCCACTGAGGGGATGGTGCAGGTAGCAAACTGGGCAAAGCAAGAATGTGCCTGAGGTGTTCAAAGGGCAGAAAGAGGGTCAACATGACTCAAGCAAGGGAGAGAGAGTGGAAGATGAGTCCAGAGAGACAAAGAGAGGCCAAAGTGACAGGACCTTAGAGGTAAGGTAAAAGCTTTGGATTTTATTAAAAACTATGCAGAATCATTGGAGAGTCCAGAAGAAACGTATATGATCAATTTAGACTTTAAAAAAGGTCACTCCAATTATACGTGAGGCACAAAGAAAGTGGAGAGGAAGCAGGACAGAAGATCAGTTTGTAGCTAGTTTAACAGTCTAGATAAGAGAGAAAGCTGGCTTGGACTAAGGTAGTGGCACGAGAAAGAATAAAACAATTCAGATAGAGGTAAACTGATGTTTACCTCTCAGATCAAATGTGGAAGGCAAGGAGGAAAGTCAAGGATGTCTCCTGGGTCTTTGGCCAGATCAACTGGCTTTATTAACCAAGAGCATCATGTTTGTGAAAGCAACAATCCACTTGGAACATGCCAGAGCTGCACAGCACTCCCGAGAGGAAGGCAGAGTAGGTATGGACTTGAAGTTCAGAGGAGGGTAAATGCACTGGAGATTCATCATCTTATAGGTGGATGAAATCACTAGAATGCTAGATAAATGTGCTTAGTATAAAAGAGAAAAGTAATTTAGGAATATATATAAAAGAGCAAATATTTAAATAACAATACCAGGAAATAAATTTGACTATATGTCAAATGAATGGTACATATATGCATTTAGGAAAGTGTCTTCACTTAGTGTTAATGACATTTGGGCGATGTCATTTTTTGTTGTGGGGGACTATTCTGAGCATTGAAGGATGTTTGACAGCATCCCTGGCTTCTGCCCACTAGATGCCAGAATCCTCGTCCCCAGTGTAACAATCAAGAATGTCTCTAGACATTGACAAATGTCCCTGAAGGGAAGGGTAGACGATGCAGAATCACACACACACACCCACCCCATTGATAACCACTGATCTAGAGGAAGGACTAGGTTGGGCAAGACAGAAAATAATTTAAATGAACTATGATGAGAGAAATTGATTAAAATTGTAGCAACCACAGACTGCCAGGCCGGAAAGAGAACTTAAAGATTTCAATGAGAATGATGATCTAATTCAGTCAGGTTATGGCAGGCACTTATGGGATCTAACCAACAAAAACACACCAACAAATGCATGGAACTCACCACCTGATGGAGAACAGAGGTATCCAACTAGATGAAACACAGTATGCTATTGGGTCATCACAATGGACTTCTGCCACTTTGATTTTCAATTAAAAATCACAGACCTCTAATAAAACCACATTTTAAAATAAAGATTTAATGTAAGTATATCTCCTTGTGCTCTGCTTTGAAGGATACTTGATACCTTTATAAAAACACTGTTTATTCTCTTCTCATCAATGATTTTACCAGTAATATTCTTTCCATAGATTATGCACCATTATGTGGCAACTATATTTCTGGTACTTATTTTGCTAACACTAAAATAGGGCACTCCCCACTAACATATCAGGACAATAGCTGTGCTCATAAATCCTACACCATTTTAAACACACAACATAATCCCAAAGGAATTTGAATTAAATGAGGACAGAAAGTACAAACAGAAGCAAGGCAAAACCCAGCACTGTGTTTCACTCTGATAGGGCAGGGAGGATCAGAAGCGCTTCACACACCAGGTCGCCAGCCTATCCCTGCCAGGCAAGGATTTAACAAACAGCCAGCTCCAAGAACAGTGTGGATTTTACTTTAAAAAAAAAAAAAAAAAAAAAAAAAGCATGGTGAAGCGACTGGGCTTTTTCCAAGAGGGTAAGAGAATAAAGAGATTTTCTTTAAACTCTTCTCCTTCCTACTGAAATCTTTCTCTTCCACACAGAGCATAAGGTCACTCTCAGAAAGCCAGAGCAATTTAAATAAATGCATGTGTTTGATAGACCTTCAGTTATTTAGGGTTAAATTAACCTAACCTCAAAATAGCCTCTTTTCTGGAGCTAAACAATGGGCATTTTTGACAGAGCTTATTTGTCATATTTTCTCACACTCCATAAAGACAATCTTGGTGTCTTTTAGTAAATAGTCTGATCAGTGAAGTCCTTTAGAATTGATCTATCTGAGGTATACAGGAAGCTAGATGTGAAACCTTGCAATTCATCTACAGAAACAGACGAAAATGCACTGACTTCTCTGAATCACATGCCCATTTTTAGAGGTCAGGGTACCATTCTCATTATTCAGGGCATAAAAAGCCACATAATAGATTACTTCTTTCAGTGTACTCTCCAGAACACACAATGCTCACAAAGGGTTAATCAGCGTCCTCAAGGTGAGTGACTTCACCCTGAGTCCTTTATTTTGAAAATGCAGAATCTTGTCTCCAGAATTTCCAAAGCCTCTCTGTGCAGGATAGAGGTCATGTGGATTTCTTGTTAAATTCCAACCTCAGAACTCTAACTTTTTCTAAGCTCCTCAGAGGCCCATTGGCAGTCAGGTTCTTGAAGAGGTTTCTGACAGCTTGGTGCTGGGTGATTTCTGTGAAGGGCTTATTTTACAAGTTCAGAGTCCTTGCCCCCCCCCCCACATTAGCATTTTAAGCCATGGGTTGTGGTGTTAAGGACACAGCTGTATACTGTGCACTCCATGAATGTCATCAAAGCGCAGCAGGCAAGCAAAGGAGGGGAGGTAGAAAGGACTGAGCAGTGTAGCTTTGCACTGCAGTCTGCAGATGAAGCTCTAATGAGCTTTATTTCCTTATCTAAGGGAATATGGAATTAATAGTAACCTTTAGAACTGTTTAAAATTCTCAATAAATATTCTTGTAACATGCTACTTGAAGGCAGAAACAAGGCCAGTTTATCTTGGTCCACACCCAACACAGGTAAAAAATCTAATACAGACATTATGATGAGGTACTCTGTGGAATTTATTAACCAAAAAATGCTAATAAGGTAATGACAATCACCTTTAGAAGACTGGATTTTAAAAAGTTCCACCTTATTAATGGGGAAAAAAAGTGGCCATGACCGTATTTATCAATTTGGCTTTTAAGAAACAACTTGAACTATGTGAAACCCATAAACCCAAGCTCATTTAAACATAAACTTAAAAAAAAAAATACTTACTCCTCCACTAGCCCCATGAACCAGAACACTTTCTCCAGCTTTCACACGGGCACTGTAAAAGAAAGCAGAGGTTCCATCTCTTTATTCTTTAAAGATAATTAAATGCTGTCATTTTTTTCATTATCTTGAAGGCATTTCTACCCTTAGTCCATCTAACATTTACCCAAAGAGTAGATGCATCCTGATATACAGCCCAAAATATTCTTCACGCTCCACAGGATCAAATAATGGTTCTTTATAGTCGCAGATAAAGGTAAATCTTCAGTTTATACATCTGTTCAGCAAATGGTAACTGGCAGTCATTCTGTGCCAGGCACTGTGCTGGATGCTGGCATCACAACACAGTGCTATTTCTGAAAGGCTACAGTCCTCGTAGATACATTAAGTGGAACTGCTGAGCCTCGAGGAACTGGAGCCTCTCATTCCCCAGCTTCCCACAGAAAGTGTCTCCAGGCAGGTTTATTACAGCTAAGTCTTCATTCTATGATCCAGAGTAACACTCAAGTAAACACAGAAGCCAGCCTATTTTTGGCCAGGGGTAAGAAAATATTTTTCTTTCTCTTTGCCTCTGAATATCAAGTGGCACCAGCCTCTAAGCTCTGATTTCACAAAACAATGCTGAGTCAGCAAAGGACATACAATAAATCCTGTCAGAGGGCCTATGCCACCCCAAACTGTCCAGATCTTTTAGTGAAAAGACATATTCTTTTTACTCCTGGTTCACACTATTATACTTCGTTAATGCACCGAAAGCAAGGGACACAGACCAAGGGGAATGAGCCACACTTCCATATGGGCAAGTGCTAATGTCATGGTCAGCAGCAGCCATGGGATCCATACCTGACTCTCCTGGAGGAGCTCTCACTTCCTAGAATAATGTGGGGTGGTCACTCTCCAGGGACATGATGCTTATTCTGGGAGTGAGAAGACAGTAACCTGGAGCCCTGCTGCAGCTGTGTGCCAACAGCTGATAAATGCCAACAATGAGCAACAAAGGATGCTTCCCCCAGCACTCTTGCTATATAGATATATAGAGAGAGAGATAGAGATAGATACACACACACACAGTCTGTTGGTTCACTCTCTTGGACAGCTCTGACTAACACAGTCCTCTTCCCCTGGGTTCATGGCCTGGGCTCCAGCAGTGGGCTAGCCTTCACACTGGTATCCTCTACTACCTCCGGGTCACTGAAAATTGTTGCATCTGGCATACAGGCTTTCTTTTCCACCTGAAAATCCAGCCCTGTTCTAGATTTCAACAACCACCAAGAAGAAAATCTAGTGCCACAATTTCTGAACTGTCTTCTGCTTCGCCCATTCTCTTTCAGGGTACATCTGATAAACACCAACAGTCAAAGTGTCTAAGAAATTTCAGATACCAACAGCAAATGCTGCGGCAGGAATCTCATGCCTTGATTTTGAGAGCCTGTATTTTGTGAAAATAGCAGAGATGGCTATTTCTCACTGGCTGTGTATCTGCTCACTTGCTGCTCCTGACCTCATTTCCTTCCCTTCCCAGCTGAACCCCAGGGAAGGATGCCCCGCCTTGGCTTCTCTCTCTTCAGTGCTCTCAGTTCCTTTGAACTAATTCCATTTGCTCTTAATATTCCAGTCTTGGATTAACGTTAAAACTTAACTTCCTTGAAATTTTATCCAAACGGTCAGTACTATGGAAGAAAATCCTATGACACTGCATTTTGGTGCCCTTTAGTTCTGATTCTCAAAAGATCACTTTGCCTCCTACTTCATTATGAAAAGTGAAGCAATCACACATAAGCTCCTTCCACACCTGCCAAGACTTTTCCATAATTATGATCCTTACCCTTCTAGGGTGAAGCTGTGCTTTCGATATTGAAAGCCAATCTCTCTACTATGTCCTAAGACCTTTCCATCTTGCCTTACACAAGATCTTGTTCCATCAGTCTTCCTCCCCCTGTGAGATCCTTTCTTAGCTATAAACATGTTCAACTCTTGTTCACCTAAAAAAGAAAAAAAAAAAAAGAACCTTTTCCTCTTCCCCCATTCTCTCCAAAAGTAACCACCTCCTCTCTGCTCACTGCTGTCTGACAGCTGGTGTCTCGCCTTCCTAGCTAGGCAGCCACATCTCCTACCACAACCAATACAAACCGAGCACTTCTGTGCCAGATGCCACCCCAAGAGCTACACACAAATACTACAACACATGCCTAAAGAGTAGACACTGTTATTATCCACATTTTTCAAATCAGTTGAGAGGGGGAAGTCAGTTAGGGAGCAACAGAACTCTGGTCCAAGTCTTTTATCTTCAAAGCCCATGTGCTTACTGGATGCTTCATGAATACTGTGACCTCCACACTCTAGGCTTAGGGATCCAGTCCCTTCAGCTCCCTGAGGACTCTGCAACTTTCATCTGCCTATGCTCTTAAATGCAGAGGTTCACAAGGGTCCTATTATCACTCCCCAAGGGACTGCCACCACTTTTCATCTACTCTCACCTACATACTGACTTGCCCAAATTTATATCTCTAGCCTTTAAGTTTCAGATTCTCTACTGGGGTTCTCTACTGGGATCTGGAATTACTTTCTCACAATTTCAAGTCCAAAACCAAACATAGGTTACCAAGGCTTTCTACTCCTTTTCTGTCATAGTTATATACTATCCAAGCTAAAAAGCTACTCCTTTTCTGTTACAGTTATATACTAGCCAAGCTAAAAAGCTACAAGTATCCTTAAGCTCTCCCTCTCCCTCATTATATACCTGCAAAATAACACCAAATCCTCCTGGTTTTACCTATTTAAAATTGTCCTTTCCTCTCTACTTCTTCTACCATGACCTTTGTCCCATAAGAATTTTGTCCAGAGGAGACTCTTAGAGGATTCTTCTGTTCCTCTCCTGTCCTCAAATCCATCCTTCACACAGCAGATAACTGATCTCAATGACTCAATGAAACAGAAATATAACAATAGCACTTTCCTGAATAAAACATTTTATTCCAGTCCTTACTTAAGAATGTGTGAGGGCTGGAGTTGTGGCTCAGTGGTAGAGCACTTGCCTAGGCACTGGGTTCAATTCTCAGTACCGCATATAAATCAATGTATGAAATAAAGGTCCATCAACAACAACATAAAAGATGTGTGAGCTCCAAGCCTAGCTTTCTACAGTTTGAAGTCTTCCTATTTGATGATAATAGCTATCATTTATTGAGAGGTAATGGTCCAACCTTATTCTCTGCCACTCTTTGCCTTGAAATCTTTTATCCAACAAAACCAAATTACTACAGCTCTCCCCAGACACCATGCTGTTTTCCCCACACATCATGCCATTCCCATTGTTGAGAATGTCCCTCCCAGCTATCCTTCCCCAGGCAAATTCCTTGATGCTCTTCAAATGCCAAGGGGATTTGACCAAAATATACATTCTTGGGTGGGGGAGGTGGGGGCCAATGCTGCACTTTTAAGGTGCTGCACCTGTGATTCCAGTAGATAACAGAATTTCTGAACCATGTCTTTAAGGTAATCCAAGTCTCACATGTCTCTGAGGGGCCACACCTCATCACCACATACATCCCTTGTGATCCCCACAAATCCCCACATACATTTCACCATTGTCCTTTCCCCATTACATATAAATATTCTTACTCTTATGTCTATTTCCTTCAGTAGACTGTGAGCATCATGAAGATGATATTTGCTCTGCTTTGTGTCCCCAGTAATCTGCACAATCACCCAAATCAGCACAGTTTCCATTTCATAAATGTTTGATGGTATAAAACTAGTAACCCAAAGTGACAGACAGATGCATGACAGATGGCAGGAAGGAAGGCAGTTCACAGTGCCCTCCTTTGGCACTGGCTATAAAATTTACAAAGTGTGTCATTACCTGTGGAGCAGAGCTCGAAAGGCAGTAAAGTACGGGATCCCGATGGCAGCACCTTGTTTGAAGTCCAGCTTCCCAGGCAATGGGTAAACAGTATGATCTGCTGCGAGAGCATACTCTGCATAGGCCCCCGAGACTGTGCTGGTACTGAAGACCCTGTCACCTTTCTGGGGGAAGAGATAGATTAATATCTGTACCAGGGCTTCAAAATTATGCCAAGATGGGTTATAACCTTTCTTAGAAGAAATAAATATTTCTATATTGTTTTCTACATCTTAGGAACACATAAAAATAATTTTAAAATACTGAACACTTTAAAATGTTTTCTTAAAGGAAACCAATGAGAAGAAAATTTTAAAAAATAAATAAATAAATAAAAGGACTCTGGGAATAGCCTGATGATGACAAAGATGATAACTCAGATAACTCACCTACCTTTACTGAGAACTTACTACGTGAGGCATTATCAGTGTCTTATTGGTCCTATTTGACCTTCACAACTATCTATGTAAGATGGGCACTTTTATTATCTTCATTTTAGGTTAATCCCACTACACAGATGAGGAAATGGAGGTAAAAGAAGTTCTGTAATTTCCTCAGATCAATCAATTCATCAGAGGCTGTTAATACAAACTGCTATTTTGTGTGTATGTGTATGTGTGTGTGAGAGAGAGAGGGAAAAAAATACTAGAGAGAATAAACAAAGAAATTTGAAGTTTCTTCAACACACAAACAACTGTTCTAAATCCTTTCCATGGATGCACTCTTATCATTTTTCATGCATAAACCCAAAAGCAGGAAATCATGCCAGGATCCCAACAGCAGGATGAGCCAGGACAGGTTTCTTCATTTTTAGCACCAAACACAGTAAATTCTCAATAAACTCCTGTTGGACCCTCGCTATTAAAAAGCACATGCATGGTGTTAGAGGTCCAGTATGATTTGCATATTAGGGGAAATCAGACTGCCCAACTTTAAGCAGCCCCCCTAAATCCTCTTTTTCGGAAAAAAAAATATTCCTTGGAATAGGCAAAACATGGAGGCAGTGACTGTTCAGTATACTTTAATTGGTCCTATAATAAAGAAATCTGAAAAAGTAACAGCATTATGCAGTGAGATGGAGATGAGAAAAGATCCAAAAGGCATCTGAGAGTCACAGACAAGCATCACAACTTGATAATGTCACCTTCAAGGGTTAAGCATGCCTAGGTTAAGATTAATCCTGCTCTTACAGATTAAATACATGTTGAACTGATATCAGTTTCAATTGTTTACTAAGAATTCACTTGGAAAGCATTATTTTGAGTTCTGTGAGAAATATTAATAGCAAGACACTGTCTCTCATCTTAAGCACCCTAAACTCTAGGAGGAAGGAGTAGAACAGAAATAATTATAAAGCAAAGCAAACACAATGAGCCATCAAAGAGAGGTACAAGAAAAATAAAGGAATTACTTCTAAGTTGAGAGAATGGAAGAACTGCTCCATTGAGAAGTTAATATTTGAAGTAGAACTTGAAGGATAGGATAAGATTTTGAAAACAAGTAGTGGAAAGAATTAACAAGAGTAAAGGAAACAAAGGTAGCACAGAAATAGAGGCAAGAATAAATGCTGAGACATTATAAGCATCAATTCTCAATAAGAAGGTAAGTACTAAAGCCAGGCGTGGTGGCACATGCCTGTAATCTCAGCATCTTAGGAGGCTGAGGCAAGAGGATTGTGAGTGCAAAGCCAGCCCCAGCAGATTAGCAAGGTACTTAGCAACTCAGTGAGACTCTGTCTCTAAATAAAATATAAAAAAGGGCTGGGGATATGGCTCAGTGGTTAAGCACCCCTAGGTTCAATCCCCTGTACCAAAAAAAATTAAAAAGAAAAAGCTAAGTACTGGCATTACATATTTCATTTGTGGTATGTAATGATTTCAGCAGATAAAATGGAAAGAAATTAAAGTTGGAGTACAAAAGTAACATGAAGTTACTTGAATCTATGTATAAAAGTTTCAGTTTAGCTTTGCCAGGCAGAAGAACCAATATGAGCAAAAACACAGACACAACAGAGTATGGGATGTGCCGGTAAGAACAATAGTTCATTACTAAAGAAGAAATTGCAGGGTGAGAAGGAGTAGGAGATAAAAATAATAGGATAGGTAGGAGAGAGCATCAAACACTCTAATTCCATAACAATGAGTTTCATTAATACCCTGAAATCTATAAGGAATTAATGCAAGAATTAAAATAGAGGTGTAAAATGCTCAGAATTACATGCTAAGAAAAGATTCTAGAGTAGGGATAGATTCTCAGGGAAAAGAGAGAGTGTAGTAAGTGAAGTGTCTATTATAGAAGCCCAGGTCAAAGGCGTAGTGAAGTAGGTAAGACAGCTTGAACTAAACTATAGGCACCAGGTATGGAAAGAGGAGAGAGAAAGCAGTTCCAATAAGGGAGACTGAGATGAGCCTCAAACCCTAGAAGCTGCCAAGGCAGCTACATAAGAGAGGAGCAGATTTGCAGTGCGAAAAGATGAGCTCTGTTACAGACTGTGTAAGAGGTTCCCAGAGGCTGGCTCTGTGGGGGTCCAGTGCTACTCAACAGAACTTCTATAATAATGGAAATCTATTCAGTATATCTGTACTGTCTGATAGATACTAAGAAATTAACATTTCTATAGAAATTAAATTATAGAAATTTAAAAAAATTAATATCTCTATGTCTAAGTTATACTCTACCATAACACTGGTAGAGTAGCAATTAGATCCATGTAAATACTGAGCATCTGAATTGCTGCTAGTGTGACTTAGGAACTGCACTTTCAATCTGAATTTAAATTAATTTGATTTGAAATTTTTACTTGCCAATAGGACCAGTGGCTATTGCTTTGGACAGCTCAGTAGAAAATTCTATGTTAAAGATATCATATATGATAATAGAAACAAAAGGAGTACATGAGATCATCATGAAAGACAACAAATACAAAAAGCAGAGGTCTACACAGGAACTAGGATCTCTGGGCAGCACCAAGATTTAAGGAGCACACAGAAAAAGAGTCCTGAAAAAGGATGCTCAGAGAGGAAGGCGAAGAGAGGCCAGGATAAAATGATGTCACAGAAGCTTCAGAAAAAGATTTTTTAGGAAAAAGTTAAGTGGCTAAGTGTCAAATATCACTGAGAAGTCAAGAAAGATAATGACATAAAAGGGCCATTAACTCCTGCAGTACAGAGGCCATTAGTGACATTAGCAAGAATTGTTTCAGTGGAGCATGGGGGCAGAAGCCAGATTGCCACAGGCTGAGAAGTGGAAAGCTGTATGAATTTGTCCTGTCTTCCTGTACAGGGGCACTTTAATCTTCTCCATTCCAGCCTAATTTTGGTAAATGTGCTGCCAAAGTTGAGTAGGTCAAGAAATTATGAGGAAAGATGCTAGAACATGAGAATGCTATGAATCTACTATCTGCTTTATATGTCTTTTAGCATATAAATAACAAAAGCCCTGACCAAAACACTTCCATTGACCTTGGTCTGACTCAGCTCTGAAACTGTACAATGACCTTGCATGTTTTCAAGTTTTCTCATTCTTCAAAAGAATTAATTTTCCCTTTATTTTGTAAAACTAAATTTATAAAAAGAATTAAAAATTATATTGGCTTATATACTACCAGGGGTTAGGAAACAGCATAATTTCCTTATTTGTGTTCTTGACTTACATATTTTTATTAAATTAAAAGACCACAATTCCTTCTGTGGAGTTGTTACATACAGAAATCATCTAGCATTTGCTTGGAATGATGCAAACAAACAAATCCTCTGGATAAGACATCATTTCTTTTTTGACTAGAGGAGTCCCCCAAGTGGCAGAAATTGTGTAATGGGGCCTTTGAAAGTCTTAAATACAGATATGTTTTAAAGATATGCTAAAATGTTTTTTAAAAGTAAGTCAAATGGAAATAATTAAAAATGTAATACCTTGAAAGCAGATACATTATCTCCAACGGCCTCTATTACCCCAGCCACATCAGTGCCAGGTGTGTAGGGTAAGACTGGCTTTATGGAATGGGTTCCAGAGCGAATATATGTTTCCACTGGGTTTACACCACATGCATAGACTTTGACTAGAACCTGAAATGACAATACATTTTAGTTACACAGAGCATTTAGGCATTAATCTAGGGTTATGCTATAATCATATGGATTATGGGAGCTATAAAAATGGAGAAAACAAACTAATACTTTCCCTCAAGCAGCTCACATTCTAATTTTGGGAACCAATATGTAAATAAAAAATGAAACAGAATGGCTTATGTACTATATTAAAAAGATTTTAGGAAAACAGTAGAAGAAATATTTAAGGATATGTGTGGCAGACACCTCTCTATTTTACCAAACCTACTTCCTCTTCTTCCTAGACACATGGGAGAAAACATTATTTCCTAGCCTCCTTCTCAGTTATGAGGAGCGAAGGGCCTGTGTGCCACCCAATGAAATACGAGCAGAAGTGATGGGCGCCACTTGCAGGCCTGGCACATCAAAGCCTTTGGAGGCAATCCATAGCGCTTCTACATACATCCTTTCCTGGAAACCTCAGAATTCAGGTGCTGAAGATGGCACAGCCCTATGAGGACAGAAGCCTGGGTCCTCCTAAGTGACTGCTGGAGGACTACCCACCAACAATTTAAAATTTGGGAAATAATTTTCCATTTTTTAAGCACACAGATTTTGAGGTTACTTCTAGTAGAAAAGCCAATTTTTCTTTAATACAGAGTGATTATCTCTGCTATGGGAATAAGAGAAAAGCTTAAGAAGAAAGCAGTGTTTGAGTTAAGTCTTAAATGATGAGTAGAGATTCTATAGGAATGGGAGGAAACCAACTATTTTAAGCAAAAGGAATAGTACATGCAAAGACAGAAGGAATGAAAGGGCCTCTTGGGGAAACTGGATAAAGTCTGATGTTGTTACAGCACTGTCTATTGAGGGAGTGATAAAAAATAAATTTGTAAAGGTAGGTTTTAACCAAATTGTGAAAACTCTCTAAGGCTTGCTAAGAAAATTAGACTAGGGAGCTATGGAAGGTATAATAATCAAAACATATGATTTTGAATCAAAAGGATATAGTTAAAGTCACTTGAGATGATTAAGCTTTACAATTAAATTCTCTTAATTCCTAAGTGAGAAGTATGAATGCAAAAGGAAATTTTTTCCCCTCTATGTGCAAAATAAAAACCATGGAAGTTTTTGATTAAAAAAAAAAGTCTTGAAACTACTTATGACTCCATTCAGAAAAATCTAGTTATTACACAATGTAAGTTGATTTTCACCTTCAAAATTTTCTTCTAACCAGAGGTATTTCTTTTCATATAATTACTTCACTAATTATTAGGTCTATGTTAATTTTGCCAGAGTTCATGCATATAAACTGTGTAAACTGTGTCCAACTTGTCTTGATGAATCATTCTGTATAATTCATTGTTAGCCTGCTGTTTCTGAACACTAAATTGATGTGCTAGGGTTTCACATTCAATGTAATCATCGTCTAGTAAGGTTATTATTTCCACCTGATGTTCTTTTGGAACTGGTACTACAACATCCGATTGCAGCTTCAGCACTTCTGGTCCACCAAATTCAAAAACTCTAATAGCTCTCATCAACTTCTGTCCAGTTGCCATGGTGACCTAGATACTAAGGAAAAATTAATATATTGTCATATTGTATTTAGGCTATCACTATGTTCCCCCCTCCTTGGAGGGGGCAGATCAAACAATTTTTCAAACAACAATTTAAGTCACAAGCTTACCACTGATCTCATTTCATGTTTAAGAATCTTTCATCTTACAAATCCTTCAGCTACAAAGCCTTCCTGTGAGGATTCAGTGCCTTCAACAAGGGAATTAAACATGCAAACAGAAACATCTGGATAGACAACATGATACCATATCTTATGCTTTCTTTTGTGTAAGCTTGGGTTGCAATATCTTGAAAATTTTAGGAGATAATATAAGATTTATTAACATTAGATAAATAGACTTCATTTTGATAAGATTATGAAATACGTCAAACGAAGAGAAATGTAGAGAATATAAACACTTTCATACCTAGTTTTAACAAAGCTAAAACATTTTAAAAACCTAAAACATTATAAACATGAAACTTCCTATGCCCATCCCTAAACCCATTTCTGAACCTTTGAAGAGGTGATTTTACCACAAATTCAGCACTAATCATTCCCAAGCACATTCTACCACTAATACACCCATATGCATTAATAAACAATATATGCTGTTGCTTTGCAAGTTTTCCAACTTCAGGTTGTTTTGTATTTAATTCTGCAATTTGCTTTTTCTTTCAGCATTAAATTTTGAGATTGTATCAAACAATTGTGAACACTTGGCTTTATATGGATTATTTTAACAAAAGGGGAAAAATATTAAAAACTAAAAAACACTGTTCTGCAGGCAATTTTTACAATCTTTTGTAAATTACAAGGGCTTAGCTAACCTTTATGACCTACCTCTGTTAATAGTAAAATATAAAGAAAATTGAAAGTTAAAATAAACTCTAAGGCAAAGAGCATTAGTATATCATGTAACTGGAAATTTTTCTGTACATGTAGATATGTAATGAAAACGTGTTGACTATATTTCCATAAATTTAGTTGTGGGTTATTATAATTTCTTGAAATAAAACAAATCAAATATTGCTAGATTTTGCTACTGCTTAGAAGATCTTTGCTAACTTCTGCAATAATCATACTTTTTAAACAAAAGCATTACAATCTGAAAGAACTGCAAAAACTAGGACCTGTGATCAAAGAATTCAGACTTATCAGAGATTAGCACAGGACTGCTCAGCCAAGGCCTATGCTGGTTACAAAATGTCATTCTATGTGTGCATGGGTTGGGGATGAGGAGGACAAAAAGCATTTTGGAAGCATTATTAATGGAAAGTTCTTGATATAATTAATCACAAATTTACCATTTAAAAAATTTTAGTTAAAATGATCTAAAAGAGTACATAGCACAAAGGGAAACATAAAATTTCCAAAGGAAAATATGACATTTTTCAAAGAGGCAGAGAGCATAAACAGAGCTGCACAAACAGCACAGCCTCTACAGTTTTGCAGGTAGGTGGATCACCCCAAAGGACCCCAAAAAGGCAAGCAATTGTACTCAACAACCTCACTAAAGTTCTTTCCAGGTCTTCACTCAAGCTGGGATTTTTCAGACAAGACAGTGAAAGTAGAGCTTGGCATAGTGACACACACCTGTAATTCCAGCAACTCAGGAGGCTGAGGCAGGATTGCAGGCTTGAGGCCGGCCTTAGCAATTTAGTGCAGCCCTAAGCAACTTAGCAGGACTCTGAGCATAAAATCAAAATAAATAAAAATGGCTGAGGATGTTGCTTAGCAATAGAACATCCCTGGGTTCAATCCCCAGTACCCCGCCCCCACACATACAAAAGTACAAAATAGAACAGAAAAATATTGTCAAGATCAGTTTCCCAAGGTAGAATGGTAGAAATAAGAACACAGCCTTCTCCCATCCCCAGTTTTTTTTTTTTTGTATGTTTGTTTGTTTGCTACTGTTGTTTTCAACACGGTATCATGGAAAGTGTGAGTTTGGAATCCAATAGCCCTAGGTTGGAATCTCAACTCTATCATTTACTAGCCACATGGCTGAGGGAAAGGCAGTCAACTTTCTGAGCTTGTTTCCTCATCTGAAAACTGGGTTTCCACTCAGGGTTACTGCACAGGAGACATGGCAAAGAGCAAGCACAGAACTTCACAAATGCGTACTCTGGTGTATGGCACATAGCCTTAGTTCTTTCCAATTTCTTATTCATAAAAATATACTCCGTTCTATATTTCTATAATCATCTTCAATATAACAATGTTTACAGAACACTTGTTAGGAAAACAAGCTCTTATCTTCAAAGAATCCAGTCTAGATAATCATTTAAACAAAACTTTAATACCAATAATTGGTTATTATTTATTTGACAAGTACTTTTTGAACATTAAATGTATGTGAGGTATTGTACTAAACCCAGAAAACACAAAAAACACAGAAAATGCCCCACTCCTCCAGATCCTGTGCATTCTGCACTCTCACTCTCTCACACACATACACACTATGCAAGATGCATAATTCTTTCCATTTTCAGTATGGACCTATTTACTATTTATTTCTTTCAAGGGCTCAAATCCTTCCATCAGCAGACATCATTATTAACCTCAAAAAAAAAACAAAAAAAAAAAACCCCACAACTGTAGCAATAATAAAATCAAAATTACTCTAAAATAGGGTATGTATCTTATATTTAACACGTTTTCCCTATATTCTGGAAATGGCTAAATAGGAAGGAACAAAGGAAGGAGACTCATCCTTACTACTGGATTTAGGAGACCCACCTGCCTTGCCCAGTACCACCACATACCCCTACAGAGCTTGTAAAGAGATGGGACATGACTTTGACAACACTCTTCTGCTCTGCTTCTCTTGATTTTATTTCCCCAGAGCCTTGGACATTCTGATTGGTCAGGCTTCAATCTGGACTCTGCCTTTGAAATCAACCAAAAGATCCTCATCTGTTTCATAATACAGGTACAATGTCAAAGGGAATTACAATGAAAATAGAATAATAACTCCTGCAATACTTGACTTTTTAAAAAAAGCATGAGTCTTTCAACTCTATCGATAAAAATATTTTCACAATAGGTAGAGAAGCAACAGTGATTAAAAATGTCATTTTATGTGGAAGTAAATATAAAATCAAATTCATTTTATGAATGAGAAAACATTGCTGGAGCTTAAAAGACTTGGCCAGGGTCAAATATAAGCAAAGCTAGAACCCAAGTCTTATACTTGACAGATTTTTTTCCTCATTGTATAATCCTGTAACCCTCAACTTTAGAAATTTTGGCAGAGATTACCCTCAATTTCTAGAAATAAATTTCATAATAATGACAGTGAGAGACTGATTTAGAAATATAAGATTTAATTAAACTTTAGGTAGGATTACATATTTTATGATTAAGGCATCTACTTAGTTTGAAATTTCTTGAATGCCTGTAAGTCAGGAAATCAGTAGAAATACAAAAGACATGATTCTATTAGTAAAATTAATAATTTCCTTATCTGGAAAATGGAGATAAAATTCCAGAGCATAGGGTCCCTGTGAAGATTAATGCAACTACACAGGCAGAGTTCTTCTGGCATGCTGTATTACTCAGGGTTCTCTAAAGGAACAGAATCAACAGTAAGTATAATTATAAAAGGGGGACTAATTAGGTTGGCTTAGGCACCAGAAGCTGTCTAGTCCACTGTGGCCCTCTGAGGGATGGAGAGCTGGAAGAAGCAGTAGCTGCGCAGCCCAAGAGGCTGAAGCTCCAGAACAAGAGGGATCAATGCTAAGACCAAAGGCTTCTGGAGAATCTGCTTTGGAAGAGTGAAAAAGTGAGAGTCCGATATTCTTAGACAATGGCAGCAGCAAGCAAGAACTCATTCCAAAAGAATGGAGTTCACAACTGATGCTGCTTCCTTGTTCTTCCAACATTTATTCCATCCAAGCCATCATCCTATTGGTTGGTGCTGCTCAAGCTTAGGGAGAGTCTCCATTTCAGTTGGTTATCCCATATGCCAATCATTCCTAGACACACCCTCATTGACACACCCACAATCCTCTTGATCCTTGGCATCTCTTAATCCAATCAAGTTAACTTTCAAATTAACTACTACACATGCCTCCTAGCATACAGTAAACTTTATAATATTCAGAGTAAATCATTTGTGAACTCCCAATGGACAGGCAAGGCTTTCCACTGCTTGTGTTTTTTAATTAAACTGTGCCTCTAACAGGCCAATTTATCAAATGCCTACTTTTAAAAAAAGTATTTGGAGTACCTCAATTTAATTTTTTGTTCTTATTTTTGTCTCTGATTAGTTGCCAATCATACTTCTAGGATGTATAAAGCTTAAAATTCTCCTTCTAACATTGATCATGTCCAGGCTATGCTTGATTCCATATTATTTAAATGAAAGTTAAAGTAGAGCAATTCATAAAGCCAAAATAAAGGCACACTATGAGACAAATACAGAAGTAAAATTAAGTAAGAATTCTGGCAGAAAAATTAAAAATAAAAACTTGGTAAAAGACACAATTATTACAAAATATGCTGCTATTGATCAAGACTGATTCATGTAAATATATTGCTTTCTATTCTTATCCCAGAAATGGGGGAGATTTGTCAGCAATTCTTTTCTCAGATGTGTGATCTTGTCAATATATCCCTGGGCCAGTTTAGATAAGGAAAGGTGAAGTTGGGGGGGGGGGCAATTAATAAATAATTCTGAACCCCTCCAGGGTTTTGAATGAAATAGGGCAGGCTGCTCTCCAGTGTGGGTATAGAGCTCCATGAGGTGAGGTCTGCTACTGACGTCGCTAATGCAATAACCAGTCACACTGGCTTCATTGGAACTCACACTGCCACTTTCATTAGCTGTGGACAAGGAGTCCAGACTTCAGCCTTTGAATAAGTTCAATCATTAATGAACTTTCCCGGGTCACAGATGAGTCTCCTCTTGAAACTGTAAATATACAGCCAAGTGTTAACAGGATTTTTTTTTTCTTTTGAAGATTATTCTAGATGGGGGCTACATAAAACTATGTATTTATACTTAAAACTATGTATTTCTTCCCAAATGGAAGCCTGCAGTCCTGTGGGCAGGCTTAAGGAAAGAGCGCCAAGAAACCTACAGCTGCAGGAACTTATGCAGAGCAACCTTCTGTGGCCGCGCTGTGGCAGAGGCCCTGTGCCTACTGGCGCGCGCTGCTGCAGGAGTCTCCCAGGCCAGCACCAACCCAGCGACAGGCCGGCGGGAGGCAGAAGGAGGGCAGAACGTGCCAGCCAGCGACCCGTGCCACGGCATCCCAAAAGTAGATCCTACTGGAAACCAGGGTTGGGGGCCAGGACCGGTAGGTAAAACTCTCCAGATGATTTTCAGCTGAGAACTTGTGGCATCTAGAGAGGAGTGGCTTCCCAGGCGAGCTCTGGGTGCACTGATTTTCCGGGAAGACGGCAGGAGAAAAGTGCGTACAAAATCAGCACCGTTTAATTTGGACAAACGTCAAGAGGATTCTCAGACTGGACAACTAAGGGGACTTATAAAAAACACTTACCGCCTCTAAGAGTGGGGACCAAAACTTGCCCAGGCGCCCTCAGAATACACAGAAGAAACGGGCGGGCCGGCAGTTCCCAACTTTTACAAGCTCCGCCCTGCCCCCTCCCTCCCCCCTCCCGGCGCTCCTTTTATTGGCTTGCAGGGAAGGGCCCGAGAATCAACTGAATGCTGCAGACGAGGAATTTTGGCCCTCTCCGGCCACCGCTCGCTTCAATATGGCTGCCCCCAGGGAGAGGCGAGACAAAAGCCAAAGTGGAGAGTGTGGACTCTAAATTCCTCACGTATGGATCGCAGCGCAGAATTCTGGAAATGGAAGGCACAGTGTCTGAGTAAAGCAGATCTCAGCCGGAAGGGCAGTGTAGACGAAGATGTGATCGATCTTGTGCAGCTCCTGAACGCGCGAGAAGAGTTTTTCACCACTAGCTCCTGCGCTGGCCGTATCCTCCTTCTAGACGGGGTGAGGCTTTTCTGTGCCCTCCCAGCACCTGCCCCCTAGTACGCAACTTTAGAAGCCCTGTGCCCATTCACTGGAACACCCAGTCCGTGTTCCTCTGGTGGGTGTTCTCGGTTTCTTTATGTGCGAATCAGACTAGTGCTTCTAAGATAGTTTTGCCTATGAATATCCTGGGGGCGGGGGAGTCTTTTAATAAAGCAGCTACTGGTTCTGTAGGTCTAGGGTTGGGCTTGATTTTGGGCATTTGTAACAAGTCCACAAATGATGGTCTGAAAACTATGTTGAGTGGAAAGGGTTAGAGAATTTGATTTTCTGCTAGCCCGGCGAGTTTCAAGCCTGAGTCCTCACTTAATGAATCTACCACATCATTGCTGCTACGTTGTTGAACGTTATCGGGTTTAAGGAGTTCACTGCCTCCTAGCGGACCACTGCATTATTACAACACTGTTAATTTTGTAACAGTAGGAAAAAAGTATATTGTAGGAGGGATCAAACTCTCCGGCTTTGCAGTGATACTACTTAAAATCCAAACCAGTTACTGGAATTAGTGGCTGTGAATCTTAGGAAAGTTATCTAAACTCAGCTCCTTTCTGTTCCGTGAACGGAGGAAAATAGTGTTTGCTCCAAAGGAATTTTGTGTGGAGGAACTGGGATCTCTTTTGAAATATGTAGCATCAAGAACCCACATTGTGTGATTTAAAAGTTGGCTGTGTATTCATTTCATTAGTAATATTGAATTCAGAGCATCGAAGATAACATATTCTAAGGCTCATTCTTTAGGTCCAACATAGACTGATCATTTGCTGTTTTCCCAAGTTATCAAGGCCTGTTGGTTTTTATATTGCTTGAATTGCATGTGGAGCACTGACACTCTTGCCCACACACCCTCTCTCATGCCCTCTTTCCATTACCCTATCTCATCTTATCTGGATTTTTGATTTTTGCAGTAGTTTCCAAACAAATCACTGAACCAGTGTTCTTTCTCATCCAAACCATGTTACTGTTACACACTAAGAGATTTTTTTTTTAAGACAGGATCTCCCAAAGTTGCTTAGAGCCTTCCATAATTTGCTGAGATTGGCTTTGAACTTGCGATCCTCCTGCCTCAGTCTCCCAAACTGCTGGGATTACAGGTGTGGGGCCACTATACCTGGCAAGATAAACTTTTTAAAAGTAGAATTCTTTCTGTCACTCATTTATGCTGAAACTTTTCATTGCAAACTTTTTTTACATCAGAAAATGCAAATCTCTACTGTGCTTTTCAACCCTGTTTTCCACAACTTCTCTTCATATTAAACTAATCACAGAAACTGAACTATTATCTTGTACTTACTAACTTTTCCCTTTACCCATGTTTTTCTTTCTGTTTTCTCCATCTCTGCATATCTGATACAGGATTCCCAAAACTTCTCTTTTTACCTGAAAACACGCACACACATACATACTACCCACTTAGTGGTAATGACTGCTTCTGAACTGGCTTAGGCTTTGTGTGAACCTCTTTTCATTTTATTTATTATAACGTCTTATATTTATTTTTACTCTGCCTTATTTTAGGAGGGGTTTGGGGCAACTTACTAAAAGGAAACAAGAAAAAATAAAAAGTGGGGAAATCTGAATAAAGGAGATACAGATAATCAGATTACATTAGTGCTCAAATCATGCAGTTAGATTCTGTAAACTTGGTAAAGGTGGATCACACATTGGCTCAGAGATTTATAGCAGACAGTACAAGGTCATACACATAGTTACTGAAGTCTTACAGTGAAAACAAAACAGTTATTCAGAACATACTGCTTCCTGGTTCAAGGCCAGAGAGCAATCTCCTGTGGACCCATTATATAAATAGTTATTTTGCAGAAGTACAATGATTTCTGTACATGTGGTTTCCTATCTCTACAGTGTTTTAAGGGTAGAATATGTATATGCCTTATAGGATTTTGCAATAAACATTTGTCCACTTAAGTCATTGTTAAAATGTTTTCCTTCTTGAAACTCTAACCTTTTAGTCTTAGCTCTCTTTTGGGCTGCATATGAAATCTATTACAGAAATAACAAATTTATGCCCATAGAGACCAGAGAAGTATTATAAAGGTTTGAACAGCATAGGCATCAGTAAAGAGTGGTAGGTCTTTTGTATTATGGAGGCAGTGCTATCCTACAAAATGAATTTTTTAAAAAATTTAATACAATGCTAGTCAAACAAAACCACACCATTCAAATGCTGGTAGTGGAAACTGATTGTAAACCTTTTCTCACAAAAAAGTTTCAGGGGCTGGGATTATGGCGCAGTGGTAGCATGCTTGCCTAGCACGCGTGAGGCACTGAGTTCGATCCTCAGCATCACATAAAAATAAAATAAAGATATTCTGTCACCTACAACTAAAAAATAAATATTTTTAAAAAAAGTTTCAGAAAGTATGAAGTACCTTTACCTTTTAAATCATATATCAAATTATTTGGGTTCATTTTTGTTTGGGGCTAACTTTACCCAAAAATGTATTGAATTGTTTTCAGTAATTCTTAAAAAATTATTAATTTAAGAAAGCCCATAATATGCTATGCATTGTACTTATTATTTTTGTAAATATTTTGTGATTAAATTTCTATTATTTGTTATTTTAGGGTATAAATGGTTCGGGGGTTCAGAAACAAAACTGTTGCTGGCTACTAGTTACACACATACCTTGCATAAAAGATGATGTGGTAAGTTCTTATATATAAATTTAGAAATAAGCTTTAATTCACAGTTAACTTTAAGTACATATGAAAAGAACATAACTTTCAAGGTGATTTATGTGCATAATTACAATGGCTGAAGATTAGAACAGCTTTCATTAAAATGGCTTTTTTGGGTCCTAGGAGATAAAAATGTGGAAGTATAAATATGTATGCAAGCATTACTTCCTGTGGCTCAACAAAACCTATCCTTTTGGACATAGAAAGTTTATGGATGCTGGACAGGTTAGATCCAAATTTTGAATTTCAATTCTGCTGTTTAATAATTGTGTAACCTGGAGCATATTATAGAAGGAGAAGGGGATTAGCCCTGACTTTGCATTACTGCCTTCACTGATGTAAATAAATTATACATTTCTTACCAGGATTGCTTCTGAAAAATCTTTATATCTGTGCTCTGTTAGTTTTCTAAATTGAAGGGTTTAGATGAGTTCATATAAGTTTGTATTAGTCGGGAACTTTTCATTTCTAGTCAATTTAGAAATCCAATTCCGTCTTATGCAGAAATCACAATTTATTTATCCAGAAAGGACAGAGTTGAAGGTGGAATCAGGCACTGTTGGACCAGGTACTCAAATATTATCTTTAGGAAACTCCCTCTGTCTCCATTTTTTTGGTACTGGTTCTCTGCATGTTTGCCCATATCTGTTCTGCTGCAGATGGTCTTTGTGGCAAGAATGATAGCTGCCAGCAACCCCAGCAGAAAAAGACTTTCTTTTCCTAAAATTCATGTGTGAGTCCTAGAGAAGTACTCTGAGT
Source organism: Xerus rutilus (assembly GCA_028644305.1). Taxonomy (NCBI): domain Eukaryota; kingdom Metazoa; phylum Chordata; class Mammalia; order Rodentia; family Sciuridae; genus Xerus; species Xerus rutilus. The sequence goes on from CM053400.1 coordinate 56,324,376, forward strand.
TGTCCTGTGTGGGTTAATGTTCTCCCTTTTAGCTCAATTATTTTTGCTACTATAATGATATGATGTCCTTGATCAAGCATAAACATTTGACATCTCTGATATGATAGGGAGAGTAATGAGTAACAGGGTCCTGATTGACAGTCATACCAGAATCAGATGGTGTGAACGAGAGAGGGTGCTGCCTAGAAATGCTTGGCAGACAGAAACAATAACTGTCTTGTATAAATTCTAGTTCAGACATAGTATTAAATGTTTCACCAGGTGGTCAGGCTATGCTGCAGGATAGACTATAATGTGAGTGCAGCCAAGGTCAAAAAGCAGGTAAGTGCCACACAGGAAAGAGACCAGTGCATAATTTAGGGTTGCTAAGAACAGACAACACACACAGGCTAAAGGAGTATAATGTTTACTTACAGCAAGAAAAGAGAGAGACAGTATAAGATCCAACTCCTTGCCATGTATCATGCCCCATGGCTAAGAGATCTATAACACAGCTAACCAGGGCATTTTGGCTGCACATATATACCCCACTTTGTGCTATAATAAAAGGACCCTGACCCTTGCCCCATGGAGTCTGAAAGCCAGAAAGTTGCGGACATGCCTTATGGCCACTGATGCATATGTAACTAATTAATTCCAAGGAAAGTTTACCTGTATGCAGTGCAGAGAGAACTGGAATATATTGGCTGTGCTCTTAATTTTGTGTGTGTGTGAATACAATTGTGAGTTTACCAACACATTCTATACCAAGCAGAGTTCTTGGGAACACAAAAGAGTCATCAAATTTGTTCAGACTCTTCTCTTATAATACATATGGGTCTGTATCAATCTAAACAAATGTAAACAGTTCCTCTAGCACAGTTTTCAAATATCACATTTATTTAAAAGAAAAGAAAAGAAAAAAGTCTGTTATGGAATTAAAGTAAGCTACTACTTTAATTGGAAAAAATAGTTCAGAAGGTTTATGAGAGAATTGGAAATCAAGTCCTTACAGAAAATAAGCAAATTAACCAGATTTTGCTGAAAGGATCAAGAAAGCAAAAGGAAAATTTATTGGAAACAAAGTATGCTGTTTGTCTGAAAATTTCTAGTGAAAATTAAAGTTATATGTGAGGTAAAGTGCCACCTGTAGTTGAATCTGATGCTATCACTTTTCATTTGATGTAGATGGTAGCTCTGAAGAAAGCAAACGGTGATGCTGTTTTCAAATTTGAACCATTTGTTCTTCATGTGCAGTGTCGGCAGTTGCAGGATGCACAGATGCTGGTAAAACTTTTAACTGTAGTTTAATTTATAAGTCTGGGTAGATTTAATTTTAAACATTAAGTTTCCTATAAAAATACTATGATATTAGTTTATTCAGCTATGTATTTATTCATCTATCTGATCAATCCATTTTTTGTAAAAAAGAGCATGTAATAATCACTTGCAAAATATAACATCCAAATTGTCTTCCTGTTTTCTTCCTTAATCTTTCCATTAATGCATTTTACTTCAACATTGTATATTTTGGTTTTGCTTGCTGAGTTCTTAGAGAAAATACCATAGAATATCATTAAAAATTGTCCTAAAGAATATTTAATATTTTTCATCATTTTAATGAGTATTAGGTAAACATCTTTTTAGTTGTGATTCTGTGTTTCATCTCCTTATTCAATTTTATACCTTTTATATGTTTACATATAAAATGAAATGGTGTTATGAACATTTATTTAGCAATAATGCATTGAGTCCCAGTGTGTCAGGCACATGATTAGAGACCATTGGCTCATCTGTCAAGGTTAGGAAATAGCAAACAAAAAAACCAAAAAACTGAACAGGCAAATAAAGTAACAGCAAGGTGCAAAATGTACTCAGAAAGAAAAAACAAGATGATGATAGACAATAGTTTATGTAAAGGTTGGCCTTTAGCACAGGATTCTCTGAAGAGGTTTGTTTAAGCTACAATTTAGAAGGAGCAGTAAGAACTAGGCCTCTAACTGGAAAATGAATATTCTAAAGAGATGAAAAAGTATATAGTATAAGTTTCAGAAGCAAGAAAGAGCATGATGTATTCACAGAACTGGAAGAAGACCCAGGTCTAAAGGGGAGAGCATACCAAGAGAAAGTGAGAGAGGTAGACTAGGCCCAGTCTCTTAGGGCCTTGTAGAAAAGAATTTGGATTGTTTTCTGTTTTGATTGTTCTGAAACCTCAGATCTGCTCCAGCAAAATTAGCAGTTGGTCACAGTGATCAAAGTGGGAAATGGTGGTAGCTTGGCCTAAAATGACAGACTGAAAAAGGAGAGAAGGATACATTCAAAATATACTTTGCGAATTGTCTAATTTTTTTTTTTTTTTTTTTTGGTACCAAGGATTGAACTCAGGTACTCAACCACTAAGCCACATCCTCAGCCCTATTTTGTGTTTTATTTAGAGACAGGATCTCACTGAGTTGCTTAACAACTTGCCGGTGCTGAGGCTGGCTTTGAACTTACAATTCTCCTGTCTCAGCTTCCTAAAGTGCTGGGATTACAGGCGTGCACCACCGCACCCAGCGTGAATTGACTATTGAGGTTGCCTGGGGAAGGGCAGTCTGAAGGAGAAGGAGAAAAAGGAATCAATTGTAACTCTCTAGCTCGGACTTGAGCATGTGGATATTTGGTAGTGCCCTTTGCTCAGATGGGGAGTGCTGAAGGTTAAAATGGTGGGAATCAAAAATTTGAGTCACATATTCCATATGAAGTCTTTGAGATACTGGTTTTAGATCCAGATACCTGTCTGTTAGGCTGCTATGATAAAATATTAGACTGGGTGACTTAGGACAAAAGAAATTTATTTTCTGAAAGTTCTGAATGCTAAAAGTAAAAGATCAAGGTGCCTACAGGATTGGTTTCTCCTGAGGCCTCTCTCCTTGGCTAGTAGATAGCCATCTTTCCCCATTACCTCTCATAGCATTTTCTCCATGAGTGTATATCACTGGCATCTCTTTCTATTCTCATATGGACACCAGTCCTATTGAATTAGGGCCCCACCCTTAGTACCTTAATTGACAACCTAAAGGCCCTATCTCCAAATCCAGTCACAATGGGGGTTAGAGCTTCAACATATGAATAGGGTTTAAACCCTATGAACACAATTCAGTCTATAATAACATTTAAATGAAAATTTTAAATTGGCTTTTGGGTAGAATTCTGGAACTCAGAGGAGCAACAGTGTCTCCTGGCACTATCAAACTTACCTCAGGGGACAAAATCATTCCTCATTAAAACTACTGAGCTGGGAAAAAGAAGAGACCCACATTTAATTCCAAGGGCCCCATGCAGAGACATTTAGAGACTGATAAAGTAACTTAGTCAACCCATGAGGTCAAAATTTTTGTGCTTTATATGCTTTTCTCATAGTATTTCAACAAAGTTTTTTTAGAATTAGAAATGACACTGAGATAATCTGTTCTTACTTAGGGAAAACATTTCACTCATTTAAAAGAATTTTGTTTTGTTTGCTTTTAAACAACATGGTTATAGGAAGGATTGCTTTGTGTGTGTGTGTGTCATTTTCTGCTTTATGTAAACAATTACTGGCCAAATGTCTGTTTTATTGAATTCTAGTTTTACTCTTTGAATAACACTTCCAAAGTCGATATTCTGGTTTATCTAATAGGAATGCTATTAGGACTTTTAAGCATAGTCCATATAGCCAAAAAATCTTAACAGATTTTGGGGTCACATATGTTTCTGCCACTTATGGAACTACATAGATGATCTGTTTAGCTAGAGTATCAGGGTTTAACAAGTTTTATTTTCTTACAGCATTCAGTGGCAATTGATTCTGGTTTCAGAAACTCCGGCATTACAGTGGGAAGGAGAGGAAAAACTATGTTGGTAAGACACATTTTGGCACAAGGCAGTTCTTTGAGTAGTACAAATTTTATTGTCATTTTCTTCAGCAACATATTCTGTTCCAAATGGCAAATTCCAGAGTTTAGATTTACATTTGAGGTCTTACAATACTCTTTGCTTACTTTTAACCTGATTTCTGTCCTCATCCTGAGTAGTCAAGACCTGCTTTAATAAGCACCATAGTATAATGACAAGAGCCACAGAGGAGTCTGAAGTCCTTTCTGTTGATACCGCTGGGCCACATAAATTCATGCAAACTCATTTAATCCCTCAGGGTCTGAATTTTCTCAGTTCTATTAGAGCTCCAGCAAACTACTGAACTAGGGCCAAATCTAGTCCACAGGAAGCCAGATTCCACTATGCTCATGGATTAATTATTGGCCAAAGTTGCTTTTGTGCCACAGTAGCAGAATTGAGTGGTTGTGACAGATACCGAATGGCCCACAAAGTCACAAATATTTACTGCCTGTCATTTCACAGAAAATGTTTGCTAGCCCCTGGCTAGATAATCTTTAAGGCCCTTAGTCCCACATTTTTTATCCTTTTATGGCCAAGCCAACCCCTAGTTATTTTGCCCAATTCTGATCTACTATGGTACTCACTGTTTGGCATGGGATGTCTTGTTTGTTTTTGAACTGTTTCAAATTATCCTCTGTTCTAGCTCCCTAGAGTTTTTAAAATCTATTTTTAACAAGTAGCCTATTTCCCAAATAGGGCAGGCCCACAAAAGAAAACACGTGCAAAGCATGACTAAATAAGAAATCAAAGCTTAGTACTGGTTTGTGTCCTCACCTAACTCAACACTGAATCTGGTAGCCCATGTGAAAACAGCCATTTTCCCATCTTTCTCTCCTCTGTCCTCTGTATGTAATTAGTTAGGAGTCCTGTCACTTCTCCCTCTCGTTTCTCACACCTGACTACCCCAGGCCCTCTGCTGCTGCCTCTGCTTCAGCCCTCATTATTCCTCACATCAGTCCTTTTACACTTGTCTCTTGGCTGGCTTTCCTATTCTAGGTTTTGTCCTGGAGTCCCTGCAACCAATACTGTCGAAATCCCTCTTCAAAAGAAATCTGGGTCTCCAGATATTTTCTCTGATATTCAAATTGTCTTTTTTTTTTTTTTTTTTTTTAGTTTAAAACGTATTTATTTTCTCATAGTTCTGTAGATCAGGAATCTCTGTTAGGTTTTCTGCCCAGAGTTTCAAAGGCTGAAATCAAATTGTCAGTTGGACTGAGTTCTCATCTTAGAATTCTGTCTACTTCAAAGGAAAACACATATTATTAAAGACAATATAAGAATGGCCCTTAAACAAATGCAAAAGTATTCAATCTTTCTACTATAGCAAGAGTAATTACACTGATGTACCATTTTCATCTGTCAGGGAAAGAAATTTAAATTTGGTACTGTATGTTTTTGCTCATCTTCCTCTAGCACACTTCCACTCTAGCCATATGGAGCTGTTAGATGTTTCCCAAAGGCATTAGGCTCTTTCGTGGCCCGGTGCCTACAGAAAAGTTCTTCCTCTGGCTAGAACATCCCCTTTTCCTTTTTCTTGTCTGGTGAAATTGCACTTACTCTTTTCCATAAAGCTCAGTCCTCAGCCTTTATTACTGGTTCCTCTTCTACCTTTTCGTTAGCATTGTGTGTGTGTGCACCCGTGTGTGCATGCATGGTTCTTGATCATACCACTTAAGTTGCATGGCAATTCTTTGTTCACCTGCTATTTTCTATTCTAAGGTGTGAGTTCTTAAAGGCAGAAGTCATATTTCTCTGGCGTCTTCACCTTATAGGTGAATATTGAATATTGCAGATGAATATTCTAGTCCTAGAATATTGCAGATGCTCAGTAAAGATTCATTAAATGAATTTATACTCCTCATAATAGTTTTTGTTGCTGTTGTTCTTAACCTCTCTTCAGTGTTAGGATCTACTTAGAATATATTGACTGTTTCATCAGCAGGGTTACTAAGATTGGCAACCCTAAGGCATTAAGAAAGCAACTTTGTTGGGAGGCAGAGACAGGAGAGTGGCAAGTTCAAAGCCAGCCTCATCAACAGTGAGGTGCTAAGCAACTCAGTGAGACCTTGTCTCTAAATAAAATACAAAATACGGCTGGGGATGTGGCTCAGTGTTCGAGTGCCCCTGAGCTCAATCCCCGGTACCACAGGAAAAAAAAAAAAAGAAAGCAACTTTGTGTGGTAAGGGAGCCATGGTTTACTCTTGAAACCATTCTTAGCTCAAGCAGTGCTAAGAGATTCTTTGCATCCAGTCCTTTTTAATTTTCCCATGAGGCTTCTGTTGATGTTTCATTTATTTCTTTTCTTTAAATTGTGTACTAAAGTTTTCTAAGCATAGTGAAATTGAAACTGTTTGAAGTTATTGGATCCTTTGATATTATCTGCTCTCTGAAAGATAATATGTAGAATGCTTTTCAGAAATGACTGTATATGATGGGAAAATCTATTTAATCCCCTTTGGTTCAACTGTGTTCAGCTAAATTATACCAAAGAACAGACTTACAGTAATCTATGTTCAAACTCAGGCCTGACTGGGATTTTTCTTTAGTTATCTTCAGTGTCTCTATTATAAAGTCTTCATATCTAAATTGTTGTTCCTCCTAGGCTGTCCGGAGTACACATGGGTTAGAAGTTCCATTAAGTCATAAGGGAAAATTGATGGTAACAGAAGAATATATTGACTTCCTGTTAAATATAGCAAACCAAAAAATGGAGGAAAACAAGAAAAGAATTGAAAGGTATATTAATTAGATATCTTCATGTTATTCTTAATATGCCTAGGTCATCCTTAAAAATAGTAATTCACACCATCATGAGTTTATAATCTCAACTGCTTGTCTATGTCTAGTCTTATTGTAAATAATTTAAAAAATGATCAAGGTAATAGATGAGAATAGGTCAGAATAGATTAGGAACTAAGTAGAATATAAAGGTAGCTGGACATGTGACCACCAGAAACAGGCATTAAGGAGAGAAATATAATCATTTAGGAAAGAGCCCACCAGTAATAGGAACCATAATTGGGAGTTAAGGCAGCCAGGGAAGATGCACACACTGGCCCTGCTTGTGACTCACCAGAGATTACCTGGAATCTCCTTCTGAGGAATACAGTCTGGTTTTTCGTTCTGACAAGTTTTTTACACCTCTGGCTGGTTCAATACCCAGCTCTTGTTATAGATTTAATCTAGAATTGCCATAATTATCTAGCCAGGAAGGAGTACAGCTATCTGTTCACATCTTCATACTTTCGTTCTTTAACTTCACCTTCTGGCAAATGAAACTCTTATGTTAACTTTCTTTCTCAACATTTTCTAGTGTGTCTCTTTGCCAAATGATTCCCCACATCATAATCAGAATCATGCCTGTAAAGTCCAGAGGAATCCTATTCCTTAACTTGCCTGCTTAAAATTCTTTAATATCTAGAACTTTTCTGAAATAACTGAGACTAGAAGTGCCAATGGTAGCAGCATAGCCTAGGGAAAAGAGATTATAGCAGTCTCCAAAGGGTAAAGCCTGGTTCTACCAAGGCTTTATTGGTACTCTACTCTCTTGGCTTTATTTCATTTTATCTCTAATTTGAGAGAAGTACCTACCTAAAATAACACTTAGTAGTATTCATTTGATCACAAGTGCATATGGCTGGCCCTCCCTGTCATGTGATGGACTGTCAGAATAGGATAGCCCTTACTCTTCATTTGCTCATGGAGAATAAATCTGTAACCATATCAGTACCACCATCCAGACTTTCTCAACTGGCGATCTTCCTTGGAACCATAGAATTCACAAATTAATAAAGAGACTATTTTCTCAACTCTCTCAGGTATGATATGTATCACGTACCATTTTAGACACGCTAGAAAGGAGTTAATTGATTACATACAGTGGATATCTTAGAGCATTACGGCTTAATTTTCTAATTGAACCCTGGCAGAAAAAATCTGACCGTAGAAAACTGGCCACAAAGAGCAAGCATTCTAACTCAAGTGATGATTTTAGCTAATCTACTGAAGAGCAGCTCCCCACTCCACCAGAATACAGATTAGAACTGTATGTAGGTACTTACTGGTACCATTCCGAAAGTTTACTACATTTGTTAGATAGTAATCTGGTGAGACTGTTTGTTAATATGTAGGAGGTAGCAAATCAGTTTTCTCTATCTCCTTACTTGAATTTCAATAAGATTATAAATATAGCCCAAGATCAACTAACTATACACCTGGTGATGTTAATTGAGCCACGTTCGCCAACTATAAAATCAAATTATGCTTTAAATCTATTGACTCAAAAATGTTTTGAGATTATACTATGCATGCTGCTATCAAGAGAACCATGCTCATCATATAAAATCAGGGAAAAATTAAAGAAGGGTAAAAGTGTCTTAAGATACTGATTAGAAGATTACATGTGAATTCAAAAAGTGTGAACAAATTAGGGAGCTCCCCTGGGCACAGCTGTATATTCAACCAAATACAGAGGAAAAGTTATTCTTCTGATGTCGAAAAGAGAAGAAATAATAAATACTAGAGGTGATGAGTTAGGCAAATGGGGAATACTAAAATTGTTTTGTCATAGGACAAGTTTCACAACTCAAGTCTTTCTAAGAGAATTGTAAAAACTCAAAAATAATTCTAATGTGTAAAATGTGTCACATTTCAGCAGCAAGAGATATTCTGGAAACATGGAAATCAAAGTTAATAGAAAATATTGTTTTCTATTATAATATTTAATAGAAAAAAAGGTCTTGTTTGTAAAAAAAAAAAAGTCCACAATCCCCCGTCAGTGGGAAGAGATTTATCCATCTAGCAGTAACAGCTGAGTTCCTGTGGTTTCTGGAGCTAGGCAAGACAGGCCTGCAAGTTGTAGCCTGCCGTATAAACTGCTGATTGGAGACTGGGAGAGACAGGGACTAACACCAGACACAGTAAGATAATTTCATACATAATGATTTCCAGGTGAGACATAGGAAGCTTAAAGATCTTTTACTAACTACAAGAGGAAGGCTTTCTTTGTGTCTGTTAATAAGAGGTCAGGGCATGGATCAGATGAAACCACCATTTGGCTATAAGTAGAATGAAATTAACCATGCTCTTCCTTTCATCAACTATATAATAAGAAAATGTTAAATAAAACAGAATAAAAGGGCTGAATATATTGGCATATAATATTGTTAAGAATAAAGAAATCTAAAAGAGTAATTGAATCTACTTCCAGTGGTTGATTTTTTTTTTTTAAGTCTTTAACTGTGGTAGAATATGTATAACATGAAATTTACCATTTTATCCAGGGGCATTAAGTACATTCACATTGTATGCAACTGTTGTCACTATCCATCTCTAGAACTTTTTCATCATCCTAAATAGAAACTTTGTACCACTTAAATAATAACTCCCAATTCCCCATCTTCCTAGCCCCTGGTAAGTACTAATCTATTTTCTGTCTCTGAATTTGAGTATCATAGGTACTTCATATAATTGAGATCATAGAATACTTGTCCTTTTATGTCTGGCTTGTTTCACTTAGCTAATGTCTTCAAGGTACATCCATACTGTAGCACATACCGGAATTTTATTTCTGTTTAAGGTGATAATACTTCATTGTATTCATAGGCCACATTTTTTAATCCATTTATCAGTCGTGGACATTTGGACTCTTTCCATCTTTAGCTATTGTGAATAATGCTACTGTAAACATCAGTGGCCAAATACCTGTGTAAGTCCCTGCTTTCAGTTCTTTTGGGTATATACCCAGAATGCAATTTGCAATCATGCTAATTCTACATTTTTTAAAAAAATTTTTTTAGTTGTTGATGGATCTTTATTTTATTCATTTATTATTTATATGTAGTGCTGAGGATTGAACCTAGTGCCTCACGCATGCCAGGCAAGCACTCTAGCACTGAGCTACAACCCCAGCCCCTCTACGTTTTTTTTTAAGAGCTGCAATACTGTTTATCATAGCAACTGTACCATTTTACATTACTACCATTAATGAGAAATTGAAACCATATCCTGGCTGATATTTTTTATTTTCTGATATTTAAATAACAGTAATCATAGGATGTGAAGTGGTATCTCATATAGTCTTGCTTTGCATTTCCCTAGTAATTAGTGATGCTTAGCATCATTTCATGTTTATTGGCCATCTGTCTATCTCCTTTGGAGAAGTATCTATTCGAGTCCTTTGCTATTTTTTAATTCAATTGTTTGATTTTTAGTTGTTGATTCATTGGAGTTCTTTATCTGTTCTAGATATTATTGCAGCCTATGATTTGCACATATTTAACTCAGTTTTTTGAGTTGCCTTTTCACTTTCTTGATAGGATCCTTTGGTATGTAAAAGTTTTAAATTTTTATGAAATCCAGTTTTTGTATTTTTTCTTTTGTTGCCTGTGATTTTAGTCTCATACTCAAGAAATTATTTCCAGATTTAGTATCATAAAGCTTCCCCCTTATTTTTTCCCAGAGTTTTATAGTTTGAGTTCTTGCATTTAGGTCTTTGGGTTATTTTGGGTTAATCAGTGGTTGATTTCTAATACTGATAAGTAAATGACTAAGTGAAGGGCTGACAAAATTGGGCCATCCTTTTTTTTTTTTTTTAAAATCACAATTGCTCTCCAAGTTCCATGTAAACTCCTTGTGTATCCCAGCCTAGCTCTGCTCTCAGTCTCTCCCAGGTTGGATTGCACTTGGTTCTTGACAGCAAGGATACCAGGTATTTCCAGAGTAGCCTTTATCCCATCATAAAAGTGATAGATTGGGTGAGCATAAATAAGTATTTATAAGTTTGGGTTTTTTTCCAACAAATGTTACACAAGGACCTATAAAATTTGAAGAAATGCTAGGCACTGAAATTCAAAGAAGAATCCAAACTGTATCCTGCTTGGACAGCTTATATAAGTGCATAATTGTGAGTTCATGGAGGCACATAAATAACTAATTCAACTTCAAAAGTGGCAAGTATCCTAAGAAAGACACAGAATACTCTAGGATTTCGAAAGAGGAAAAGTTATATTCATTTGTACAGAAAAGTGTAACCAAAGAAAACTTTATGGGAGAAATCAGTGAGATGGACCTTAAAGGCATTTATGATTTTTATATGATTTTTCTTATGGCATAGAGAAAGGGGGAATTGCATGATAGGTAGGAAAACAGAATACAGGTAAAGAAAAAGGTGACAATACTTAAGCCATTGATAGGTATCTGTGGGTGGCTTGATTTACCTGAAGGATAGGAGGAGGAAGAATTTCTGTTGTATCACTTTGCTGCTTTCCTTCCTGCTTTTAGTGCTCCTCCTTAGCTTCCTTATGGATTTCTCTTTTTTATTGTACCATTTAGTTAAACATTGTTCTCCAGGATTCTGCCCCTGGTCTGTGGCTTCTGCTGCTTCTTCATATACAGTTGGAGCAGTGTGCCTCTAGTGTGCTCCCACTTTATCTTTCTCATGGCATGTTGAATGTGTCCTTACTACTCTGCAGCTCCTGATGATCCAAGAGCTCCCTGAGGCACAAATCACAGACCACATGTATCTCTCACCTGTGTTTCCAGTACCTGCCATATGCCTATCACCAGACCTATGTTGTTTTTAAGTAAAATGCTATTGTTTAATTGGTTAAAATTCAAATACATGCTGCTTCAGAACAGTGGATTTTTTTGTATTTATGAATTATTTCTTCAAGAATGTGTTCCTAATTCAGAATCCAGATTTCTAGCTTTTTATTGCAGGTGGTTCTCTGACCTTGAAAAAACAAGGATTGATTTTCTCAGGGATGGACTGCAGAGTTCTATCTCATGTAAAGAATTAAGTACAAGTTGTCTTATGGCATGAGGATCTTGACTAGCGAGGTAGAAAAACTCAAGTAATTGGATTTTCTTTTTGGGGGGAAAGAATAAAATAGTTGCCTGAGCAACCAACCCTGGAGAAAAGGTCAAGCCAATAGTGGAGGTTTTCATGAATGAAAGGGACTGAACAGAGTATTAGTAGGTGACATGAGCAGATAAAGAAATTTAGTCTGGCAAAGTATTGATGAGCCTGCTGAATTCTGACCTCATCTCTCAATTCTGAGGTAGGCAGGATTTGGAAAAATAAGCAGTCTCCACTTGGGAGGAGGAGGGGACATGTGATTGGAGGAGTTTCAGTTGTATATAAATGGTGCATTAAATAAAAAGATTGTTACCATGGGACAAAGCCCAAAATGTTACTTGTCAATATTTCTGTCTTTCTCCTTTAACTATACCTCCTTCTTAGAGATTGATTTGGTTATTGAAGAAATATATGAATATATGTATTATATATTTATGATATATATAAATGACTAATTCAACCTCGAAAGTGGCAAGTATCCTATCATATCCTATCACTATATGATAGGTGATTGAGCACCTATCATATACCAATATCCAGCACATTACTGGATATTAGAGTATACAGTGGTGAGTGCCTGCATTCTTAAAATAGGGACAGGATATGTAGTAATCTTGTCATTTATTATAGTTGTGTGGGTGGATATTTGGGATTTAGAGTTTTATAGCCTGTCCAAGTAGAATCTTGCCTGTTCCTTGAATTAAAGAAAATAAAATTAATCAAAGTAACCATATATTCTATAGTCAAAATTTTCCTGTTATAATCTCATTATAATAGGATATATAAGTAACATGAGATCCCCACAATGGCATGGGAATTTCCAACTTGCAGATCATTCTAACTGGGGACTTAGGATAATACACAGCTACCCTCTTCATTCAGTAGTTATTCATTCATTTTTTTTTTTTTTTAGCACTTTGTTGTTGAGTGTGCCAACCCTGTACAGCATGCTAAGAACATAACAAAACAAGATAGGGTCCTGGTCTCATGAAGTCTATATTATTTTAACATAGTCATTATTAAAAACTCTGTGCCAAGCACTGTGCTAGATACTTACTTGTCTCATCTGTAATCATCTGACAACCCTGCTAGGTACATGATATTATCCGGTTTTCTAAATGAGGAAATCAAGACTCAGTGAAGTTAATTGGAATTAACCTACCTAGCCTTCCCAGTGGAATGCTGGTGTCAAACCTGTGCAGCACTTAAATGCTATCTGCTGCCTTCCAACATTCATGGAAGGTCGGTCACATACATTCACAGTCTGCTGTTGTGTTGCACATTAACATGGGTGTAGAGAAGAAAGGGAGCCCAATTTTCAGGGAGCTTACCTCATTATCTCAAAAACATAACACTAAAACTCCAATGGAAAAATAAAAGAACAATTTGTATTTTAAAAAATTCAAATAACTAATAAGCAAATGAAATAATGCCACTTGCAAACAGATGAAAATTAAAGTAATGAGATACCACGTTAATCTATCAAAGTAAGTCATGTTCTTTGATGGTAATATTTAATCTATGAGTGAAGTGGTGTCTCAAGTACTGCTATTAGAAGCATATTTTTTTGAACATCCATCTGGAAAATAGGCAATATTTTATCAAGTGCTTTAAAATGTTTATACCCTTTAACCATGTGATTACTTAGGTAATCTATCCTAAGGAAATGGCTAGAAACTCAGATCAAATCATTTTCCAAAAGGTTTTTACATTGTTGTTTATATTAGTAAAAATTTTTAAATAAAGGCCTGTCTAGATAACATAATGTTATACCATTATTAGAAAGTATTTTGTAGTTTATTTGGTGATATGGAAAATGTTCTCAATAAATGTGAAATTTGAAAAAGAAATATAAAACTTTATATGTAATATAATTGTGTAAAAAACCAACAGTTACATGAATTCAGACTACATTAATAAACTGGAAATAAAAAATATTGATGGTATTATATCTATGTAAAAGTGTTAAACTCTAATGTGAGCCTCTTGCATGTACGATTTTTTGAATAAAATAATAATTTTCAGTGTTCCTTCACTTGATTCCTACATCCAGGATCGAAAGGAAATTGAGATTGGATAGAGGGCACTGAGAGATGATTCCAACCTAGTTTTCAGAATTGTTCTTAAAGAACTGAAATCATTTTTTTTCCTAACTAAACAGTGATAAAAACAGAACACGTATATTTAAAATTTATTTTATATTTATAAAGCTAATATAGGGCAGTATCAAATTTATGTAATGTATAAAATCTATGTGTGTTTTAGTCATTCACTTTCAGAATATACAGATATAACAGTAGTACTTAATTCTTTACAGGTTTTACAACTGTCTACAGCTTGCTTTGGAAAGAGAAACAATTACTAACTCACATACCAAGATCAAAGAGAAAAATAACCCATTTTATATTCACAAGAAAAAGAGAAACCCAGAAAAAACACGTGGCAAATGTATCTCTGAAGAAAATGATAAAGAACCTGAAAGTGATGATGACGATGACCCAGGAATCAATGTTGCTATCTTCCCCAAAGATTACTAAGATTGGGTTCTGAAGTGTTTTAGTAAAATAATGTTTCTAATGTTTTATAAAGTTGCTCTTTATAAGAGTATTTTAGCTTGTTGATAGCAACCATTCTGAAAAGCAAGATTTAATTTCTCTGTGTTTTAGAGAAAACCTTTTTATAAGCTTCTGTGGCTTTTTCTTGTATATTTGCTTATGAATTACTGTATTTTTTAGTCATAATCATTGTAAAAATAAAATTATGATTTTTAATACTTCTTTGTTTCAATGACTACTTCTCTAAAGTAGGAAAACTAAATATAATATCCTTTCAAGACAACCTCACCATCATGGACATTTGAGTAAAAATCATAGTAATTTTTTTTTTTTTTTTAACTTTGAAGACTCCAGCTCTGGGAGGAAAGTCAAAGTTTGGTTCTGTTGCTGTGGAATCCAGTGGCAAGTTTTTTTCCTCTCTTTTAATCTTTTTGATAAAACAACTGATGCCCCTTTGTTCAGGACAAAATACCTGAACCCTCTTTCCCCATTCTTTCTCACAAACAAGAGCTGGCCCCTGGCACAGTCTCTGAAACACATAAGTATAATTTTCCATGAAGACTGATCAGAAATGCTAAAATAGACTAACAGAACAAATGTCTATGGAAAATTGCAAGGATCAAACATCTTGAGTATGAATTCTGACTGCTACATATAAGACAGAGGTCCTTGAACAAACCACCTAATTTCCAAGGACTTCCATTTCCTCTTCTGCATAGTAGTAACTCAATGTACACTAGAGGAATATTGACTGGGTCAAGTTAAAGCCGTGAAAGTATTTACTAATAGACCATTATTCACATATTACTATTTTTATTATAAAATGAACATGATTTTATGTTGTATTTTCAGAATATGCCAACTCAAAAATTATATATTTAAAAGGAAATTAGTAGTCACAGAATGAATAAAGTATAACAAAAATACAAGAAAAATTATATAAGACAGTAAATGTTGAGTTATGACTCTGGCATCTCTTAAAATTTTATAATTTATCTGTCTTAACATATCAATTATATTTTGATTTGCACCCCTGATTTGTCTTCTGACAATGTTTTGTACTTTTAAAATACGTTGATTTCATAGACATTTATTGTCCTCTCAATAAAATCATAAGAAGTGGTGTTCAGGCAGTTCTAAAGTTAATATAAGGTTTTTCTTTACTCTCTTATTCTTCTGAACTGCTCTTTTTCAGTCTATAAAATAAGATAACTTATTGACCTGATTTCCATTAGTGTTTCCACAACATTTAGGGAACCTAATCCAGTCCAAGTCCCAAATTTTTGTTGTTTCATTGCTCAAGAAAGAACTTGCCATCCAGTCATTGGTACTATTGGTCACTCTCCCATCCCCGAATTGCTCTTTTATAGGTTTCCTGAATGCAGTCTTCCAAATCATTTTCCTGTTTATGGTGAATCCTTCTCAGTTCTTTTCCTCTCATCCTTTAAAGTTTTTAACACTTAATAGACCTTAGAATTGTCTTTAGAACTTTGAAAAAATACAGAAAGCACCCAAGAATCTCTAGGGAGGGTTATAATGCATTGTACTTTTTCATTGTTCCCAAGTTATTCTTTTAAACCAAAGGATAATGCCTTGGCATCCCCAAATTTCTTTCTTTGGCATTCATTTAGCATTCTTCCCAGCCATCTCATCCATTCCAGGAGACTTAACCTATCAGGCAGTGATACCCAGCGCTCTTGCCCTTCCTGACTCAGCATTTGGCTCCTTGCAGGACCTCTCTAGTAAAGCTTCTATTTGCTTAAGGTTTTCTCTCTTGTTAGATGTCCCCTTTCCTTATTTTTTGGCAAGAGAAAGCAGGTCTTTGTGGGTACTGTTTTTTGTCTGAGCCCATTGACATATTGTGCTTGCTGACTTTCCCAGCACCCAGTCTTCAATATGTGAGGTAAAAAAAAATTAAGCAACTAACCAAACAGAGGACTCACCATTGTGCTGTTTTTCAGATACTAAAATTGTAGCTGGTCCACTTTCCTTTCCACCTTTTAGAGTCTTAATGTTAGTTTCCTACATAATATCTAGAGGTTTTAATTGCAGTTAGTGGAAGGAATAGGGAAAAATATCTAAGCCATCTTCCTGGAATCAGAAAACTAAGTTGTTTTGTAAAATATATATAATATCAAACTGATGGGGTATTGTTGAGGACACTTTTGGAACCTCCTCCAGTAGGCCATGGTTGCTTTGTTTTAGTAATGTGTTCCACCTCTCCACTGTGTGCTTTGCTGCTCTTCCTTTAGCTTACTGCAGCTCTTCCAACCCAAAGAAAAGAAGGAAAATCTTGGAAGTCTGTTACCTGTTCTCTACCACCACACACTTCCATTGTTTGATAGCCAATAATGAGAAGTGCTTCAAAAGACAACTTTGTTGCCCTGAAATGGGATAAACTTGGATGTGTAAACTCCCAGCAGGATCAGGCTGACACTTTTGAGTTTGCCTAAAACCCTCTCATGCTAACCACATGCCAGCATCTCCTGGGACTACCTGCTTTGTAAGTCACTTGTACTAGAGGAGTGTTGTCTACAAGAACCTGACCTAAGACAGGTATCTGGATTTGTTTTATAAAAAGTGATAGTATGATTCTATTTCAAATAAATACATATTTACAGTAAGTGGCAGTTGATGTTTTAATGCTGGAAATTGACATTATAGTTGATGTTATGGTTTTGATATGAGGTGTCCCCCAAAGCTCCTGTTTTTCTGCAGGAATATTCAGAGGTGATATGATTATGAGAACTGTAACTGTCACTTCATCCTAGTTTGAATGGACTGACTGGGTGGTAACTTTAGGTGGTGGGGTGTGGTTGGAGGAGGTGGGTCTCTGGGAATGTGCCCTGGAAAAGTTATTCTTCCTGCTGTCCTGATATATTCACTAGTGACAAGTATTTCGGAAAAGCTGAAACACAGCATATGGTATGAAGTGAAGCAAGCCAGTTGAAGCTCAATCGTTAAGGGCCTTATAGTCTAGTAGGGAGGGCACCAATGTTTCCTAGATACAACTGCACATCAGAATCACCTAGGCCTGGATAGGGCATGGGGTGCTGCTTTCTACGATGTCCTAGGTTTCCCAAACCAGAATTTTCATTATGCAATTAGGAATTTTTATTTCTGAACAACTCAGCTAAGAGAATCTAATAAAGTCGGTCCAGCACTTTATAATCCACTGGTGACAGACTTGTGAAGACTGCATGAGGAAAAAAAAAGTAACAAGATCAGAGGACGTACTGTGCCTGTGCCGTATATTTTGTGGATGCACATCATAGAAGGATAATCAGGAGCTTCCAATATGTGAGTTACTTAATTTACTGTCTTGCCCTTGGGTCTAAGGTGGTTGCCAGGAAGGCCTGGCAGCCATATGGCTGTGTAAGTTGAACTCTACCCCTCCAGGAGGGGACGCTCCCCTAGATGACAATATCAATGGAGTCCTTGAAGTTGTGAGGTGTGCATTCTTAAAAATAAACTTCTATAGCAGTCCTGCCAAAAAGAGAATTTGGACAGGAAAGGAAACTTACCATGTCAGAATGTCTAGAATATGTCTTCTAACTTAATAAGTAGAATGTAGAAGTATCTGCCAGGCAGGCAGATGAGAACAGAAACAATTAAAACTAAGCCCTAAATAAAAACAATAGGAAAAGGTAAAGGAATTGAATTGTATGGCAGAATAACTGTTTTTCACTCATTTAGACTGCTCCCCAAGGGAACTATGCATTCCAAAGATTCCACACACTCAGTAGGAGGATGAGAATCTGAAAGAGAGGAGCTGCCAACTAGACCCCTTTGTCTAAGTTAATAGGACTACTCTACCTCCCAGGTTAGTACAGAGGACAGAGCAGGTGCTGGGTAACAGGTCAGGTTTAATGAGAAAAAGGGGGGAAACTAAGAAGCATGCTTTTGTTTTTGAAGCTCTAGGGCAGAGGTCACAAATCATTGACCATTTTATGGTGGAACAGATATGTGTTGTTTGGCCCACACAGAGGATATTTTTTCTAATTGAGTCAAGATTTTAAAATATGATGACCACATTTGAAAATAAAAAGTGTGTCTCTAGTTTGCTCTTTTGGGGGGAAGTTCTGGCGACACTGGGCTCACATTCCCACATGACAGTTAGCCAGCCAACTTCCAGCTGCCCCTTTGGAGAGGACATGTTTTCCTGTTTACTACAGACCCACGCTCACTCCTAGGTCCCTGGCCCATTCTGGTCATGACACTCCATATCTGGGTCCCTGTGGGCCTCACTGTTGGAACACTTGGTTAGACCTTGGGGAGAATTCAACTATACTAGTATGTAGCATATTGCATAATAAGAGACTAGAGCAGGACTTGTTATGTAATTTACATAATTTGCAGGGCACAGTGCAAAGCAAAATGTGGGGTCATTTGTTTAAAAAATGTTCAAAAATTATAAGACAGCAACAACAGAGCATGGAATCAAGAGTGGGACACTTCTAAGTACCAGCCTAAGCAATCACTCAGATGCCACATCCATGAAGCTGGTCCTAGCGTGGAGGAATGGCGCTGCAAGAGCTACAAAGGGGAATGGGTGCTTCCCCTTGCATAGGTGTTTAACTCACTCCCATTAGGAAGGAGGCAGAATGCAGCTTCCTTGGGCTAAGTGTTGAAGAACCCTGAAAAATGACAATTGTGATCCTTCTTATAGTGGGACCCTGAACTGGCTTTCATTTGATGGGAGATAGGGAAATAGATCTATACTTTCATATAAAATATGTAACAATGGATGTTTTTATTACGATTTTCACGGGAGGTGGGATGTGGCTTTAAAAATGGACTTTGACCTACAATTCTCTCCTCCTGCTCTACCATGATGCTTTTAGCACACAGGCTTCTTTTCATACAATTTGATTTTAACAACCATAAGTGCTAATGTTTTAAAACTCATTGAGGATTTAACATCTTGGATTTGTATGCATTTGATCCTTCTAAGAATATATTTCTCAGCTCTTTATTTTTGTACTTAAGGCGATTCAAGTTAAACTGTAATTGCAACTCATTATACATTTTATTCATTCGTCTTAACACACTATTGTTTTAGAGTGGTTTTAGGTTTACTGAAATTGAGAGGAAAAAAAATACAGAGTTCCATGTATTCCTTCATGTACCCACACATGTTCCCCTATCATCTTCCTTTATATATCTTGCTTCTTATATTAGTATAGTACTATTTTTGCAATTGATTAGCACGTATTGACATAGTACTATTAACTGAAATCCATATTTCATGCCACTCTTCATCTTTGCTCATTTCTAATGGAACTACAAGTAATCTATTAGTCTGATATTGTACCCATTTACAGACCTACTCTCTATATCTTTCAACAATTTCATCTCTCCTTTTCCATCCTCTCTTTACCTCTGTGTTCTTTATTCTGTGTCATTTATCAAATGTTCTTTCAGCTAATTTGCTACTTCTTTAGCTGAACCTAATTGTTCTAACAGGCCCACTGAGCTTTACATTTTAAAGACTATATTTTATTATTTCTAGAAGTTCTGTTAGATTCATTTTCAAATCAAGGACTGATTACTTAAATGTCCCAAGAAGTTCTCTCTGTGTATGCACAGTTTTCCAGATATTTCTGTAGATTTTGTTAACACAAACTTTTCACACATCTGTTTTTCACAGAAGTGACCTAATTTCTTTAATCCAAGAATAATTGAAAACTAAGTCTCTACCACCACCACATTTGTCATGCAAGTGGAAAGGAAAATCTTTCCTTACTATAAGATTGTTTACTTAACACTTATACATGTAAGAAACAATTGCAGAAGTTTTACTATTTATTCATTTATTTCATTAATATTTATTGAGCACCTATTATGTGCCTGTTACATAGAACAGGATAAAAGTCCCTGCCAGCAGAACTTTATTAAAGACTTCTAGTATTAAAGACTTTGCATTGTGAACACTTGCCTACAATCATGCACTTGCCTAGGATATTTGGTCCCCTTTAAATTCTCTCATCACCCAACCCCTAGCTCAAACACATCTTTTGAGAAACTTTCCTAATAGCCATTGCCGAATTAACTTCTTCCATTTATATTTTCCCATAGCTCTTTCCCATCACTATATATACATAGCACTTTATTGATACCTCCATAGCCACACAAACCAAGGAATAGCTTTATATTTTATTAATCACATACATAGACATGCACCACAACAACCCCATAAAACTTTTATTAATGGAGGAAGAAAGCTGTATTTCCATCATGTTTGTATCTCCAGTGTTTTGCACATTGCTGGTTTTCAACAAGTACTTTCTTAACTATTTTGACTTATAAATGCACTGTATGGGTGAGATTTCAAGAGAACTATTTAATTTACTGTTTAGTAGTCTAATGAATCTAACAGAGACAAACCCACATAAATACAGTGACCCTATACTAGATGAAGGCACCAAAAACACACATTGGTGAAAAGATAGCCTCTTCAACAAATGGACTGGTAAAAACTGGAAATCCATATGCAGCAAGATGAAACTAAACCCTTATCTCTCATCATGCACAAAACTCAACTCAAAGTGGATCAATGTCCTAGGAATTAGACCAGAGACCCTGCACCTAATAGAAGAAAAAGTAGGCCCAAACCTTCATCACGTTGTATTAGGCCCCAACTTCCTTAACTCCTAAGGTGCAGGAAGTAAAATCAAGAATCAATAAATGGGATGATTCAAACTAAAAAGCTTCTCAACAAAAGAAACAATCAATGAGGTGAAGAGGGAGCCTATATTTTGGGAACAAATTTTTGCTCACATACGTCAGATAGAGCACTGATCTCCAGGATACATAAAGAACTCAAAAACGTAACACCAAAAAAACAAAAAATCCAATCAATAAGTGGGCTAAGGAGCTGAACAGACACTTATCAGAAGAAGTATACAATTGATCAACAAACATAAAAAAAGATGTTTGACATCTCTAGCAATTACAGAAATGCAAATCAAAACTCATGCCAAATCATGTCACGCCAGTCAGAATGGCAGTTATCAAGAATATAAATAGGGCTGGGGCTGTAGCTCAGTGGTAGAGCGCTTGCCTAGCATGCGTGAGGCCCTGGGTTCGTTCTTCAGCACCACATATAAATAACAAATGAATAAAGTAAAGATCCACCAATAACTAAAAAAATATTAAAAAAAAAAGAATACAAATAACATTAAGTGTTGATGAGGATGTGGGAGAAAAGGCATACTCATAAATTGCTGGTGGGACTGCATATTTGTGCAATCAGTTTGGAAAGCAGTATGGAGATTCCTTAGAAAACTTGGAATGGAACCACCATTTGACCCAGCTATCCCACTTCTCAATCTATACCCAAAGGACTTAATAACAGTATGAGATAGTGACACAGCCACTTCAATGTTTATAGCAGCTCAATAAACAATAGCAAAACTGTGGAACCAACTTAGATGCCCTATAATAGATAAATGGGTAAAGAAACTGTGGTATATATACATAATGGAATATTACTCAGCATTAAAAGAGAATAAAATCATGGCATTTACAGATCAATGGATGGAGTTGGAGAATATCATGCTAAGCAAAGTAAGCCAATCCCAAAAAACCAAAGGCTGATTGTTCTCTGATAAGTGGATGCTGATCCATAATAGGGGAGAGGGTATGGGAAGAATGGAGGAACTCTGGTCAAAGGGGAGGGAAGGAAGAGGAAGGGACATGGGGGCAGGAAAGATGGTGGAATGAGATGGACATCATTAACCTAGGTACATGTATGACTGCACATATGGTGCGACCCTACATCATGTACGACCAGAGAAATGAGAAGTTGTCCTCCATTTGTGTACAATGAATCAAAATGCATTCTGCTGTCACGTATACCTATATTTGAATTAAAAAAGTTTAAAACGTGGTATGGTATTTACATGTAACTTATGCACATCTTCCTGCAGACTTTGAAACATCTCTGGATGACTTACAATAACTAAGCAATGAAAATGCCATGTAAATAGTTGTTATGCTCTGTTTCTTAAAGAATAATGACATGAATAAATTTTTTCAATGTTCAGTACAAATCCATTTTTTCCAAATATTTTTGGTTTGTTGAATCTGTGAATGTGGAACCCACTGATATGGATGGCCAACTGGATTTTTTTAGAACAAGGACAGTCTAAGAATTGAGATTCTTATACAATTATAAGAATTAGAAAATTGAATAGTTTTACAACATAACTATATCATCTACCAACCTTACTCAAATGTCAATTGTCCCAACAATATTCTTGGCTTTATAAACTGAATTTCAATTTGTTTCATGTTGCTTTTGTGTTTTATCTTTAATAATTAAGTAAAAGCTTTTGTCTTTGATAACAATGACAATTTTGGAGAATAGAGAAAGACTTCTTTAAAAAAAAGTGTTCAATTTATATTTTCTCATATCCACTCATAATTAACTTCATATTATGTATTATGGGCAAGAATACCACATAAGCCCTCTATTTTTGTCACTGTATTATCTCCTTAGGAGGCACATGACTTAAGTCTGCTCTATTACTGATAATGTTAACTTTGATTGCATGATTAATATGGTAGTGGCCTGATTTCTCCAACCTATTATTTTTTCCCTTTTCTTAGGGGTGCTGTACCTTGAGAATATTTAAATAACTTGCCCTTCATCAAACTTTTACACACTGACTGTAACATTTATTTGTAATTTTTGTTTAAATTATTACTGTGATTAGGAAGTGGCGAATTTTTCTTTCCTTTACTCCTTCTACATTTATTTGATGGCTTCTATTTTAAATGAAACCTTTCCCTTCAACCCATAAACACACATACATGCTCATGTATATTATATTGGTTCTTCTTTTATTCAATCAATTATAATCCATTGATATCATTATTTTAATGCATATATTATCTCAGATATAGCCAATAGTAGTCCCTACAGGTTGGCTCCTCTGTATTTTTGCCATATCTCTGTCAATTTGGGAGCATTTTTAAAAAATTATATTATATTAGAAGATATTCTAGGTTCATCTTGTGCATTTACTGCCCCCAGCCACTAGAATTAGACAAAGAACCATTTCCTTTTGGTGGGGTTTGGCATTTAAAAACGAAGTGGTGAACACTAAGTATGTTCATGACAATATAATTACAGAGTCATTCATCAATGTATAATAATTAGTTAGTAAATGATCATTATTCAAAGGTTGGATCCTGTAGTTTACATCATCCATGAAATGTGTTGACAGAAATGACATCTACTAAGTTCATTTCTCTGTGATGCAGCTACAGGAATGTTTATGTTAACATGCAGAAATGCTGTCTCATATTCATCTAATGAATTCCTTTGTTCCTCAGCTTTTCACGACTTGATACCTTATCACACCTTATCACATACCTATCATACCTTATCATACCTATCTCAGCACAGTTGAGACCTAGGATGACCATTGTAGTTTTGTGGTAGACACAGTAAGATTTAAAAAAAACTTTTTAACTCCTCATAAAACAGCACTATGTGGAGATCAAGAAATTTTGGCTAATTTCATTCTACTTAATAATTAATAATTTCTTGAACCACGGTTAATGGTTAAACTTGTGGCTAATTTGTACTGATGCTTTGAAATGAGGAAAAATCAAATGAGTAATTCATACAAACTAGTCAATGATTTCTACAGCAACAAGCATATTGTCAAACTGAAATTTAATTCATCAGTTTTGTAAAAGAGTATCAAGGAGAAACAAGGAGAAACAGGAAGGTCACATTGTCTGATTTTCCACAATTGGCCACCAGGTGGCAGAGCACCACATACGTTGGACACAGCAGTCAGCTTCATTTGAGACAGAGGTGGTTGAATGTGGGCTTTGGTTTTAATTTCCTATAAAACCGATCCTAGGATATTTTAAAAGATTTTTTAAAATAACATTAGAAAAACAAATTGCATTTCCTCTTCTAATAAAGGAATCACCTAACATGAAATGATATGTACCTGATTGGTATTTCAAAAACAAAAGCTATTTATCCAGAATGTTTTACTTAATATTTCAATATGCCACTAAAGTTATATAGAAGGAATAAAATGAAGGATAAGAATTACTCCAAATTTTTAATCAGCCTGAACCTAAAATCTACATATATTTAGAATTGTAAGATCATTCTCCAATTTTTAAATATATTTTACACATCATGTGTATAGGTAAGGGATTCAGAATCAACATCATTTGCATAAATTGATGTATAGTCCTCTAAGGAAATTACTCTCCCAATATATCTGTATTCAATCTACAGATTCAGAAAAGAGTGGATAATTATAGTTAAATTTTTCAAGATTGTAGATTTCCAAGTCTAATTCTTTTGTACTCTTAATGTTCCTATTCCTGTCCTATTTACTCTTCATGTTAACAAATTCTTAAAATATAAATAGTTACATTCAATCACCAAGTCTGTAAATAACCCATTGCTGATAGTTTTGAACAATCATTTTAAGCTCGAGGTGCCATGATTCTCAATGACAACTTACTCTAGATTTTATACAACCATTGATAATTTTTGACCCTTAGTTTTAAGGGACTTTGTGATACTGATTTACTCCGTGATTGAACAAATAAAAATGTGAATAGTACATTTTCAACTCAGAGTGCAATTCTGAGTATTTCAAAATGCAGCACAGTTGAGACCTAGGATGACCATTGTAGTTTTGTGTAGTTTTGTGGTAGAAAAGTAGAAATAAATTAAGAGAAACTGGAAGAAAAGGCTGGTAAGAAACGTCATCTTAAATACACAATAATGACAATGAAATGCTGAAAAATATTTAGCAAGTTGTTTCCTTGCTATTATAATTACATGTTCAACATAGTCACAATATTTGTTCTATCCTCATAATCTCTATTTCACACTTCTCATTTAGAAAAAGGAGCATTTTTCTTAAATGTCACATTTGTATTTTCACTTATAAACTTATGGAGGTATTTGGCACGTCTTCCTCGGTGAACTTAAAGTTTTCACTTTCTTGCCTGGATCTCCTTTTTGAATCCTAAACTTAACTGTTTCTCCAGATTTTCTATACTGTACTTTAAGTAAATCAATCCTCTAAATGGGAAAATACTATTTGTGGGGACATTCTTTCACTCAAGGGATGTAGCATAGCTCTTTAAAAGGATAACATTTCAGCAGCCATTTCTTTAGTCACTTTTTTTTTCTGTCTTTCCATATTTTTTAAAATTAAAAAGTTTCATATGATTCCTTCACCTCGGTTGGTCGGTTAGTGGGCTGCTGCCCTGTTGAGGCTGAGCTGTCTAAATATAGAAATGAGCACATAACTTGCATCAGTTCCAGTATCATGCCTACTTTCTATGGAAAATACACGATTCAATTTAATTACATAAGCTGTCGTTCTCTAAGACAGGGCTTCCAACAGGGCCAAACAATTCTGAAGCGGGTTGTCTCTTTTTTTTTTTTTAAGAGGACTAATCAGAGGGGATTTGTGATATTGAAATCACTAAGAGGTAATTATGAATGATTTTGTGCAAGTCAGAAATGAAGGATTTTCCCCCAAAGCCTCAACTCTTTGAATCCACTTTGTTTTAAAATAATGGAAGCTTGTTGCGTCACTCACATTATCACACACTAATGTTATGTACAGATTTCTCAGATGCCAAAAATGAAAATAGGCTTCTATAAAGAGAGATGAATGGATTCCAAGTGAAAAGAAGGAACGACACACATACAATTCATATATAATTCTGGAAGCAGAAATTGCCACAATGATAAAGGACAAGGAAACCTATTCCCTGAAAATCATATTAATAATGGGCTTCAACACTGAGATATTTCATTGTTTCTTTACAATTGGAGAAGAAAAACATGCCCCACAAAACTTTCCAGAGTCTGTTGACATGAACACCAATTTTTGCTATTAAAGTAGAAACTAGTAATTACATTTATAAAAATGACACTATGTTAATTATATATTTAAAATATGAATCCTGATGTTTAATTAGGTCATATGACTGTAATATAAACTTGCATAAGCAGCAGATTATCAAATCCTAGCAATTCACCTCACAGAGAAATACAAGTAGAAAAGCTGCTGTAATTGTAAGATTTAAATAGAACAAACCATAATGCAGTACAGTATTCTTTAAATATTTTAGTGTTTATTGATGTTATTGAGTAATGAAGTTTGTCATCATGCCATATTCTTCTTAGATAATTACAAGGTAGCATTGAGCACAGGGGATGTTTGGTATGTTTTTCTTCCAGAAAATCTTCCAAATTAAGCTCAGAATAGCATTCAGAACACTTATTTGAAAATGGTTTTGTATATTTTTAACATGCATATTTATGTACAATTAGTTATTTTTTCTAAAAATTAATTACATTGTATTTGGATGTTAGGTAAGTAATTTTAACTTTTAACCTGTATCCTAAGTCTGTATTTTATTAGTTCTATTTTTCATTTATAATAATGAAGCACAAATAAAAATTTATTCATATAATAAGTAGCTCTCATTAATGATTGATAGTTTCTATAAAGGTTAAGCATATGCCTGTATTTCATATTTTAATGTTTCATTTTGGATTAATTATAACCAGTGGAGGTTTATTGTGAATTTTTGTTCTAATCCCTTCTTTTTTTCCTAAACCACACCGACTGATACTTTAAAAAGTAGTACAAAAAAGTAAGTGTTTAGTTATTAATTGCTGAATCTTACCCTCTTCCAGTGGCATTTCTTAGTAGAGACCATTTACAGTTTGTTTTACGCTTCTGGGATACTCCATGAGAACTATGTTCTTAATGTTCTGTTTCTCCATCAAAATTTATTCTTTGAGTTATACATATTAATTGTCTGCCACAGAATTCATTTGTGTAAGTTTAATGATGGAATCGTTTTGAAATACTTATAAATTTTAGTGTCTGCTTATAATGTATCTAATGATCTGCACAGCAAAAAAAACTTGAGTGCTTTTCCATTTAGTCCATAAAAGCTAGGATTTCCCACATATAGGTAACTTTACTGCTCAAGAAACTTGTCTTAAAATTTTTCCACACATTGTCATTGACACTGTTACCAGAAGTTTTATGAAAAATTCCTGCCTTTTTTTCTCCCTGTAGCTACATCTGCTATAACTCATGGCTATAAACATATATTGAGTAATGAGAGAAAAGTCCATTCTGGAATACAAAAATCTAAAAGTGCTCTAGAGGATCTGAGAATTATATATTCTTTTATGTAATGGGCAAGATAAAAGAGATGTCCTTTATCATACTTTTCAACTGTCTTTTTGTGTTTCACTAAAGCAGCTAATTAAATTACACACGGACAAAATGTGTGTACTAACATTACGATTGTTATAAATGATATTTGGTGCCTGTGATCCACTGTAAAAAATCCATTTCCTAACACTAGGGGTCATTTCAGCTTGTGGAATTAGTACATGATATTTAATTTTAATAAAAGAGAAGGTCAAGAGTATGACATTTTCTAGAAAAGTACTATCCTAGAAAAATATTTTCCTGAACTCGGATCCCTACTTTCCCCTCTCATCCAACTGTGAATAGATTCTGGTACTTTTTCTAATGTTAAAATTGTGAAACAAAAAGGTATGCTGAGTCTTCTCTCTAAGGTTCATTTTTAATTCCGCTAAAAAGTCCAGGCTCTGCTACCAAGGCCCGGAGGCTTCCCCTCATGCTTTGCCTGTGCTGGTCATTAATGTCATTAATGTTCTCCAGCCTTTGGACTTACTCCACCCTTTCTGCTCCTCTTCATAATCTGATCCCCCTGAGCCACAGTGGAAGCCTGATCTGCTGTCCTCCAATTTTCAAACTGCCGTGAAGTACAGTAAATGCGCTCAATAGAATAGAGCTTTGTCCTTCCCAAATCAAAACAAATAACTTTTTATTACAATGTCTTAAATTTTTTACTCCTACAAGTTTTTAAAATTCCAGCTTCTCCCTCAAAGTACTATTGCTTTTCTTCTCTGGGACTTAATAATATAAATTGCTTATTTCTTTTTGAAATTCACTTTAAGGCCATGGTTCTGAACATGAGAAATGATACAAGGAAAATATTTATTTTCAGAATAGCATTATGTATTTTCAAATATATTCTAGATTATGTAATATGAATTATGATCCTGTTTATATTGAATGGAATGTGTAATTGCAAGCTATAAATCATTTCTGGGTATCTGAAAAATTTAGCCTTCTTACTCTAGTTACACATATAAATAAAGATAGCTATATTTGTTTTTTTAATTCAATTTTTAGATCAGCTTAAAATCTGTTGTTTCAGAAAGTGTAACATACTATGTTTAATGTTTTCAATCTAAAATAAAAATATTTCCGTTGATCAAAAAACTAGATATATTTCCCATGCCTAGTACTTGCTAAACATACCAATACCAAAACAAAGTTATTTTGTCTACTAAAAACTAACAAATGATAAAAATATTCATTAAGCTTACACTGATGTAAATGATATGGATTTCCTTTTTCTAACTTAAAATTATGGCTTGATTTTCCAGACACATCAGCTACTCTGTATACAGGTATGGTTACAAAGGCCTACAGAATTCTATTGTATTGGGTTGCCAACCTGAAAAATAGAAATGAAAGAACAATACTGTGTTTTGGTTCTGTTACTGATTATCTGTTCTAAGTACTAATCTTAATTTGGGAAATAAAAAAGAATGAGGTCTATTTTCAATAGTTGACATTTTAATGGTCTCAGACCTATGGAGAAAAGAATTCTCCTTACAGGAGAGTTTTATTATAAAGATAATGCAAAGTGGGGAAGCATGCTGAAACAGTATTGTTTTTCACACTATAGGCTTAAAGTTGCATGTTGATGTCAAACATATCCTTTTCCCCCAAATCACTGAAGTCTATACTGTTTGCAGCTAATGTGCCATACTTCTGAAAATGCATAATTTAGAGCCACTTGGAGGAAAGATGTTGAAAGAGTAAAATATAATGCAAAGTGTGATAGTGGGGGTAAGGTCACCAAAGTTTTAATTTCATCTCTGTCATTTACCAGTGCATGATCTTTTGGAAATTACTATCCTTTCCTGTCCTCTGTTTTCTCATTTGTGTAAGAATGAAGAGGGTGGCCTAAAGAGGTGGCCTCCATGATCTTTCCTGAGTCTGACTCAGTATATCTCTCTGTCCTCTACTCTTTTTTTTTTTTTTTTTTTTTGGTACTGGCAATTGAACTCAAGGGCACTTGACCACCGAGCCACATCCCAGCCCTATTTTGTGTTTTATGTAGAGACAGGGTCTCACTGAGTTACTTAGTGCCTCGCTGTTGCTGAGGCTGACTTTGAACTCGCGATTCTCCTGTCTCAGCCTCCCTAAGTGCTGGGATTACAGGCTTGAGCCACCGCACCCGACTTGTCCTCTACTCTTAAGAACCAATTTCTTTATCAGGAAACAGCATGATCTTAACCTTTTTCATACATTACATTTGATATGTATGCTTAACGACTTTCTGAAGAGAATATTGTATACACACATGTCTGTTTCTTGCTCCATAGAAAACAATTACATGAATCTCCAAAATAGTACCTATGTAAAAGCTTCCTCCTTTTTATGGATTAACATGTTCCTGAAATTATTGTCTAACTTTCTAAACACATGCACATATTCTAATTTGTAAGCTCAAAAATAGAAATGTAGAAAGTGACTATATATTACGTACATTTTTAGTAATGGAAACCTTTCCTGAGGCAAATCCATGAACACTAAACTAAAAGCTCGGAGGAGCATTTAAAGATATTGTGTTTTTATGAAGTCAAATTCTCTGAAAGGTCAAAATCCTTTGCAGAACAGTGATAGCCAAGGACAGTTGTTTGAATTTATTTAACAATATTATAGTTCAGCATGTATAAAAGAATTCACAGTTTCACTTCCACGTTTGGAGACCCAGAATGTTGGACATGTTGAAACATATGATGTGCCACAGAATATCACCTTTCTCCCTCCCCTCCCCTCACCTATTTCCAATACCTATTCGTTGCTGTTCTAGCATGGCAGTGATGGGATTTGATGTCATGAAAATGGTAGCCCACAAGAGAAACACGTTACAAAAGCAACTCCTTTCTACCCTCCCTCCCCCTGATAATAACAATTTGCTAAATTGTTGGGAAGTTGTTATAATTCCTTTTCCAAATTATTACTCGCCCTTTAGATTAGAAATGAGGCCAGGGTTAGCAATCAGCTATAAATGGTAGGATTTTTCAAGTAAGAAGCACTTGTCTGATTGTGAAGTGGAGGCCATTACTGCCTTGATTGGGCCTTTTTTTTTTTTTTTTTTCCAGCTAGCTTGATTTGCGGTTGAGAGCGCATATTCACTCCTGTACTGTGAGCAATCAGAGTCTCCCCCCTCTCATTTTTCCTCAGCGATTTAGGGTCCACTACTTTGGCACAGCTGCCACCTTTTAGCCTCCATCATGCAGAATTTTCTTTTTTTTTTTAAATAACGGGTGGGGGATGGGATCAGGTAACCAATGTACATTTGGCTTCTTAATCTGCCTGTTTTATATTTTTCAGAGAAGTTTTTCACTCAAAATAAAAATCATGTTGGAACTTGGACTTCATTCAATAAGTAAGTTAGGAAAGAGACCTGAAGCTTGTTAGAGTATATTTTCTATTTCTTTGGGAAACAAAACAAAACAAAACAAAACAGGTGTGGGGTAAAAAGCTGTGACTGTGGCATCTGAAGGCACATTTCACTGCAACACTAGCATAGTCTTTGTTCTCTGGGAAATAAAACACAAACAAAGGCTTTGTTTTTTTGCTTGCTTTGTTTGGAGGGCATTTCGTAAGTTTTTTCACGAAATTCAAGGTGTATAGGAAGAAGAAATTACAATCTTTTTAGAGTCTGTTTTGTCCGAGTTTAAGATTACTTTATTTCTCTTCTAATTTCAGAAGACCTATTTTGTCAACAGTAAGAAATATTTTTGTTAGCAGTTAAGTTCATTACATCTTACTCCTTGGAACTCATATGAGAGATCCCTAAAGAAACGTGAGTTTTAAGGTTGGAATGAGCTGTTAATCCTGAAACTGAGCTGTTCATCCTAGGCACCTTCCTGAATCCTATCAGCCATCATCAAAAAAAGATGCTCATGGAAGAGTCCCTGCTTTGCACCACTTTTCTGCTACTTTCCCCCCAAATCAAAATACCCAAATAACTTCCATGATATATTTTTCTAAATATGCCATCCAAGTCATGGTCAATCAATGTATAAGACAAGATTAAATAAAATTAATAATACCATCTGGAAGGTAGTTGTTCCCTCAAGATCTGAGTCTGAACCCACAATAAATCTTTTTTCACCAGCTTTATTGAGACACAACTTATCAACCATAAAATTCACTCATTTAATACACAATACAACGAACTTTAGTATACTCACCTAGTTGTACATCTATCTTCACAATCTATTTATGGAAAATGTCCATCATGCAAAGAGAAACCTCACGCCCATTTACACTTACTCTCTGTTCCCACCCCCAGGTCTATGCCACCACTAATCTACTTTCTTTCTAAATGTGTGTTTGCTTTTTTTTTTTTGGACATTTCTTATGAATATAATAATACAATATATGTTCTTTTACCTCAGACTCTTTCACGGAGATATTTTTGAGTTTGGTGTTGCATCTTGGCTGTAGCATGTACAGCTGTTGTTCCTTTTTCTTGATGAACTGTACTTTGTTCCATTGGACCCATTAGCCATTCATCTGATGACAGACATTTGAATGTGACATTGTTTTTATTTGGGGAATATTGTTATATATGCTGTTAAAAACATTCCCATCCAAGTCTATGTGTGAACATATGGGTTTTTTTGTTTGTTTGTTTTTGTTTTTGTGGGCAGGATCTAGGAGTAGAGTTGCTGAGTCACATGATAAATCTTTTTAATTTTTTTAAAAATATTTTTTAGTTGTAGATGGACACAATATCTTTGTTTATTAATTTGTTTTTATGTAGTGCTGAGGATCAAACCCAGTGCCTCACACATGCGAGGCAAGTGCTCCACCACTGAGCT
This sequence comes from Xerus rutilus, assembly GCA_028644305.1. Classification (NCBI taxonomy): domain Eukaryota; kingdom Metazoa; phylum Chordata; class Mammalia; order Rodentia; family Sciuridae; genus Xerus; species Xerus rutilus. Next base: position 56,356,721 of record CM053400.1, read on the forward strand.
AGAGCCTCAGCCCAAATCTTTTTAATTTTTTAAGAAACTGACAAACTATTTTGAAATATGGCTATCTCACTATGCGGTCTCACCAGCAATGTATAGGAGTCCCAATTTCACTACAGCTTGTTAACACATTATATTGTCTTTTTTGTTATAGCCATTTTTAGTGGGTGAAAAAATGATCTTGTGGTTTTGATTTGTATTTCCCTAATGACTAATGATGATAACAATTTTTGCATGTTCTTATTGACCATTTGCATATTTCTTTGAAGAAACGTCTTCTTAAATCCTTAGCCCATGTTTAGCTGGGTTGCTTATGTCTTCTCAATACAATTCCCTCCTTACCAGATAGAAGATTTGCAAATATTTTCTCCCAATCTGTGCGTTGACTTTTCACCTTCTTGATGGCATCTCTGAAGCATAAAATTTTTTAGTTTTGAGCAAATCACTTTTAAATTCTTAATGGAACACACTATTCCATCAGGTTTGAATATAATTGTTTGAAAAGAGAGACTGAAAAGTAAAACATTTAAAGCAAAATCAACAATTGTGCCTGGGTTAGTGTGAGAAGAGAGAAGAGCTGGTTTTGTTATTTCGCTTCCATATAATCTGAAAGTTTATGACAGGAGAACTAGTTTGTTGTTGATGTTGTTGTTTTGTTTTGTAACTCTTCATTTCTAACTTCATATTCATCATTCAAATATTTTCTTAATTAGGATAGCAGAAGCTCAAAAAATCCAGCCATGCCCAGATCACAAGTGGTTTTGAACAGCCCATCTGTAAATGAATCTGAGGCCACAAAATTGTTCTTAGGGTACTACCTATGAGTAGCAGGAAATGGCTAAAGAAAAATCAGGATCAAAAGAAGCTCATTTGCAAGGCAGAGACCCTGAACTTTCCCCTTCCAGGCCCACTGCAGTAACATATTCATGAAATGCATTCTTTTAAGGCAAAGATATTGTTGAATTCCAGGTTTATTGTTGGTAAGAAATGCAACTCTGTAGAAGTTCCTTACCACAGCTTGTATGTATGGGGGTACCTTTAAAGAAGACCCAGAACTTGTTTGCAATACCCCTGGCTCAGTTCAAGTGTAGCAGAAGTACATAGACTTTCCCTTAAGCAACATGAGTGGCAAGTGTTTCAATGCTTTCTAGAGCCTACAAATGATCAGCACCCAGCAGTGAAACTTTTTCAAACATTTTGACATTAATTGTCAACCCTTAATGGGTTTACTTTGAAGGTCCAGATTTTCATCTGGAATTTGTTGTATATCACAGCAGATATACCCATAATGCAGTCTGATTGTTCAAGATGCTTCTTACTTCTTTCCTATCCTTGTATCATTATGAATTTAGACACCAATACCCAGAAAGCACATACAATTTCATCAAACATTAAGGAATCCTCTTATTTGACCTAGTAAACTACAGTGTTAATGTTTTTTAAAATAAATTCTGAATATAACTACAAATTCAGTAATCACCATTGTTATATTTTATCTTATGTATGCAACTGTTATTGCAAATACAGTGTAAAAATTGGCCAATATTGTACAGCCTAAATATTTCTATCAAATTCTGTTGAACTCTAATAGGAAGAAGTTGTTATCTTTATTACTTCTACACTTGATTTCTTACCTTCTGGATTTTTTTTAAGTGACTTTCAATTCAGGCTTAGCTAAGAATGTACAAGGACACAATTAATCCTTTTTGTCAGAGTTGCAAAGTTTGTTCAAATCAATACATGTGTTTTAGTTAGCTTTTCCCTGCTATGACTAAAAGACCCAACCAGAACAACTATAGAGGAGGGAAAGTTTATTTAGGGGCTCAAGGCTTCAGAGGTCTCAGTCCATAGAAAGCCTACGCCATTCCTTGAGGCTCAAGGTGAGGCAGAAAAGTGTGGCAGAGGGAAGCAGCTCACATGATGATCAGTAAGCAGAGAGAGACTCTACTCACCAGATACAAAATATATACCCCAACTACAGTTACCACTCAGTTAATCCCATTAGAGGATTGATTCACTGATTGGGTAAAGTCTCTCATAACCCAATCATTTCTTCTCTGAACCTTCTTGCATTGTGAGCAAGCTCACATATGAGCTTTTGGGAGACACTTCATATCCAAACCATAACAACATGGAAACCTAAGCTAAGGATGTTGAAGTTAAAGCTGTTGATTGAAATTAACCTAGTGAACTGGAAAGATTGTGCTAATAAGATGGTGCTAATAATGGTGTTAATTACAACTGAAGGTCCTATGAAGTCGAGGCAAGTTTCACCAGAAATAAAACCAGTTGAATTGAGAACAAGAATTTGTCTGGATAAATGTCAGATACCTTAAGCAATTCCTATGGTTTTTATAAAATGAAAATAGAAAATAGAAAAGGCATAGCCCTGTACAATAAGCCCAACTTCGAAAAGAAAGGAACAAATGGAACCATTAATAGAATAACACCTGGGATTTGGATCAATAACACTCATTCTAAAACTGGTTGAATATTCTTTTATTTCTTAAGTGACTGTGCTATATCAACCCAGCAACTTTATACACAGGAAGGAAATAGGTCATTTTCCCCATCATAGGAGTTCTGCAAGGGAAGCAGATCTAATTTATCACAACTGAGTTTAAGCAGGTATCATCCTCATGTTTTATGGGTGGAATAATATTAACAGCAGTAACTCAGGCATCCCATATTTTTGCCCCAACATACTGTACAAGATTTTAGGACTTATTCCTAGAAGACTGCAGAGGACATCATGGATAAATGGAGGGTGTTATCTTGAAGTGTTGAATAGCGTTATATTCCTACAGGATGCTTGTTCATTAACTCTCACTTCTGCGTCTGCCAGGAACTAGAGCAGGTAACAAATACCATGGTTCCTGCCAGGAGCTACCACTGCCTTCTTTCAGGAACCTGCTGTGCCCTCCACATCCAAACACTGTCCCGCTGGGTGATGGCTATTTTTTGAAATCCCTCAGTGGGCTAAAGAAGCATGTAAAAGAAAACACATCTTCAACCATTTGCACTATATTCAATTTGATGCATTTGCACTTGCCCCAGAGCATTGCAGAGCTATAACAAGCAGTCCTCAGCCTTGGCCTCTCCCCCTCCTCCCACCCCTTTGCAGCCTGCTGCCAGTTTCCCCTCTTCTCATTCTTCAGCTTACAGCCCTCTCTCCATGGGGATTGTCTGGGTATACACCTCAGTACCGGGGTCCAGTCTCCACAGGGTGTCAGGTCCTGAGGTAGGATGAGTGGTGTTGGTGAAAATAGCACCAATGAGACACAGAGACCAGGTTTGGTGCAGCTGTGTCCGTCCAAGTTCAGACCAGCACTTTATTTATAGTGATTTACAGTCATTGATTAAAAGAAAAGAAAAGGGCGTTACAAATCATCATGAGTTATTCATAAACACAGAGTGGTCATCTATAATTGTCCCGGATAACTGCATCAGCATCAAAGGATTTTTAAATCTTAACTAGAGACTGTAACTATAAGGGTCCTCATGTCCTGTTCTTAAGATTAATATCAAACTAGAGATCACTAAGCTTCCTATTGTATTCTCAAAAAACAAGATGAAGCTAACAAAGGTGTTTTTAACTATGAGAGTAGCATAAGACTAATAGGTCACTGTGGTAACTACACTTTAAAGCATAGCCGTTGACGCACATGTGGTCAACGGCTTCTGCTCATGTCCAGAATTGCCCAAAGCTGCAAGTTAAGTTAACTATTACATATATCATCAAAATATCATTCTCTGAACTTTCCCCGAGCCCCATCCTGTAGCAACCATTGTTTACATAATTTGAGTTCAGTTTCTCTGGGCAGGCATGGAGGCCTTTGTTTCTTAGGACTCTCCCATGTAAACAAGGAACCACAATTAACATGTTTTCTATTAACCCAAACCATTCTTTCTCCATTAATGTAGGCTCCTGAGTATGGTGGGGGAGGGTCCAGTCCTAAGTTACCTGGACACTTGCCGTCTTCTGCCTTTACCCATGTCAAATATCACTGGATTTTACTATAGGGGGAATCCATATTTGTCAGGGCCTTTGAGAAGGCTTGACCAACATATGAGCTTTAGGCATGGGACTAGTTGGAGCCACAATTTCCCATAGCTCACTTTATTTTTATTCAATTTCCCAAAGCAGCCTTCTACAGCCAGGCCTGAGAGTACTTCCAAATGTAATTGGGGAAACTGTGGGCCTAAGTGTTCTGGATAACATATCTAAAATGAAACTATCATCAGGGGAATTTCTAGAATTACCACTAAGAAACATCATATCAGTAGTACTATCCTGATGGGGATTTTCTTGTTTATTCTCCTGGGTGGTCAAATGCCTCTCCTTGATTATAAGAGACTTTAGGGGACCAGGATTGACTGATCCTGTCTTTCTGGGAATTGGAATAATGACACAAGCAAGCACAATTAATTCTTTCAAACTAAGAAGGGGCATCCCAACAAGAAATATATTGAGAAGTGCATCTCTTTACCCTGATCCATTGCGGGCACCAGAACTTTGTCAAGCAGTGTCTTAAGGATTTTGGGCTACGGCACCTCAGGTCAAAACAACACCAAGGCGGATTTGCTACTCTACCCTAGTTGGGGTCTATCCAATAGCTTCTGTATCTTGATGAAATTTCTCATCTTTTCATGAATGTGTTCCACCATTTCCATTGTACCCTTTGTTTGTAGCATTATTGTTTTAAGTCCTGATATGGCAAGTTCAACAGCTGGGTCATCTGAGTCTGTTTCTACTGAGTCCATCCTCTCTTAAACACACACACACACACAGTGCTTCTGTTTGTGCCTTTTAGTGTTTTATTCTATTCCAGACATTTTGAATAAAAGAAAAATTACTTAATAATATCTACCCTCAGAAATAAGCATAAACTCCTTTTCTTGTCCTGTTTGCTGCTTTGAATGGGGATGAAATGCAGGTGAATCTGATTTGGATGGGGGTACGGGATGGATTTGGCTGTTTTTTAAGCATTAGTTTGGTTCAGTTCACTTCACTTCTGGCTTTAAATGTTTGAAGGATGGAGCCAGGATTTTTCAAGCAGTAGGAGTGAGGCTCTGAACACAGATTCCTCAGCTCTCTTCATGCTTTACTGCCATACCATCTTTCTGAACTTAGTAGATCTCTCTTCTTTCTTCTCTCTTCCCTCTCTCTCCCTCCAGCAAGGAGGATGCCAGATGTGTGGAATTACTTGAGAGTTCTCCTTGCTCTCTAGTAGTCCTGTTTTAGGAGTTATGCACTTGAGATCTCTTTCCTCCCTTCTGCCCTCCTGCCAACTCTGGAGAGGAGTTGCTTTCACTCAGAATGACTTGAAGAGCTTTCTCTCAGCTTTCCTGCCTCATGCCAACTATGGAAGCAGAGTGCCTGAAATTGGTGTCTTCCATGATCCTCCCCATCCAGGGGGCTAGAGTGCACCTCCTGAGCCCTCCTGCTCTACCTCTAGGCACTACTACCCATAAGCACTCAGTAAACACCACAGAAGACACTACTGGGCAGAGGCCTGTCTGTGGCAGAGGCTCCTTGGAATTGTAACCTGTCACACTTGCTCATCTGAGGCCATTAAATGATCTTTAACATTTTGGTTGATTTTTCTGTATCCCTATTTCTGGTGAATTTCTCCTCCTATTGTTCCAATATAAACAGAAACATCCATAGGTCTCTTTTCAGCTATGAAGAGCATGCCAATTTCTGATTTAGATTTCTTGTGTTCTCAGCTCTACAGTGATTTTCAGTGTTATCCAGCTTGTTTTGGTATTTAGGTCGAGAGCAAGTCTCCTCCAACTTTCTATATCCTCCCAGAATTATTCCCAACTTGGTTTATAGAAAAAAAAATTAGCTCATTTTTCTTTCATATTTAATAAGCTTATATAATATTCAATTGAGTTGGGTGATTGTTACAACTGTATAGCTATTATGACCAATTAGCAAAACTGAATCTAGGTAAACAGTGCTTAACTGGTGAAAAAAAATTCAAAGGCTCTATTAGCCTCAAATCTTCAAGGCATGGACATTAGTACATAAGTTTTAAACTGAATTATAGAGAACTCTGAAACAGTCAGTAAAACAACAGCAACCACAAACAAGCAGAAACCAAATACTATTATATCACCTGCAACAAATTCAGACCTTTTTGATATAAAAGTATTCTTTTAAATAAGTGAAAACTCTCCAGTAGGACTGATAATTATTACACTACTCAAACTAGTAAACAAAGATAAGATCAGTATTTGTCTATTTCAAATGTTAGTTTAGTCAACCAGCATTTGCTTACTTCTGATGCTGCTAAGTTATTCCTCTTGAGCCCTCTGCTGTAAGAAAGCTGGTATCTGCAGGTTGGATTGGCTCTCTGTCTCTCATACCTGATGGAACCTCTTAATTCCCACAATCCCTGTTTTATCCATACTTTTTGTTATCTTAAACAATTTCATTATGTTGGTAATTAATTTTAAGCAATGACTGTTCTGTTCATTAACTTTCTGAAGTTATCCCTCGATTTCATAGTGATGGTTTAATTATCAGTTGAGCTACTTTTGGTAAACAAGTCACTTCCCAAAGGATCCACTTCCTAATGCCATCACATTGGTGATCAGGTTTCAACATGGGGACTTGGAGATGATTCAAACATTCAGACTACGGCAACCTCCTCTATCTCTGCTCTCCTTGGCCCTTTCTCCTGCTGGATTTGAACTTTGGCTTCTTTCTGAGATCTTGTTAAATGCCTTCTGTTAGGGTTCACACCACCTACGTGTGTGTGTTGGCAGGTGGAGGGTGTAACCCTTTCTGTGTAGGAAATATTCTCAGGCTCTGGCTCACTTCAGATGATTTAGCAGAATGGTCTTTGTGCAGAGCAGCAGGTAGAGTACAGTTGTATGGAAGCCATGACTTTTCAGACTGTGAAGTCTTATTCGTGGTTACTAGATTTTGAAATTTGTTGGCTGTTTTCATATTTGGTTGTTGCAGTAGCTTTTTTTCTTCTCCCTTAAAGGACACTTTTTTCCTGGCAGAGTTTCAATCCACTGTCTTAATCTAGGAATCTGTCTGTGCTAGGCACTTTGCATGTATTAAAAACTTTCACAACAACTTTGTAAAATATCTAATGTTATTCTCTTTTTAAAAAAAATAAAATCAGGCTCAGAGAAGTCTCACAGCAAATAAGCAGTATACCCAGATGCAAATTTAGTTCTTCCGATCCTAAACAAGAAGATTATTTGCTTTTGCCACTTCCTATACTGCAGTCATGTTAAACCATCCTTTAAAAGGCCAGCTGTCTTTAGTGTAATAAAATACCAGATACCCAAGTACAGATCCTATAATCCCTTGTTGGACATGTAAAGGACAGTATGTCTCTCAGAGGGGAAAGGAAACCCTACAAAACCAAGAAAGATGGATCTTTTGATCACTTTAGAACTGAGTTCAGATGGAGGGTGAAGTAGGGAGGGCAGTAAAGTCCAGAGTAACATCTTCTCATTTGTAGGAAAGAAAAAATGAAATGTCAGAAATATGATAGAATGTGAAATGTGATATTGCATGAAATCAATGATGTAAATTTCAAGCCATTATTTCTAGTTAAAAATGGTTGATTGAACTCCACATTTGTATTTAATTCTTCCCCGAAGCCCATTATTTTTTTTTTCCTAGTACACATAAATCCCAAAGACAGAACAGAAGAAGAAGCAGTAGCAGCAACTTTGGAAGCTGGAAGGCGTGTGGATGAGTAACACCAGACCATACAGACTCGAGAAAACAGCATTTTGAATAGAGTCAGAAAGAAAAGCTGAAAAGCAGTGTTAGGTACATGCAGGAAGCCTCAGGAACTGGTAGTGTTAGATTCATTTGGAAGTGGAAATGAAAATGGGCTAAAGTTTGGGGCCCTCACTCAAGGCAGTTACCCCATCAGATGCCCTCCTCCACTCTACCCAGTGTACTTCACTCAATCTTGAGATCTCTAGGCTTCTTCCACTGCTCAGCTCCCCAAATTATGGTAGCCAGATATATCCCTCCACACATGACTGTAGGAGTTTCTCCATAGGACCGACCAGGACAAGAGAAAACACCAAAAAATGACAACAATGGAAGATTCATGAAATGATCCAATAAGATCACCTATAAACCAGATGTGGTGGTGTACACTTGTAACCCGAGGGATTTGGGAGGCTGAGGCAGGTGAACTTCACGTTTGAACCAACCTGGAAAATTTAGGGAGATTCTGTCTCAAAAATTTAAAAAAGGAAAAATGGCTGGGGATGTAGCTCAGTGGTAGATTACCCCTAGGTTTATTCCCTAGTGACATGCCAAAAAAAAAAAAAATCACCTTGTAGAGAAAAGTACAGAATTAGTATTTCCTCTTTTGACAAGTGTCTGTTCAGTTCATTAATTAATTCATTGCCCATTTATAAATTGGGTTATGAGATTTTTTTGTTGTAAAGGTTTTTAATCTCTGTACATATATTCTAGAATTTTTATTCTTTTTTTAAATACATGACAGTAGAATGTATTTTAACATATTATACATATATGGAGTACAACTTCCCATTCTTCTGGTTGTACATGATATAGAATTATACTGGTTGTGCATTCACTTATGAATATAAGTAATGTCCAATTCATTCTGATAACCTTTCTACTCCCAATTCCCCTCCCTTCCTTTCATTCCCCTTTGTCTAATTCAAAGTACTTCTATTCTTTCATACCCCTCCTCTTATTGTGAGTTACAGCTGGCATATCAGATAAAACTCAAAAGAAGAAATACAAATGGCCAACAAATACATCATTAACAGTTAGAGAAATGCAAATCAAAACTACACTGACATTTCATCTCACACCAGTCCAAATGGCAGACATCAAGAAAACAAATAATAATAAAATGTTGGAAAGGATGTGGAGAAAAGAACACTTTTACACTATTGGAACTATAAATTAGTACAACCACTATGGAAATCAGTATAGAGGTTCCTTAAAAGACCTGGCATGGAACTACCATATGACCCAGGTATACCACCCCTCAGTATTTATCCTGAAACATTAGTCATCTTACTACAGTGATACATGTATACCTATGTTTATAGCAGAACAATTCACAATAGCCAAACTATGGAACCAGCCTAAGCATCCATCAATGGATGGATGGGTAAAGAAAATGTGGTATAAATATATACATGTATAGTGTATAGTTTTATACAGCCATAAAGAAAAATAAAATTATGGCATTTTCAGGAAAATGGATGGAACAGGAGACCATCATGAACAGAACATACAAGAAATATGGGACAGCACCAAAAGACCAAATCTAAGATTTATTGGGATAGAAGAAGGCACAGAATTTCAAACCAAAGGAATGCACAATCTCGTCAATGAAATAATATCAGAAAATTTCCCAAGTATGAAAAATGAAATGAAAAATCAAATACAAGAGGCTTATAAGACACCAAACGTACAAAATTTCAACAGATCTACACCCAGGCACATTATAGTGAAAATGCCCAACATACAGAATAAGGATAGAATTTTAAAGGCAGCAAGAGAGAGGAACAGATTACATATAAGGGGAGACCAATTCGGATCTCAGCAGATTTTTCAACCCAGACACTAAAAGCCAGGAGATCATGGAATAACATATTCCAATCCCTGAAAGACAATGGATGCCAACCAAGAATTCTATATCCAGCAAAAGTGACCTTCACATTTGATGATGAAATAAAAACCTTCCATGATAAACAAAAGTTAAAAGAATTTACAGCAAGAAAGCCTGAACTACACAGCATTCTTGGTAAAATATTCCATGGGGAGGAAATGATAACCAACAATGAAAATTTACAAAGAGAAGAACTACACTAGAGGAAAGACTATTCAAAAGAGAAAACAACTCAAGGTAAAAACCAAAAACCAAAATGACCAGAATTACAAATCATATTTCAATAATAACCCTGAATATAAATGGCCTAAATGCACCAATTAAAAGACATAGACTGACAGACTGAATTAAAAAAAATGACCCAACAGTATACTGTCTGCAAGAGACTCATCTCACAGGAAAAGACATCCACAGACTGAAAGTGAAAGGCTGGGAAAAAACATATCACTCACATGGACCCCACAAACAAGCAGGAGTTTCCATTC
>CM053400.1:56372819-56455723 GCA_028644305.1 Xerus rutilus
ACCTCTTCCTGGCCCCAGGCCTGCCTCTTCCGGATGGGGAAAAGGCCATATAACCCTCTGTAACACGAGGCACAGCGCCATTTTCCCGACCTATTCGAGCCTGGCGATTGGGTGGGAAATTGGTCCGGGAGCGTATTTTCTTGGAATAAAAGCCTGCGTTGGTCCTGTTTCACTTCCATCTGGTCGTTGGTCTTACAGTTTTCTCTTTTAAAGATCAGATTCAAATACATTAGGTCAAGGGTTAGCACACTTTTCCATAAAGGGCCAGATGGTAAATCTTTTCACGCAATGGGCTATACTGTATCCTTAACTACTTAACTCAGCTGTTATACAGAACAAGGGAATGGTCATAGCTACATTCTAACAAAACTTTATTTACAAATGTAGGCATTAGGATATATTTGATCCTCAAGTTACAGTTTGCCAACTCTGCACCTAGGATTTGGTAGGCCTGAGTTTATATGATACCAGAAATAAGCCAATCCAATACGCATCAGAGGAGGGAGAGGAAGTGGATCTTGAAGACCAATATACCAAGGAAAATAAATTGTGAGAGACAAGGAGAAAAGGATATTGTTAGATTCACTTGCATAACCAATCACCAAAAACTTTCGATTCTGCTAATGGGCTATAGTTATACGGAAATTTTTAAAATACTTAAACTTCACATGACACTTTTTGTATCAAAGAAAATTACCAGGAAAGAGTTATTGAAGTCTTCAAGTGTATTAATTCAAAAGCAAAGAAAGAGATACCAACAGGATTTTTTAAGAAATATATTTTATACAGTATTGATATAAAAATAGGGAAATTTGTTCAGTCTCTTGCTAAATTACTAGCCTGTCTTGAGAACATCTTGGTGATAATTTCCCCATTGTTTCACCAACTTTATACATTCATGAACATCAAAGCTCTTTAGCATCATTGTCATTGGTATTAGCCTCTTATTGAGATGCTGTCAAAGATGAATGGTTTACCATTAACCTTTATACTACTCTTCCAAAGATTACCACAAAAGTCCAGATAAACCTAAAATTGGTCTAAGAATTTTGGATTCATCTAAAAGAAACTTCTTTTGGCAATAACATGATTTGTTTTGTCAGCAAAGATAGTAGTTGTGCATCTCAGACAAAGGCAATTATCATAATATGAAAAAATATAAATTTGAGAAAATAACTTGTAGTTTCTTTCTTCTCCTCCCTGGCTATGTCCTAGCCTACTTGGAGAAGTGTGACCACAATTTGATCCATGGGGTTTAACCACGAAGATAAAATTAAATCACAAGAGAAAATTCCTTGTATACTCAAAAACAGTGGGTCCAGGTGTGAGAAGAAAAACTAGAAAGGAGAAGAAGCACTTTCTAAATTTCTAGTCTTGGCTCCATTCCTTTTTAAAGACTGGACACTATCTTGTTCCTGCTCTATTATAAGCATCAAGCACATTACCCAGTAAAGCAGGTGCTCAATAGATGAGTAAACAAATAAAAGACCTTTGGTAAATCATATACCCTAACTAGATCAATTTTTAATTTCTACATGATATTTTCATTTTAATTTGATGTAAAGAGATAGAATGTGCTGTTGATATTAAGAATAGCTATCATGATGATGATGGTTATATATAGAAAATGATATTGCTGTGTCCATAGATTTCTCCACCTTTTTTTCCTAAGACAGTCTGGAATTGAAATGTATGAAAATCTGGAAACACAACTTTCTTCTAATTTAGAGAAAGAATGATATACAAATCCTAAATTAATCTCAAACTTCATATCCTTCTAAATGGAGGAAAGATGAGGGTTACATAGGGAAAAGAATTGAAATTCTTCCCTATGTGACAGAAGAGACGATCAAATTTGCTCAGGAAAGGTAGGAATGAGACTGCTAATGGACTGGCTCAGGCTCTCACTTTGATGCTTCAAGAAAACAAGAAAGAGTTACGTCCAAGTTACCAGACCCCCAGCCCAGTGCTCCAGCCCTTTGTCACTTATTATACATACTTCCTCTCTAATATAGTCCTAATTCAAGGGCCCATGTCAGATGGGGATGATTTGGAAACATTTTAAGAACCCAAGGCTTATCAAAGTACTTAAATGGCTATGGAATGATTAAAAGGAATGTGTGTATTCAAATACAAATGAAGAATGATTTGAAAGTTGGGCACAAGGAATAGCAGATGGTAACTATTAATTATTAGCCTATTACAAGGCTAAGGCCAGTAGGAAAAAAAGGTATTCTATGTCTAATTCAACATCATCTAACCCTTGTAGTGCTTTGATTTATTGTAAGAACACTAAAGGAAGACATTTTATCCCTCTGTTGGTACGTTCAAGAGAGAAGAATCATGTGGCCATGGATGGAATAATACCGCATTAAATTCCTAAACATATGCCAAGGAATTAATAGAAACATTTTTACTAATGAACAGCTCTTGAGACATTATCCTGTATCTCTTTTGTCCTTAATTAATGCATTTCCACAAGGCTGAGCTGGACACATGGGGGACTTGAGACCCCCCTCTCAGCCTTGTCTGCATTTAGGTAGCACATAATAAGCGTGTAGTCAGTTTGTGCCTTAGTCAAACGGTTTTAATAAATCCATACAAGCATTTCAGATCTGAAGCTGGCAGGGGCATGTAGGGGGTAATGCTAGACATGAGTTGAGCCCAACTTTATGAATGAAGTGCCTACATGTCATTAATATTTCAATAGGTCCCCTAACAAGGGTAATTGGGCCTCCAGGGATCTTCAGCAAGCCTCCAAGTTTAACCTGCCAGTGGTGAGGGTGCTCAGGCCTTGAAGGTAAGCGGAACCATTCTTGTTTTACCTTGAACCTCAAGGTCAAACAGGCCTAGGGGAACTAGTATGGAACTGTCATTGAACATTATCATCGACATGTACTGTATTTCCAAGCAGCCTGCAAAGGGAAGCAGAGGCATGCGTGCTGGCCCCACGCTGCAGGGTGGTAGCACGTCACATGTCTGGTAACAGGGGGATAACCGTCCCGGTACAAACTTGACATGTATAAATTGATTACATAAGTGGGCAGTGGTGGTCCTTTCAAGTACACTCCTTTTGTTTGAGCTTTACAGTAAAATTACCAGCAGCAGTTTACAATTAAGGGGAATAATAATAACTGAATATGCTTTCATCTGCACATACAATTACAATGAACTGCATGCCTTAATAGGATTGTGAAAAATCTGCGTTTGACCCATACAAAAAAGTAAACATTCTTGTTCTGGATACTATATCATTATCACAACAAAGAGAAACTCCTGAAATCTGATGATTTAAACATCTGGAGAATGTTAATCACTTCAAAATGACGGATGTTTTTTATTTCAGCTTTTGACAGACACACTCCTTTCATAGATAGATGATTATTTACATAAATTACATCATCAATCTGAAAAAAATCAGAATAACTTCAAAGGACAAAATGCTTAATTAAAAAGAGACTTGTATTCCTATATTTTTCTCTCTTTCTCTGGGTTTTGCCTTTAAAGGAGGAGCAGAATGGCAAATCCACCAGTTTCATTGTAGGTGAATGTGTAATGAAGAAGTTGTCTGTTTTAATTTCTTCTTGTACAAGACATTCACCTTTAAGAACGATTACACTGTTTTCGTGCTCTGAAGCCTATCAATCGCGTTGAGTCCACTTCTAATTTCTAAAGTTTCCTTCTTGATAAAAATGATAATTTGAAGTTTACCCTGTCATTCTAGTAGATGAAACTAAAAGGATTCAAGCTCAAGTTGGGTCTGATACTCATTCTCTCTTTCCATTCAGACTCCCAAAGTAGACAGTAGAATAAAGAAACTTCTAAAAGCAACTGAGCAACAAACCAAGAGTATAACAGCTCTCAGTGCATTGTTGTTGGCCAGGCTGAGAGGACACGAGGAAACAAAATTCAAGAGTAGCCTAAAGAGAAAAATTAGAAAAATCTGCTCTTCTAGGGAGTGGCTATCAGGCTGCTCTGACTGCAGACCCTCAGGGCAGGCCCCTGACTGGCCACGTGCTGCCTGATGCTGGTTGGTAGAGCTGGTGCAATTTGGCTGATCCACTACAATTTCCTCCTACACTCGGAGCTGATCTGCAGGCTGACCTTAGACAATTTGTCTTCTTTCAGGGAGAAATGTCACCCGAAAGGAAGCTATTAAGTCAAGAAGGTAATTCTCTCAGAACAGTCCACTGTATAAACAGAACTTGACCTCAGGTAATTTATTGCTGGTCCTTAACAAAGAGACTTAAGATAGAGGCCTGATAGAGTAGAGATCCCAATCTGTCAATAAAAAGTGCCAGCCAAAACCTCACAAGGTTTCTCTCCAATGTCCATAATTAGAGTATAAGCCAGATTAATACATTCTTCAAACAAGAAAGGTGGCATTTGGCCATTCAGAATGAAAAGTTCACTTCATTAATGAATCACAAGTTCCTATTTCCACAATTATGCCCCTAATTGTCTTGTTTGTTAACAGACCCAAATTAATTTTTTTAGCTTAAAGACTAAGCATGATATAAAGATTATATGTTCTCAGAAACAATGGATTGGATTCAGTGCTCAAGATCCATGCATGTCCAGGATTACTAAATTTTATTTTCTGTGTAACAGAGACTGGAAAGTAAAAAGCTCAGTTCCTCAATTGACTGAGTGAGTCACGTTATGTAGAGGTCTCGGGACAATCAGTGAGAGAATCCCAGGGCTCCAGATCTAAGGGGCACACTGCTGAGCTGTCTCCACACAATGTCCCATGGCCCATCTTTGATGAGCACTACAGAGGCTTCCAAGGGAAGGGAAGAAAGCAGGAAAGGAAGGGCAAGATGTAGTTCAGAAGAACAGATTAGCTCATGCTCTTTTGTCATTCGATTACTAAGGTAAAATTCCCCATGTATACATGAGTGAGGATTTTTCTACCTTTTTCATTGTAACTCCATGTACCAGCCTCCTTAATTGACTGATGGTATGCTTTATGCTTTTCCTTCTGAGGTTCTGGCTTTCCACCGTGACTCATTTCATTGGAACAAATTTTCCTACCTTCAGCTCACTATCCACAGCCCTCTCTGCACCAAGAAACTTTCCTTCTCAAGTCCTTTCCAGGATCTACCAGAATCTGCAGCCTGGATACCATCCTATAAGTGGCAAAGTGCTGAGAACCCATCAGCTACAGCTGACAGTCAGATTAGATTTTAGTGCTGTGAACATTTTTTTTTTCTGAAATTTCTCCATGTGGCACTGCCCAGTGTTGACATTTTAGGTCTTGAAGTAACAACTTGGTAACAAAGCAACATCCTTTGCTTCTTAACTGACACCGACTTTCCAAGTGATAGAAAGCACCGGAGTCTCCATTTGTCCAGTCTGTAAAATGGGGCCAGCACCAGAGCTGAGTCCCAAGAGGAACTGCTGTGCCTCCCTTGAGTGGGTGAAGTGCTTTGGGATCCTCGGAGGAAAATTCTAGAGGAGGAATTGGAGAGCATAATGATGTTTTTCTAAATTGAAAGTGACAACCAGCATTTAGCTGAAGAATCAGAAGACAGAATTGAGAGCAGGAAGCCTTATATTCATTACAACAGATGGTTTAGTTTTCACTGAATGATGAGGAAGGAGCTGAGTGAATGAGCAGAGTTATGTTCTTAAAAGATTCAGCAGCCATCCAATTAAATGGGGAGCATCTAGCAGTTACAGAAGACTTGCACCACTCTGTTTTATACAAAATAAAGCATCCCTACTGGGTTTGACTTCAGCCAGTGGAAGTCATAAGGCATAGTGTTCCCACTATTAAACAACACTATTATAATTACTACTGGCACGGCTTAAAAATAGGATTTTACTCACATTCTTGAAACAAAGATAAGTCACATAGCAACTCTGCAATAAATGCCTATTGAAGAAATTGTTGAATGATTTTCAGTACAAAAAAATCATTTTTTTCTCACTGCTTGGCCTTTCTCTCATCTCCTGCCCACCTCTGCTTTTCTCTTTCTTTTAAAATATGAAACATTTCATTTGAAATATAAAACATGCAGAGAAGTACAGAATGTGATATTACAGACTTCTATTTTTCACAAAGTGAAGCAGATGTTAAAATGTTTCAATGTGTGCTTGATACCTCCCTTTCTCAAGGACATAAAATGTTATGTAGCTGTAGCCTCACCCTGTCACCTCTTTCCCCTCAGCCCACCTCAGAGGTGAAAACTTTTGTAGCATTCTCGTACCTAAGTTTGTAGCATTCTTGCCCATGAATTTACACTTCTACTTCATAGGTAAATGTTCCTGACCACTATGGATTATCAATTCACTTACCATCTTTCATTGTGTGTGTGTATGTGCTGTGTGTGTGTATGTGTGTGTATACACACATACACACACAAAGGATATATATATATATATATATATATATATATATATATATATCCTTCCAGAACTTTCTAACTAATATGCTTTTTAACATTTATTCTTATTGATGTATGTGGACTCAACATTGGTATAGCATTCCTTTATCGTTTTTGTAAATAATATAAATAATGTAAATAATATACTCATTCCTAAGGGACAAGTCCAAGAACTCAGCAACTGCTAGACTGATCCATTTAGCAGGATGGCAGATTTTTCTGTTTGTTACTGTTATAAAAGAAGCTGGAGTGAACATTTTTGTACATATAGGCTGAATATACATATTACCATTTTTCTAGAGGAGAAATCTAGTAGTTAAATGGCTAGCTCCTACAGAATAATTTTGATCTTTATAATGTGTTGCCAAATTGCTTTCTAAAAAGGTTATAACAAATTACGCTATTATTGGCAAGGAATAAGTGTTGCCATTTTGTTACATCATTACCAACAGTGGCTGTAAGTCCACCTAATTAATTTTTGTCAATTTAATGGTTGTGACACTATACCTCATTAAAGTTTTGCATTGAATTTCTCTGACTACTAATGATATTTTTTTTCATTTGTTTTGATTTTTCATACTCCTGAGAATTGTATGTTCATATCTTTGGCTCATTTCTTTTTTAGCTTATATGTTTTCTTCTTAGTATTGGTTTTTAAGTTGCCAGTTACAAAATGTCGGCAACTGCCCATCTCTTGATTCTATATCTTTTTCATGAAACTGCTTTTATTTTAAAATGCTCAGGGTTATTGTTTCTTTCCCTTAAAATTTTTGCTTTTTTTGTTATCCTGTTCAAGAAATCCTTCCTTAAATGTCATCAAGGTATTTTCTGAAGTATTATTTTAAAATATTTACAGCTTATTTTTCATATTATTTTAATTTTAATTCTGCATGGAATATAATATAGTGATCAGTTGTGTCTTGACTCTGTGCTTAGTGTTGAATAACTTAACTTTCACTTTATTATGTGCAAGTATCTTCTGTCAAACTAAGCTCCCACTTGCAGATTTTCTTTCTAGATCTGTCCTTATAACCTTGTGCCAATTCCACACTGCTTTCTATAGTGTGATTTTAAGTTGTATGAGTGCTGTGGTAGACAGAAAACCCATTCCCCAGTGATCTCAACATCCCCTCCCTGGAACCTATGAATCTTTTGCCTGGAGTGGCAAAAGGAAATCACATATGTCATTAAATTAAGGACCCTGAGCTGAGGGAGATTACCTTGGATCCTCCAGATGGACACAGCTTAGTGAGAAAGTGAGAGAGAGAGAGAGAGAGAGAGAGAGAGAGACAGAGAGGCCAGAGTTAGAGGGAGATGTAGCCACAGAAGAGTGGTAAGAGATCCCCAGTTTACTAGTTTGAAAGATAGAGGAAGGAACCTTGAGCCGGGGATGCCAGCACTGCAGAAACTGGAAAAGGCAAGAAAGGAGCTCCTCTCAAGACTCTAGGAAGGAGGCAGCCCTTGTAGGACTCCATTTGAGCCCAGTGAGAACTGTGTGTTGTTTCAGAAAAATAATTTTGTGTTAATTTGTTACAGCATCCACAGAAAACTAATACAAAACCAAAGTTCTCTCTGTTTTTTTTTACACTTATCTTGGTTATTTTTGGTCCTTTACTCCTTTATTTGAATTGTAGAATAAATTTAACAGATTCTAAAAACTGAAAATTGGATTCAAATTGTATTAAATTCCAGTCAATATGATAAAAATTACTATTGTCAAATATTAACTCTTTTTATCTATAAACCTGGTGCAAAATTAATTTTATGTGTCAACTTGATTTGACTATAGGGTACTTTGATATCTGTACTTGGTACTTAGTACTATACTCTGTACTTGGTCAAATATTATTCTGGATGAGAGTGTTTTTGAAGATTAATGTTTAAAGTAGAAAACTGGGTAAAGCAGTTTGTACTCCTCAATGTGGGTAGGCCTTACTCAATCCGTTGAAGGCCTGAGTACAGCAAAAAGGCTGAGCCCTCCTCCGAGCAAGGCAGAATTCTTTTCTTACTACTGCCTTTGAATTGGGACACTGGCTTTTATCCTGCCTGCAGACTGAAACTGCAACATCAGCTCTTCCTCAGCCTCAGATCTGCCAGCCTTTGGATGCGACCTACACTATGAGCTTTCCTGGCTGTTAAGCATTTGGACTTGGCCTGGTAGTCCAGTTCAACAACTCACCCTGGAAATATTGGGATTTCTCTACCTCCATAATCACATGAACCAATTTCTTATAATGAATTTTATGTATTATTTTCAACTAATTTTTCTTATTTTTCCCTACAGATATTTTATATCTTTTATTAGATGTATTCCTGATTACTTGTATAGGTTTTATGCATTTTATAAACAGTGCCTTTTTACGATTTTATTTTAAAATTTGATGCTTCAGTGTAGATATTAGACAAATGAATTCCAAATATTGTTCTTGTTTCCAGAGTAAAGCTAAACTTTGCTATTGTTTCTGCTACTTATTTCTCTTGGATATTGTATACATAGACTAATAACAAATTATAATTTCTTTGCTTCTACTTTCTAATTCTCATGTATTCCCTTATCCATCTTTAGAAGTATTGGTAGAATATATACTTATAAAAGTAGCTAAATGTTGTAACAAACAAATGAAACACTTCAGTAGCTTAAACAAACTGAATTTCCAACCTTATTATTCAAAACAGGTTGGCTGGGGAACTCTGCTTAGTGCAGTTAGTTTTAACCCAAGAACCTTCCTCTGTGTGGCTCAGACATCCTCCATACCTCCTCTCAGCATTCAGCCACACAGAACCTGCAGGGTTGCACAGAAAGTTTTTCCCTGGCCCAGACTTTGAAGTGGTGCATATCACCTTCTCTCACTATGAACTAGAACTCGGCCATCTGATTCTTTCTAACTACAAATGAGATTGGGAGAGGTGAGCCATGTGCTGAGGAAAAGAGAGAAATAAGATTGATAAACACATAGTGGTTATCAGTGGATCTGTTTTCTTTAAATAGGAAAAAGAATTACTGGGCACAAAGCATATGTACTTTTTTAAAAATTTATTCTAATTAGTTATACATGACAGCAGAATGCATTTTGACACATTGTATACAACAAATGTGGGCACAACTTCTCATTCCTCTGGCTGTACACACACTGGTGGCTGGCGCAATCATACATGTATGCAGGGTAATAACATTGGTCTCATTCTACGATCCTCTCTACCTCACATCTTCTCCCCTCTGCTCCCTCCCCTCTACCCAATCCAAAGTTCCTCCATTCTTCCCTACTCCCTCCCCGCATTATAGATCAGCATCTGCTTATCAGAGAAAACATTTGGCCTTTGGTTTTTTGGGATTGACTTATTTTTTGCTTAGCATAATGTTCTCCAGCTCCATCCATTTATGTGAAAATGCCAAAATTTCATTCTTCTTTCAGGCTGAGTAATATTCCATTGTGTATATATACCACATTTTCTTTTTAAGGTTTATTTTTAAACTTTATTTTTGCATATGGTATATATGGGGCTATTGATACAATTTCAAATTTGTCTGCAAAAATGTACAGTTAAGATTATTTTAAAAATTAGCCTAGATCTGTTCAAAAGTGCTATCTTCTATGAAGGTAGTGTGATAGTCTAGCATTCCTTCCATCTAAACACAGACTTCTGGCAGAGTACCTTGCTCAGGGGCTGTGAAGTAGGCCATTTCTAGAGAAAAAATAATTATGCTGGCTGCTCCAGTCCCATGGAAGCATCATCCTCACTAAAGCAGGTAACTACAGGAATGGCAGGAAGGAAGGTAGGGTGCCACCAGGCTGGAACTGGGAACTCTGACTGAAAGAAATTCCTCTTTCTCTGCCAACAGAAGGCTCTTTGACTATCATCCCACTCCATCAACAGTCCTCATGTACATAAACAATGGTATTTACACTAAATTTTAACACCTGTAAGAATAAATTCTCCATTTCATTTTTACTGATGTACCTCAAATCTTCACTTGTGAGTTTCCAAGAAAGTCTGCATACCCTTGTTCAATGAGGCACGAAGTTCTCTGTGACGACCATTAACCAATGTTAGATTGTATATCTCGTACTGGAGTGCTGCTTTTAATAATGAAGAGAAGAATATAAATACAACTGACGATATGCTTAAGTTCTAGTATGCCAGGAAGACAGATTACTTGGTTAGTGATCTCCATTAGGAGAAATGCTAACCTGATATTTATGTGACCAAAGTTTAGGTTTACCAACCATGATAATGGTCTACAGCCCTTGTCTTTTCTCTCCAGTCTCCCCTACTCATGCAGCTGTAGGGGCTAGTCAGAATAAGGAATCTGTAGAAAAACCAGATCTGTGTGTCATTTTGTCATCCTGTGGCTAGAAGTGCAGCAGAAAGATATTTTCCCTCCCAGGATCACTGTAGCTAGCCAACACATTGATATTCCTGTGGAAAACAGTAGCGAATTTGCTAATAAGAATTGCAAAGAAGATAGAAACAATATGATAATTTATTCTGAAAGCAAAATTAAAAAGTTGGACATACTGATACTAACCCCAAATCCACTTACTCCTTCTCACATTTGTGAGCATCTCCTCCTGTGTAACTGTAGACCTCTTTTCCCTTACTGGTTTTAATTCTTTTCCTCTTCTCTCTTGCTCGTTCTGTCTCCAGTTGCTTTGGTTATCTTTATTCTCCACTTACATTAAAACAAAATCCTTTTTTGTCTTCATCTCCTCCTATTGTTTCATTCTTTGCCCACAAGTCAATAACTGGCTTTTATCACAATATCAAATTTTTTTTATTATTAATCATTAGTATCAAAGATGATTATTTTGATCTTTTGGTCTTAATATGAAAGATTAAGTGAATGTTGCATATACAAATTCAAGTTACCTAATCTTGTCTGGACATTTGGTGTCTCAATATTACCAATTCAATTGATTAAAAGGTATGGGCATAAAAATCTGCTGAAGAGGACACTACTGTGCCTGCCTTCTTCCTGATTATTCCTTGTCAGAGTGAGACTGGGCACTCTCCATTTTTTTTTTTTTTTTTTTTTGCACCACCGATTGATCTCAGGGGCACTCTACCACTGAGCCACATCCCCAGCCCTATTTTGTGTTTTATTTAGAGACAGGGTCTCACTGAGTTGCTTAGTGCGTCACTGTTGCTGAGGCTGGCTTTGAACTTGCGATTCTCCTGTCTCAGCCTCCCAAAGTGCTGGGATTACAAGTGTACACCACCACACCCAGCTAGCACTCTCTATTTTTACCAAATACTCACAGGGGTATTGATGTGAGTATTTTGTGGGATCAAAGTTAAACCTTGCCTTAACCCATCTTGAACTGTTCTTTTATATTCTCTCTCAGGTCAGCAATTGTAAAACTGCTTCTTTTCTTCCAGTGCTTGCTATCTGCAGATGACCTTGTATATTCTTTATGAAGAACAAGGCAACTAAGGTGTTTCTTCAGTTTCCATCCTTTGGCAACCACTAAGAACATCTCTCTCTTTTCAAATCCATCCTTCCAACCCTTCTGATTACATACAGGGAAACATAATCTCTTATCTAAGGTTCACAGTGTGATCTGCACCCTGATGTGATCTGCAATCCCATCATCCAGAAGAAACTTCTCCTCCTCCAACTTCTATCACTCTTCATCCCCTCACCCCTAGCCTGTCTCTTGCTCTTCTGTAAGTCAGCAAAAATTGGAAAACGCAACAAGCTTTCTCAGTCACAATGGCAATTAAAATTAAAATATATGGGAATAACTTTCTTAACAGATATATATGTCTGTTAAGAAAAAATATATATGAATTAAACTACATTTATTGAGACATAAAAGAAACCTTAAACAAATGGACAGACATACTTATCCTTCCAGGAGTTGAAGACCAGATATTGTAAAAATGCAATTCTTCCAAAATTACACTTTTTTTTTTTTTTTTGTACCAGGGATTGAACTCAGGGGCACTTGACCACTGAGCCACATTCCCAGCCCTATTTTATATTTTATTTAGAGACAGGGTCTCACTGAGTTGCTTAGCACCTTGCTTTTTCTGAGGTTGGCTTTGAACTCGCAACCCCCCTGCCTCAGCCTCTCGAGCCGCTGGGATTAGAGGCATGTGCCACTGCACTTGGCTAAATTATACTTTTTTGAGTCACTAAGAAACTCACCAGAGAATGTTATTACTTTAGATTTTCTATCTTGGCCAAGGGAAAGGGGCAGTTTCACAGACTTCCATGTGGTTGTTGCCATTACCCCTTATTCCACAGATCAAGGAACCTGTGGAGGGTTCTGCCAACTCGTTAAGTCTGTACATTTCAGGTATATTCTTGAGGCCTGGGGAAATGGCCACTGGATGGGTTTGTGAACAAAATAAAGCCACTGTGAACAGAATCATTTACTGACTGGGCTCTATTGGCCTCTGCTCTAATGGCAGGAGTTGTTATGACACTTCTTCAATGTGAGCCTTCACAATGTGTCCAACAGTCTGAAGTGTCTGAGTATGCTCCTTTCTCCAATGTCCAGTCACTAAGGAAAAGACCACAAGGCCCCTTGGAAAAGGGTGGAAGAATCAATACCATTATTGCCATGTCTTCTAGGATTCCCTTCTTCATTGGAGACACAGCCTCTGTTTTAGGCAATGGGTTCTAGATTTGAAAATTGCCTGGTTCAGTATCAATTCATGGCTTTTTCTTTTTACTGGGATGAGAGTCCCAGCCTTTGATCATCCATCCTCAGTAGATAAAGCACACTTTTATTGACTGCCCATAGGGATACTATGTTCTACAAACACCTCCACAGCCCTAAGCAGGTCAAATACTTCGGCTGTCAATCTGAACTTCGTACTCATTAAGATAATTCTGTTCATTTTTTTCTCTCTTCAATTCATATAAAATTAATTTTATACTTTTAATTAAAGGTTTTCATTTCTTTTCTTTTTCTCTTTGTGATACTGGGAATGGAACCCAGGGGTGCTCTACCACTGAGATACACCCCCAGCCCTTTTTCAGATTTTTCATTTCAGACAAAGTCTCACTAAGTTGCTGAAACTGGCCTTAAGCTTGCAGGAGTTTGTGCCAGGTGCAGTGGCACATGCTTGCAATCCCAGCACTTTGGGAGGCTGAGACAGGAGAATTGAGAGTTCAAAGCCAGCCTCAGCAAGGGCAAGGCACTAAGCAACTCAGTGAGACTCTGTCTCTACATAAAACACAAAATAGGACTGGGGATGTGGCTCAGTGGTCGAGTGCCCCTGAGTTCAGCCCCTGGTACTATAAAAAAAAAAAAAAAAGATTACAAGAGTTTGTCACAGTGCTTGGCTAATTAAAGTTTTTCTAAGTTTAGTATAATCTCATCTGTCTCATCTTGGGCTGCCCTAGTAAATACCACAGACCAAGTGATTTAAGCAACAGAAATCTATTTTCCACAGTTTTGGAGACTGGGAAGTCTAAGGTCAGGGAGACAGCGTGGTCAGTTCTGGTGAGGGCTCTTTTCTGAGCTTCCAGATGATCTGCTTCTTGCTGGGTCTTCACATGGAGTATCTCTTCCTCTTCTTTTGAGGACTCTGTCCTATCTGACTAAGTCCTCACCCTTTTTACATCCTAAAGGTCTTCTCTCCACATACAATGGTGAATGGGCTTCAACAGATGAATCTGGGGAGACACAATTCAGTCCATAGCATCCTCTTGTCTCATCGTCCCAGATGTAGAACACCTATAAAACTTAAACGTAGAATATAATATATAATCATGTAATAAGAGAATTATAACAATTATAATGTAACAATATTAATATAATAATATATATTCACTCTAGATAGTGATTTTCAACCTATTTTAATGTACCAGTGTCAATTTCATTGAAATAGTCATAGAATTGAAAACTTGGAACTTCATAGGTTAAAATATTGCTATTAAAAATCTGTCCTACTATTGATGTATCTACAAAGAGAGTTGTCAGAAATGACTATTTATATAATGTTAACTTCGGTGATTTGAGTGATAAGAATTTATTTTGTCTTTCCTCTTTGTACTTTTTAACCTATTGATTGAATGTTCTTACAAAGTTACTTTAAAAATTATAAATAAAAGGGATAAGTGTCTTCACTGGGGCTTCTCAAACATCTCCACCATACACCCTTTGAACACAAGAGGTAGTAGAGGGAACTTCTTGGTGTTAACCAGATGTACTCCATCTCAAGGTTTTTTTTAAAAACCTAATTCTTTAAAGTATTCTACTAAATTTAAATTTCCACTTATTCCACAATAAGTCTGTTTCTATATAAAAATAATATTTTCAATCACTTACCCTTGAATAGAATTCATGTTCAAGTAAACTATATCTTTATTTATGTGGGGGCTTTTCATGCTCCTTGATTCAATCAGCTTACATCTGGGGCAACTCATATTCTCATTTGAGAAGCATGGACTAATTTAATCATCAAAACTATCATTCACCTGAACTTCTACAAATTGTAAAGTACTTTCTACATTAAGTCTCTCTTTAGGCCTCTCAGCATCTTCTTTTTCAGGTTCAGCCTATTTTACCTCAACTTTTACCTCTGGAATCCCTCCAGGCTCAGTCCTAGGCTTCTTTCTGTGTTTATAACTCTACAGTCACTGCCTAGACTATCATTTTATTTTTGACAATGGTTTCTACTACCTAATACATTCCAGTGATACCTAAATCTATATCTTAAAACCAACTGTACAACAGCCAGCTTGAAATCACATCTTGAATGTCTAATGAACATTTTAAATGTCCCTTGTAGATTTCAAAATCTTCCTCCAAATCTTGTCCATTTCCATTGGAGAGCTCCACCATCCATTGAGCTGTGCAAGCCAAAAATCAGATTAGTCTATGACATTGCAACATCCCTCTCGCATCCAATATATCAACAAGGTTTGTGAACACCTAAAAATGCATCTGGTTGG
The DNA here is from genome assembly GCA_028644305.1 of Xerus rutilus. NCBI lineage: Eukaryota > Metazoa > Chordata > Mammalia > Rodentia > Sciuridae > Xerus > Xerus rutilus. The sequence continues at coordinate 56,388,120 of CM053400.1, forward strand.
ATTATTTCTTACAAGTTCACCACTGCCATCACCACCACCAATCTAGTTCAAGCCACCATCATCTTTTCCTGACTACTAAAATATTTAAATTTAAATTTCTCTCTTTTTCTTTCTTCTTTCCTTTCTTCTTTTCCTTTCCTCCCTTCCTCCCTCCCTCCTTTCCTTCTTTCTTTTTGTTTTTGGTACCAGTGATTGAACTCATGGGCAGTTGGCCACTGAGTCACATCCCCAACCATATTCTGTATTTTGTGTTTTATTTAGAGACAGGGTCTCACTGAGTTGCTTAGCACCTCACTTTTGCTGAACTCCTCCAGCCTCACCTCCTGAGCCTCTGGGATTATAGGCATGTGCCACGTACATGGAATATTTAAATATCTATTCAGATGCTTAGTAGGTATCTCAAAATGAGAATGCCCAAGCAGAACTCTTGACTATTCACCCCAATAAATTATTTTCCTATTTTTTTCATGGGTAACTACCACTCAAAACTCAGTCAGGTAAAATATGAGGAAATAATTCTAGATTTCTTACTTTCCTTCACACTACATAAGGTAGCATACAATTATAGAACATGTCCATCATTATAGTCAATTCTATTTAATGCTGTAGCAAGTCCTAAATCACAAGTTTATTGTTATTTTTAAAACTTTCTCTGGCTCTCCTAGATTCTTTGTATGTTTGTATAAGTTTTGTAATCAGCCAATTTTTACTATAAAGCTGCTAGAATTTTGACTGGCATTGCATTTAAACTATAGACCAATTGGGGGAGAAGTGACAACAACATTGAGTTCTCTAATTGAGAACACAATCTTTCCATCCATCTAGGTCTTTTTCAATTTCATTATGTTCATTGGTTTTCAGTTTATAGGCCCTTTGGTATTTTACTAAGTATACCTTGCTACATTTTTATGTTATTGTAAATTATACTTTTTGCATTTTCAAATTTTAATTTCTGGTTGTTTGATGTATATATATGGGAATACAACTGGTTTCTGTGTATTTTGTATCTTATGACCTTGCTAAACTCGTATACTCTAGTAGCTTTTCCTTGGGGTTTTCTAGGTATCCAATCATGGTGCCTACGAATAAAGACAGTTTTATTTGTTTCTTCCTGATACATGTGTGTCTCTTCTTTTAATTGCATAATTGAGATAAATCCCATTCAATCATGATATGGTCTTTTTATGGATTGCTATATTTAATTTGCTAAGGCTTTGTTAAGGGATTTTTTTGAATCTCTGTTTGCTGTGGTTTCAATGTGGTTTTTCTCCAAAGGTTTGCCTTTTGGAAGCTTGGTTCCCAGTGTGGCAGTGTTGAGGTGGTAGAACCTTCTCTAACATCTTATGACACAGCCAGAGGGGCCCTTGTCATGCTGTTTGGAACTTCCAGCCACCAGAATTATGAGCCAAATAAACCTCTTTATCTTTTAAAGCACTGAGCCTTAGGTATTGTGTTATAGTAACACAAAATATACTAAGACACTGTTCATAAGGGTTATTGCTTTATATTTTTACATTAATGTCTTTGCTTGCTTTCAGAATCAGAGTAGTATGGGCCTCATGAGTTGGAAAATATTCCCTCCTCTTTGATCATCTGAGAAAGTTTGTGTTGCACTTATTATTTCTTCCTTAAATATTTGATATTTTAATAGATGTCATACACCAATCTGATGCAATACATACTATGTAACTGCATAAATGAAAATTGATGTTCTAATTATATAATATACTAATACAGCATATAGTATAAATTTTGTATTCTCATCAGATATTTTCTTATGCAACTTAATCCTATTTCTCTAGGTCTGAGGGGAAGTCGGTTCATTAATGATAGACACTCTCAGAGACTGAGAGAAGAAAAAGGGAAACCAATGGATTTCACAATTAGTATTTTGTGATCCTCTAAATATAAATGGTTAAATTCAGGTCTCAGGAAAGGATACTTCAGTGAAATTGTCCTTAATCCACCTCTCTATCATGCCTCCCATTTGAAATACATCAAACCTATATAAACTGAATGACAATCACTTGATAGTCGATGTAAACAACAGTCAGAATTCGGGATGCAAAGTAGGATCAATATTTCTTATAGGTGAAACTTTTATGTTTTATGTAGAGAATAAAGGAGTGCATATAGAAATTAAGTAGATTACATATGTTATGTCATTACTCAACAAGAAATATTTAGAACCTGTTTACTTTATAGCTTTGTATGACATAAACCTTATATAATTTCTATTTAATTCTTCTATTTCTGTTTTTTTTCAAACATTAAATCTCTAACAAATTGTGTCCAAATAATTAAGGCTGCTCAAGAATAATGTATTCTTAAAGAATATTTTAAAATTTCAAACAAACAACAAAGAAAAACCCCACTCACTAGGATTACTATCAATTTTACTTTCTTCTCTTCCTAATATCTATGGTAAATAAAAATTTCTTGAAAATATTTTTCTAAAAGTGAGGCAGAGGTGTAATTTTTATTAAAAAAAACAACAGGAATAATAAACTCAACTTCAAAGTCTCCTGTCAATATTGAGTTTTCCACTCAGCTTCAGAAAGTTTTCTTAAAAGGAACCAAAAATTGCTGGTTTTCAGAGACTCAGAGTGAGCAAAGCGACCCACGAATTTCCTGTAGGAAACTCACATCCAATTATGCCTGTGCCCATCCCTCACAATACATTGGGGCCATAGAACATTAAAACACAAATTCCAGCAAATAGTTGGACTAGTGACTCTGGGAAACAAATACTCTATTATAAAGCAGTACCCCCTCCCTCGTGTGTTTTTTATGCATTAACATGGTTTCCAGCGAGAATGACGTTTCCAATGATGGAGAGCTGAAAGCAGATCCGCCTGAAATCCCCTTGCTTCCGCCCTGCACCTGGTTTGCCCTCCCCCTTCCTTGCTGGACCCTCCGCATCCCAGCCCAGGCCTGGTTCCTGTCACTAGCCAGGCTACAGTTTGAAATCCCAAGCCCCTGTTCTGGTTTCCCTCTGGGTGTTGCGGGAGGTTTATCGACAAAACGCAGACTCCTTATAATCTGTTTGAAAAGCCCACTGCATTCGCCCGGAAGGTTTGATCATCCTTCTTGGTGAACAAGGCTGTGCTCTAGTGGAGAGTAGTCCAGGAGCTGTGTACAGAGGGAGAGGATTGGAGGGTGAGGGGGTGGGTTGTTTCCATTCTCCTAGTGAAATAGCCTTCCCTCTGCCAAAACCAAAGATCCAGTGTCCTTTGGGAACTGTCTCTCTAGGTTTTACTTTGCAAACCATCTGGTCTCTGTATGGGTTCCCCTGGGAAATCCTGGCCTCTCAAAAGCCCTGGCCTCATGTCCAGGGGAACTCCATACCCAAGCCAGCCAAGATTTGGGTCGTCCTTCCTGGAGAGAACATTTTGGGGATCCAGCACTGTACGTGTGTTTATCCTTTGGGCAAAAAAAAAAAATTATCCAGAAATGAAACCATCTTCTAGTAAGTATCTGATCTTTGAATAAGTATCACATATTCTCCTTTTCCAAGTTATCATCACTCAGTGAAAACACTACCTGAATTTCAGTTTTGATTCTGCCAATTAACCACCACATGACTTTGGACAAACTATGGATGGAAACTGGATACTAAATGGACTGAACTCAATAGGATACAAGCAGCAAAAACAGAAACAAAAACAAATGACAGTTTTGTTTTGTTTTGTTTTCTTACTATGCTCTTCACACTTGGTAAGCTATTTCTTCCTCACTGCTACAGTGAAATTGTGGAAGGCTTCCAACTCTTTCCATTATGCTAGATAACAGAAATGCTCAAGTTACTCATATGCATGAATCCAGCCTCCATACAGGCCTAGAAGTGTCACAGTCACTGTTCTCTTTTCTTACTAGCTTGGTATTGCTGTAAGCTTGAAAATACAGAATGAAAGAAGGGCACAGTTGGCTTCTCTTTTCTCTATTCTATTCTTCTCATCATCCTCTTCCTGGTCTTAGAACTTCTCTGGGTCCATAAGGCCTGGAGGTGGGGAGGAGAGAGGATAGATAAATAACAGGAGAGCTCTTGAATGGAATGGATGTCATCCCATGCCAACCACAATGGACCCTCTGAGTGTGGCTGATTCTTCTCATGGGATGCTTTGGAAAGCTCCTCACTGATATCCCTGCTGGATCCCTCCAATCACAGTGTCCTTGATGCTTACCTTGGCTCACTGTCTGCTTACAATACTTCCCTCAGGCTCTGAGAATGTAGAATCTACTCTTGCATTGAGGGTCATACCTCCTATCCAGGCAATTTCTTGGGGTGAGTGTGGAATTCAATATAGCTCCATATCACCTCTCTCACATGTGGTTATCACATGGTTCAAGAGAAAACAGCCACATTTTTGTCTCACCATACAGATGATGGAAGAACTTTTCACTTCCAAGGCAACTCTTTCTCCCTACTCTATTGTCACGGACCAATCTATCTCTACTTTCTCTTGCCATTCTTTACTTCCAGACTCCAGAATAACAGGTCAAACTCTGCAAGTAATTTCTTTAAATTCCCCTACAACCCCGTACTAGGGATCTAACCCAGGGGTGATGTACTACTGAGCTATATCCCCAGCCTTTTTTTGTTTTTTAGTTTTGAGACAGAGTCTCTCTAAGTTGCTTAGGGCCTTGCTAAATTGCTGAGACTGGCCTCAAACTTGCTATCCTCCTGCCTCATCCTTCCAAGTTGCTGGGGTTACAGGTGTGCGGCACTGTGCAGGGCTGAGGTTCTCTTCCTAATTTAACTCAAGGGAAGAAGGCAGTAGCCTGTCCAGCTCACAAAGTGGAAATGCTTTCCCAAAAGTAATCCTCCTTCCCAGCCATTTCAGTTTCAACTTTTTATATCCTCAAGGTGAATGGTAGCTCAAGATCTCAAAATAACCACAGAACTCTAAGCTCTGTATTCTGAGTTGTAGATCATACATATTGCATCATAGTTGATGGAAGAACTTCATAGCTCCCCAAAAGGAAATTGGCAATTGACGGGGAACAAAACCTTAAAGGAAAAGAAAAGGATCTACTAAGATCATACTAGCATGGGCTTACTCACACCTAAGATTTATATCTTTCTTGAATTTCACACAATTCCACAAACAGTATCTCTCACCATTCATTTTATTATATGTCCTCCTGGAACAGACGCATATGTACATTGGCACTTCAAATTCATTCCTCCAACTCTCTGAAGTCCTTAAACATATTTTTTTATCCCTTTTATTTCTGTGCTAGCTCCAGTTTCATAAATATGGCAAATTGTTACCTAAAAGCCTTTTTGGAAATACCTAGAACTGTTGATAAAAATTATAATATACAGATGTGCGACTGAGTTCTCAAAGTATGAGAAATGATGAAGGGTCAAATGTGAGCCGTAGACTAAAAGCAAGAGTGGTAAAGATGTAAGCCAAATCTGTGGTGAAAAAATCTCTCTCTGGGATAAGGCTAAGAGGGAGGAGCAGGATATTGACAATTTCGGAAAGTGTTTTTGACAGCCACATACAAATTTCAGATGAAGCTTTAGGTCCACGTGTGGGAGGCAATGGGAACTGTGATAGCTACATAAAATTGAAACAAGTCCAAGGTCTACAGCATCGGTGAATGACAGGATTAAAAAAAATAAATCAGCCTGCTGGCAAGAAGATAACAAAGAAGTTTGCCAATGGGTGGGAAAAGTCTCCTCTAGGACTCTGTAACCACAGAGCTGACATTCATGTGCATTTTGGGTTCAAATTTTTACCACCTAAGTTATCCCTCGATGGCCTCAAAGAAATCAATACAAAATGCTCACAGTCCAAGTATGTGAGAGTCTCATGGTTAAAGCTCCCATAGAGATCAGCCCACAAGGCAAAACCTAAAGTCCAAGAAGACACACAATTCATTATGAATACTATAAACAGCTGATTAAATAATATAATAATATGATATTAGTATATTACCTACAAAATCATATTTTACCTATAAAGTTGGCATTTTAAAATGTTTTGTAGAAAAAGTATTTTATACATGGATAAAAGCTGCAAAAGTAGTAAAAGGGAATCCTATATACCCTTCTCCTAGGTTTTCCTAATGTTTGATATAAACATAATATAATTTATAATTTGAGAGTAAATTACAGACTCAATGCCTATTAACTGCTAATGATGCCAATACCTATTTCATTAAATAATGATGTTGTCGTATATAACCATAGTTTATAATATCAAGAAAGAAACATTGGTAAAATTCTGTTATCTAATCTATAGACCTTGTAAAAATTTTGTCAGTTTTTCAAGAGAACAGTTTCTCTAGTTAAAGATCCAATCGGGACTCCATCTTGCTCTTGTTCTTTTTGTCTCCTTTGATCTACGACTCTTCTTTAGTCTGTCTTTTATGACCTTGATATTTTCAGAGTAGAGGTGAGTTGTCTCATATATAATATCTCTCAATTTGGTTTCTCACATTTCCTGTGATCAGAGTCCAGGTAGCCATTTTTGGCGGAACATCAGAGAGTTAAGATAGGATTCTTTTCAGTGCATCAGATGGCAAGGGATGTCTGTCTGTCCTATTTACAGTGAAAGTCAACTTGGAGCACTTGATTAAGTAATGAGTGCCAGGTTTCTTCAACATAAAGTTACCATTGCTACTTGGTAATTAATGTATTTCATGTGGGAAAATACTTTGAGGTTATGTGAATATCTTACTTGTCAAACTTTTACCAACTGGTTTCAGGATCCAATGAGGAATCTTGTCTGAAATGAGTTGCCAAATTATGGTAAACTAGTGTATTCAAACTTTTAAATTCAAATTTATTTTTAAACTTAAATATGAGAATATTAAATTATACACATCTATGGGGTGCAATGTGATGTTCAGATACATGCATACATTGTGTAATATTTAAATCAGAGTAAATCAAATTTCTCAAGCATTTATGTTTCCTTTGTAGTGAAAACATTCAAAATCTTTTTTTTTAGCTCTTTATTGTTATCTATGATCACCCTACTGTGCAACAGCACACCAGAACTTCTTACCCTTTTCTAACTACCACTTAATACCCACTGACCAACCTTTCGTCATTCTTCCTCCTCCCTTCCCTCCCCAGCCTCTGGTAATCACCGTTCTATTCTCCACTTCTATGAGATCAATGTTTTTAGATTCTGCATATGTGTGAGATCATGTGGTAACCTGTCTTTCTGTACCTGGCTTATTTCACTTGACATAATTGTTATGATTTAGATCTGAGATAGCTCCCAAAATCTCCTGTATTAATACAGGAATGTTCAGAGGTGAAAGGATTAGACTGTGAGTTGTAACCTAACCAGTGAATTAGTACATTTGATGGGTTAATAATTTGAATGGTCTAACTGGGTGGTAACTGCAGTCAGGTGAAGCATAGCAAGAGGAGGTATGTCCTTCCCCGCCCCCATGGGGTTTTCATTTTGTCCCTTGCACCTTGCTGTCTGTTTCCTGGCTACCATGAGGGGAAGAGCTGTCCTCTGTCCGGTCCTTATGCCATGATATTCTGCCTTACTTCAGGCATAGATGATAGAGTCTGCTGACCATAGACTGAACCTCTGAAACCGTGATCCAAAATGAACTTTTCCTCCTCTAAATTATTCTTAGCAGGTATTTTTGGTCACGGTGATGAAAAGCTGACTAACATAATAATGACTTGCAGCTCTATCCAAGTTGTTGCAAATGACAGAATTATATCCTTTTTAAGGCTAAATAATATTCAATTGTGTTTTTTAAAATAAATTGACATAAAATAAAGAGGTAATAACTTAAAAATACAAAATTTGAAAAAATACAAAAGAAAACTGCAAGATATGAAAGACAAAGTCATTAAAATTAAGACATTAATGGGTGAATTAAAAATTATTTAAACACAGCTGAAAATAATATTGACATTCTGGAATTTGGATCTATGAAATTATTCAGAATCCAAACCAGTGAGAAAAAAAGAGAAAAATTAAAAGCAAAATTAAGAGGCATGGAGGATTGAATGAGAAGATATGAGATAGAAGTAGATGTTTCATAATGGTAAAGGGGAAGAGAAGCAATTTTCAAAGACATAATGGCTGAGAATTTTGCGAAATTGTTTATGATATGAACCCTTAGACTTAAGAGGTACAGCAAGAAGAATAAATAAAAATAAAACCACACTATATTTACCTTAGTAAAAAAAAAGTTAGAACATCAAAAACAAAGATAAAAATTAAAGTAGAAGAAACTGGTTAAGGGCTGGAGTTGTAGCTCAGTGGTACAGCGCTTGCCTAGCTAGTTGTGAGGCACTGGGTTCCATTCTCAGTACCACATATAACTAAGTAAAATAAAAATATAAAAAAAGAACCTGGTTTAAAAAAAAGACAGCTTTGCTACACAAATTGAAAAGCCAACTTACAGCAGTCTCATAGGCAACAATAATAGAAGCTGGAAAACAAGAATATTTTCAAACTGTGGCAAAATTACTGTCAAGACAGCCCTTTCAAATTCAGCAAAACAACCATGCAACAGTATAGCTATACAAATATTTTAAGACAAGAAAATGCTAAGTTTATTATTGATAGTTTCTAATTTCAAAAAATCTTAAAAATTTTATGTGGTAGACAGACACAATCCTAAAATGCCTCCATGATACTTGATTTTATTGTAAACACAAATTTTGCTAGTTATTCAATTAACATTAATCTAGGTGCTTTGTGAAGTGATGTGACTAGTGTATTGACACCCCTCAAATCAGTTAATTTTAAGATAGGGAGTTTATCACATGAGTCCTTGAAATTTGGGTCAAGTGTCAAAGAGAGAGGATGTCAGAGAGATTCAAAATATGTGAGGGTATACAGAGAGGGCTAAATGGCAAGGAACTGCAGGAAGCTTCTAGGATCCTGGCCAAGAGTCACTAATAGAATGGAAACCTAAGCCCTATAACCGCAAGGAGCTGTTCTGTCAATACAGTAAATGAATCTTGGAAGCATTTTATTTCCCAGAACCTCCAGAAAGTCATGTAGTTTAGCTGACAACCTGATTTCAACCTTTCAAAGTCCAAGTTTTTTCCTGTACCTGGACAAAAACTGGAAGATAACAGATACATGTTGTGTTAAAACACTGTGGTAGTTTGTTATATTGCTATGGAATACTAATACAGTATATTTTAATAAGATAAAATTGTAGATATAAAGAAATAATGGATAAAAAATTGCAAAGTAAATAAACCCTCAAAATTTGCCACTAGTACCATTACTATATATCTGTTTGCATCCATACACGTTTATATTAGTAACCATACAGAGACATAGATATTTATAGTTATGAAAATCACACTTTTGTTCAGCAATATAGCTTAATAATTAAAATCATAAACTTTGGAGTCAAAATCCTGGCTGAACTTTGATTACTTTTTACTCTTATGAATCTCAGTTTCTTTATATGTTAAATGCAGAGGATAATGATAGTAATTTCCTCATAGGGTGGTTATTGAATTTTAAACTTCTGTTACTATTGCTCATTTCTAAAATTTTCTTTTTACAACAATCATTGCTATTTTCTTAGAGTGCCTTGTCATTCATAAAAATCCTCATTTTCTTTCCTTTTTATTAATACATTATAGTTATATGTAATATTGAGATTCATTTTGACATTATCATATAAGCATGGGATATAATTTTCTCCACCTCTGTCCCTAGTATTTCCCCTTTTTCTCCACTTTACTCTCCCTGTTTTCCTTCCTTTACTTGTCTTTCTTCTATTTATTTAGTTTTTAAATTTAGTTCTTTATAGATATATGTTAAGGTGAATTCACTGTGGTATATAAATATATGTACATAGCATAATTTGGTCAATTTCATTCCACTATTCTCTTTTCTCATTCCTTCTGCCTCCCTGTCAATACCTTTCCTCTGCTACAGTAATCTCCTTCTTCTTTCCATGGAATCCTGCCCTGTTTTTTCCCCTTATTTTGATCTAGCTTCTATGTATGAGAGAAAACACTTGACCCTTCATTTTCTGAGTCTGGCTTATTTCTCTTAGCATGATATTCTCCACTTCCATCCATTTACCAATAAATGCCATAATTTCATTTCTCTTTATGATCAAGTAAAATTCCATTATGTACATAAACCACATTTTCTTTATCCATTTTTCTGTTGAAAGGCATCTAGGCTGGTTCTATAGCTTGGCTATTGTGAATTATACTGCCATAAACATTGATGTGCCTGATTACTATTGCACACTGATTTTAGCTCTTTTGGATAAATACCAAGGAGTGGGATAGCTAGGTCATATGGTGGCCCTATCCTAGGATTTTTTTTTTTTTTTTTGGACTGAGGATTGAACCTAGGGTTGCTTAACCGCTGAGACATATTCCCAGCTCTTTATAATTCTTATTGTGAGACAGGATCTCACTAAGTTGCTGAGGACCTCGATAAATTGGTGAGGTTGGCTTTGAACTTGGGATCTTACTATCTCAGCCTCCTGAGCCACTGAGATTACAGGCATGCACCACTGCACCAGGCCAATTCTTAGTTTTTTGAGGAATCTCCATACTGCTTTCCAGAGTGGTGGTAGTCCCAGCAATAATGTATGAGTGTATCTTTCCCCTGACAACCTCACCAGCATCTATTACTATTTGTATACTTGATAACTGCAATTCTGACCAGAGTAAGATGAAGTCTCAATATAGATTTTATTTGCATTTTCCTAATTGCTAGAATTGTTGAAAATTTTTAAATATATTTGTTGGCCATTTGTATCTCTTCTTGTGAGAATTGTCTCTGTAGTTCTTTTGTCCACTCTTTATATATTCTGGATACTAATCCTCTGTTTGAGAATCAGATAACAATGATCTTTTCCCATTCTGTAGGCTCTCTCTTCACCTTTTTAATTGTTTCCTTTGCAACGCAGAAGATTTTTAATTTGATGCTTTCTAACTTATTGATTCTTGGTTTTATTTTTTGTGTTTTAAGAGTCTTGATAAGAAAGTTGGTGCATGTGTCATTATATTCAGGGTTTGAACCTATGTTTTCTTCTAGAAGTTGCAAAGTTTCTGGTCTTTGATCCACTTTAATTTTACTTTTGTGCAGGGTGAAAGGCAGGGATCTAGTTTCATTTTTCTACATATGAATATACAGTTTTCCAAGCACCATTTGTTAAAAGGGCTACCTTTTCTAACAAATATTTTTGACATCCTTGTTAAGCATCAGATGGCTATGAATATGTAGGTTTGTCTGTGTTTTCCATTCTATTTCCTGATCTTCATGCCTGTTTTGATGCCAATATCTTATTGTTTTTGTTACTATAGCTTTGTTGTATAATTTGAAATCAGGTATTGTGATACCTTTGGCACTGCTTTTCTTGCTCAAGCTTGCTTTGGCTATTCTGGGTCTCTTATTTTTCCAAATACATTTTAGAAATATCTTTATCTTCTTATTTTTTATCTTTAATCACTTCAAATATGTTGTTGTATAAGACTTTTTGGAGTAGTTCTGTCTTTTCACGTTATTGTGTTGTAAATCCTTCTTTTTGTTGTGTTATTTCTCTGGGTTTTCATGAGCTATTTCTTTGTGTGGCTTGCTTATTTTTCATGTGTAGATTTTGGGTACTCTATCTAGGTGCTCTCTTCTGATTCTTGGTTTTATGAGGTCATCTGATTATCATTAGGGCTATTGTTCATTCTTAATTCTTGCACATGAAGGTTTCTACTCTTGTTTTGCTTGGTTGTATATTTAGGGATTTTTTTCCAGTATTTTTATTGGTTTGTGTTGTCAAAATCTGTGGGAATTTATCTCCATCAGTAAAGTTTTAGACATGGCTATCAAAACTGAGAAAAAACAGAGTGGACACTTTGCTCCCCAGCAACTTCACATAATATGTAAGCACCAACTGCTTCTAGCAAAGTGAAAATCTGGTCTTAATTTGCAAACATGCTAACTTGTCAGCCTTCTTCTCTTGAATCAGAAGCATACATGTCCCTATACAGTTCAGCAATGCATTCTCACTTGACTATGTGAGCAGTGTGGAATAAGGAAAGGCCTGGAGAGATTTCTGCTGAGCTGGAGAGAAAGTATAGAGCATGAGCTCCCTATTGTAACAGTCTTGTGCTGAGCAAATCAAGAACTTGCAGTTAAACAATGTGCTTGGAGCTCTAGTGTCTGAAATATTTTCCCAGACTTCCCCAGAGAGCAATCCTTAATAAGCTGCTAAGAGAAATGATCAAACTATCAGCATCACTTTGAGCAACTATACATGATACTTTCGCACTCGGTATTTGTAATAGCATAATGGTAGTATTACATCATCCACTAAAGAAAAAGGCAATGACTGACCAATGGCAGGGCTTTCTATAATATAGAAGCCATAGACAGAAAAGAAAAAGTAACATAATCCTCATATATTAGATAGCTGTAAAATTACAATAAAGGCAAGATAGTAAAAAAAAATCTTGAATCATGTATCTAAAAATTATAGCACAATTCAAAGCAGACATTTCAGGTTCACTCTGAGCCTAAAATAGTTCCTAATGGTGGTGTGGTGGTGTCTTAGTCTTCATTTTTCAAAAATAGATTTAATAGTATCATAAGAGTATGCACATTTCAAATTAGGAGCCCTTATCTGGAGCACGAAAATTATACTGAAAACCTTGGACAACGAATCCCAGACATCTCAGAAAAACTTTCTCTTAAGCAACATCAATTGTATCTGCAATTGCATAGAATCTGAGTCACTTTCCAGAAGGATTGAGAAATGATCTGGCTGGGTGGAAGATTTGGCTGTTATCTATCATACTGCACTTGGTTTCATTTCCCCATAGGGCCTTCAAGGGAGGTCAAATAGTAACAATATCTTTTTTTACCACTGTGCTAAGAGATAATTTTTTCTCCCCTCCTGGTTGGCCAAGGTTCAAATTCCAACTAACAATGACACATTACTTAATCACATACTGCCTGTTTCCTCATCTAAAAATATTACCTATTCCATGTGCTATGAGGAACAAATGAGTCAAACCATACTTGCTATTATTATTGTACTATAATATTATCACTTTTGTTATTTTGGACCTGCTGAAAAAAATTAAAATGATAATGATGGTACTGTTATAGTAACAGTACCATAATTGCACACAATATATAGATTGAGCATTCATGTAGTACCAGGTTGTTTATATTCAATACATTTTGTTTTCTTGACAATACTCCAAAGTAAGCTCTTTTATCCTCACTGTACAGATAATGAAAATGAAATTTAGTTTAGATGGTGACTATGGCTGTGGTCACTTTTAAAGCTTCCTCACTAACCTGTTTGGTGTCTGGGCTGGAAAGGTTCAAGAATCCAGGGAGTAGAGGAGCTGGAGCTGTTTTTCTCCCTTTGTGCCATCACCTCATGCAGGCATTCTGCAAGGCATCCTCAGAGAACCAGACTTCATGCATGATGGCTTAAGTACCAACAGTCACTCTCCCAAGGACTACTAGAAGAAGATGAGCAGTCTTTCCTTAAGCCTCAACAGTCACACAGCATCATTGTCCCTGTATTTTCGTGAAGGAGGCTCCCAGGTCCTGCTTGGGTTGAACAGTCGAGCTCCTAGACTCCACCCCTTGGTAGAAGGAGTATCAAAGAATCACACACATCCTTTCAAAATGTTCCTTAAAACCACCACAAGTTGCTGTAAAGCATAGGTATTACTATTATTCTTAGTATTATCTAGCTGTAAATCATTCTTTCTGGAAAGCATTAACAGTAAATGTAAAACATTTCACACCAAGTTGACTCTAAGGCTGCTTTCTCCAAATATGGAATTGTTACATTCTCAGGAAATATCCCCCAACCTTTGTATTAGCCAAAATAAAACATAACCTAGAAAGAAAATCCTTATAAAACATTCCTAAAGATGATGCCATCTCAAGCCAAGAACCTTTTTAAAAATTCATCCACTTAACAAAAGCTGTTCTCTACTTTTTCATCTGTGTGTTGACATGGGTAATCAAGGGACCATAAGAAGTATATTGGGTTATGTGGTCATTTAAAAATATCCCTGGTACTTGGATCCATACCATATGATCTATGTCTTTTAGTCATGAGGTATCCAGCCTGAAAATCAAGAAAAGAGAGAGAGATGATTTCTCCCATAAGGCTCCCAGGTCCTAGAAGCACAGCAGTTCCATTATGGGTGAAAGATGAGGTCCTGCTGAGAAAGGCTAACTGTCAAGCACAGGGTCTTTTAGGGAGTTACCTGCTTAGCCAAGACCAAATTCCAGGTCTTCTGACAGTCACCTCAATGCTTATTCAATTGTTGTATACATTTTGTCAAGATTATTGCAAAACTTGTGTGATTTTCTACTTGAGTATAAAATGCATTGAAAAGAATGATACTTCTGAATAGTTATTTCATAGTAAATGTCATGCTGATTATGCCTATTCTATGAAATTGACAGTGGTAATAATGTACCTTTCCAATGATGACAAGTTCTTTTGTCTCTCAAGTAAATTAACCAGCAAATATCATCAAATTATTTTATTCACTGCTACAGATTCACAATTCATAACTTTATCTAAATGCTTCTTAAATCTATTTATATTTTTAAGATTGTATAAATTTGAGGAACAAGCACCAGATTTAGAGCTCCATATTATTTAACTTAAAATGAACTCTTTAAAACTGGAAGGTTACTCATAAATTTCTTAAAGGCTAATCAATTCAATTAGTTGGATTTTTGTTTGTTTTTACAGGGGGTAATTAAGCAGTCTATGCTGCATGCTTTCTCAAATTTATATTTCACCTGAAATATTCTATAGTCTGATTCATTCTATAGTTTTTCCTATTCTCATCCCACTTCCCTTCCTTTCATTCCTCTTTGTCTAATCTAATAAACTTCTATTCTTCCTGTCTCAACCATAACCTTGTTGTGGGTTAGCATCCACATATCAGAGAACATTCAGCCTTTGTTTTTTTTGAGACTGGCTTATTTCACTTAGCATGATATTTTCTGTTTCCATCCATTTACCTACAAATGCCATAATTTCTTTTTTTTTTATTATTTTATTTTTTTTCCCAAAAGTTGCATTTTAATATTCTTTTCTATGGCTGAGTAATATCCCATTGTGTATATATACCATATTTTCTTTATTCACTCATCTGTTGAAGTGCACCTGGATTGATTCCATGGCTTGGTTATTGTGAATTGAACTGCTATAAACATTAATGTAGCTGCATTGCTGTAGTATGCTGATTTTAAGTCTTTGGTTATATATCAAGGACTGGGATAACTGGGTCAAATGGTCATTCTATTCCAAGTTTCCTAAGGACTGTCCATACTGCTTTTGTCTTTCCATAATGAAAAGGTGCAATTTTTAAACTAGAGATTTCAAAGCTACCCTGAACATTTTAGTTGTTATTTTTAATCTATTTCAGCTCCAAATTTTCTTTAGATCCTATATTGAAATTTATAGTATATCCTGTATTGAAATGTATAGTTCACGTTCCAGTTTAATATACATCATTTTGGATAAAGGGGCAGGAGTTACATTGCAAAACAATCACCTTTTTCTCTTTTTGTGCTTTGTTATGTAGCTCAAGCATTGTTTTAAAACCTTTAACACAATGCCCTTGGCATCCACCATGAGTTGACTACAATACACTCATTAAATGAAGACCATTTGAGACTTCTTGACCAGTACAGTAGACCACATGCTGATATCCTCAATCTTTAAAATCTTCTTAAAATAACAGCAAAAGAATTTTAAAATATATATATAACAGTATAATCCTATAAGGATAGAAGAATAGGGAAAAAAGTAATGGCTGAAAGTTGTCAACAAAATTTTTGGCAAATAGAAAATAGAGAAGTAGTGTATATGAAGTGCACATAGACAAAAAGCAAATCTACACTCTCTCCAGAGTTCTGGAGAGGCTTAGGACTTGGGACATGGGAGTGACAACAAGGGTACTGACTTAAATTCTGCATATTTTATCTTCGGTCTCTTTTTCCCCCATGTACTGAACTCCCAGAATAGAGTAGAGAACTCTCTTTCCACTCCCCCATTCTTTGGAGGACCAGGGTTGACCAGATTCCTTACTGATGAAGTTGGATGGGCTCCAGTGCAAAACCCTGTGATCTGATGTTTGGAGATTTCCCCATGTAACAAATATGTCCTTTAGCCCACTGATGTGATGCACAGAAGTTAACAAGCCTTATTCTTAAACCTAGAGCTCAAAAGCAGCTTTATATTGTCTCATTCTTAAGTATGAATTCCTCCACCAAGGCTCCCCAGACATTAAAGAAAATTTTACACCATGAAAAAGAAAACCAATATTCACAGGTTAAAAAAAATGCCAGTAGAAATGGATATTTAAGGAAATAAAATTTAATTAAAAAAACCACTCCTAATTCTAAATATCTCCAGAATGGCTCTTGCAGGCATTATGTTTTCTAAACATTGAATTAAAAAGGAACCAAGAGAAATGGAAAAAATCTCTTAAAAATATTGGAATACAACTGCCAAAATTTTCAAAAGAAATACAAATTTGAGAACAAGAAAAAACAAGAGAAAATAGAGAAAAATCAATGTATAAAGTTCAACTGTTGATTAACAAGGGCCATAGGAGTAAAGAGAAGACAATGAAAGGAATAATCAAAACACTTATACAAAAGAATACACCAGCACAAAAGGCAAATTGTTTCCCAAATAAAAGGATTATTTATTGTTAGGATAACATATTTTAAAAAAAACATTTATGGTTTTGTGAAATTTCACCACCAAGAAAAATAAAAAGTCCTGAAAATTTCTAGAGAGAAACAAAACCACAAAATGTCTGGGAAAGACAAGCATCAGAATTCTCTCCAGCAACACCAGATACCAGAAATTATGGGACAACGCCTTTTAAGAAAATATCCAGATAACTTAGGTCCAAAAGAATCAATATAATAAAACCCACAGCTGGTGCTCACCTGTAATACCAGTGAGTTGGGAGACTAGGGCAGAAGAATTCCAAAACCAGCCTCAGCAACTTAGTGAGGCCCTTAGCAACTTAGCATAACTCTGTCTGTAAATAAAAAATTTAAAAAGGGCTAGGGATGTGGCTCAGTGATTGTGCCCTTAGGTTTAATCCCTGGTACCAAAAGTAAATAAATAAATAAATAAAACTACAAAACAGCAGAAGAAAAAATTCTTTCAACCTAGAATTATTTACCCACCTAAATGATATCAAGTGACAGACTAGAATCCATTCAAAATTAAAATCTCAGAACATTTATTTCTTGCATACCTACCTTAGGAAAATACATGGATGTGCTCTTAAATGAAGAAATATAAAGGAGACATAATGTCAAAGAAGGGTCATTTTCATTCAAGAAAATAATTCAGAAAACACTTTTCAACAAACTAAGGCAGGAGAATGCTAAAACCAGATTCCTTTCACATATATTTTGGAAGGGAGATATTTGTGAATAAAGGAGACATGACTTAAGAGTTTCTAATTTTGCCCTGGGAAATTTGAAATGACCAAGGCATGCAAAAGCAGAGGGTGACTGTTATGGTTTGGATGTGAAGTGTCCCCCAAAAGCTCCCATGTGAGACAGTGCAAGAAGGTTCAGAGGAGAAATGATTGGGTTGTGAGAGTCTTAACCCAATCAGTGATTAACTGAGTGGTAACTGAAGTGGTAGGGTACAGCTGGAGGAGGTGAGAATTGGGGCATGGTTGTGGGAATATATTTGTATCTGGTAAGTGAACTTTCTCTCTGCTTTCTAATCATGGTGTGAGCTGCTTACCTCTGCCACGTTCTCCTGCCATGATTTTAAGCCTCACATTCAGCCCCTAGGAATGGAGTTGGCCTTCTATGGATGAAGACCCTAAGCCTCCAAATAAACTTTGCTCCCCTACAATTGTGCTGGTTGGGTTGTAAGTCACAGGAATGAAAAAGCTGACCAAGATAGCAACTGAGCACACAGTATGTCTGGACTGCAACTCTTCAGCAAAAATTAAAGTTATCTAACCAGCTAGGCATAGTGGGGAACACCTGTAGTCTCAACAACTCAAGAGGCTGAGGCAGGAGGATCCTAAGATCCAGGCCAAACTCAGCAATTTAGAGAAACTCTGTCTCAAAATAAAAAAAAAAAATAAAAGGACTCACTGGTAAAAATATCCCTGAGTTCAATCCTCAGTACCCAAAAGAAAAGAAAAAAAAGTTATCTAACCAGAAATAAATCATGATAAAGTACTCAGATATGGAAAAGCTGAGATAAAATAACGAATGATGAAAAAGTGTCCATCTAAACGTATAACATACAGCTAACAACTGTAGTGGAAATTCCTTTAACTGAATATAAATATAATAAGCATTGATAAAATAAAACTCATAATAAAATAGTTTTAAAAAATTGGAAACCAGGAAATGAGTGGTGAAAAGAATTATAAAAGTGGTATGTAAAGGACTCAGACAAAACAGTCTAAAATTAAAATATGTAAAAGTAATGATTCTTGACAATGTTTTTCCCATTAAATATTGAAGTATTTTTTAAAAGGACAAATCTTTTTTATATTAAAAAAAACTTTTTGTGACATTCCACAATTCCTTTTTTAACTTTTTTCTTATTAAATTCAATAATATATAATACTAAAAAAATTGAGATTGATTCTATTTTTATAAAATAAGTTTTTATTCTATATAATTATCCTCTCACCCATTAAAACATCTTTCTCCTATCTCCATATATGTGTCAGGCAATATTAATCAGCTTAATATTTATTTAAAGAGTTAAGAGAAACTTCCTTTGTGATTGAGGGGAGAGGGAAATAAGATTTTATTTTAAACCTTATGAGCTGGCTGAATTTTCTATACAGATGTATCACTTAACTCTATTAGAATTGTATATGAATTACATTTTAAAAAACACTTCAATATGCATGTTTTATCCAATTCAATGTTCACAACCACCCTGCAAAATAAATATAATTATCTGTATTTTAGGAAAATTGAGAGAGAATGAAAAGTGATGTGATTTTTCCCAAATGGCACACCAAATAAGGGGTTATTTTCAATCTCTATTATATATTTTACCAATTTACCTGGGAATGCCAATTGAGGATATGAAGATTAATAATAAAAGCAATCACTACCTGCAAGAAATAGTCACTAGAGTACAATAAGATGTTATATATTAATAGATGATTCATAGTTTTTCAAAAAAGTCTACTAAAGATTTATTGAGCATTCATATATACCAAGAACTATGAAAGACATTACAGAAACATATTTAATCATCATAACAATTTTCCAATGTAATTATTTTATTGATTTATTATTATTAACACACATTTATTGCACACATTAATTGAATTCACTGTGATATTTCCATGTGGGCATAAATTGTGCATTGATTGAGAGAGAATACATGATGCTTGTCTTTCTGTGTCTGGTCTATTTCAATTAATATGAGGTCCTCCAATTCTATCTGTTTTGCTGCAAATGATAGGATTTTATTCTTTTTTGTGACTGAACAATGCTTCACTGTGTATAATACCATATTTTCATTACCATTCATCTGTTGACAGGCACCTAGACTGATTCCATGGTTTAGTTATTGTGATTAGTGCTGTTGTAAACCTCGGCGTGCAGGTAACTCTTTTGTACTGACTATTTATTTGGATATATATCTAGGAGAGGGATGGATGGATCATATGGTACTTCTACTTTTATTTTTTTGAGGAAGTGCTACACTGTTTTCCATAGTGGGTGTCTAATTTACATTCCTTCCAATAGTATGTAAGGGTTTCTTTTATTCTACATCCTTACCAGTATTTGCTATTTTTTTAAAATGGCTATTCTGACTGGAGTGAGAGGATATCTCAATATAGTTATTGTTTGCATTTCCAAGATGGCTGATTATAGTGAGCATTTTCTCATATATTTATTGGTCATTTGCATTTCTTATTTTGAGAAGTGTCTATTCAGATCATTTTCCCATTTTTAAATTGGATTACTTTTTGTTTATTAACTGGTTGATTTTTAAGTGTTGATAAGTTGTTTGAGTTCTTTATATATTTGGGATATTAACCATCTTCCAGATGAATAGTTGGCAAATATATTCTCCCATCCTGTACATTGTCTCTTAACTCTGTTGATTGCTACTTTTCCTTTGCCAGAGACTTTTTCATTTGATGCAATCCCATTTGGCAATTTTTGCTTTTGTGTCTTGTACTTTGGAAGTCCTTTCCAGAAAAATCTTTTTCTGTACCAATATCTCGAAGTGTTTATGATTTCCTCTAGTAGTTTCAGAGTTTCAGGTCTTACATTAAAGTGTTTGATCCATTTTAAGTTGAATTTTGTACAGAGTGAGAGATGAGGGTCACATTTCAATCTTCTGCATGTGGACATCCTATTTTCCCAGCACCATTTGTTCAAGAGGTTGCCCTTTCTCCAGTGTATGCTTTTGGCACCTTTGTCAAGAGTCTGTTGGCTATAGATAAGTGGGTTTGTTTCTGTATTCTCTATTCTGTTCCACTGCTCTTTGTGCTTATTTTTATTCTCATATCATGCTGCTATTTTTTATTTTTTTTTAAACTGTAACTCTATAGTATGTCTTCAAACCAGGTTCTGTGATACCTCCAGCTAGGTTCCTTTTTGCTTCAGCTTGCTTTGACTATATAGAATCTTTTATGCTTCAATTTTTAGAATTGATTTTTTCTAATTCTATGAAGAATGTCATTGATTTTTTGATGGATGTTGCATTGAATCTATGAATAGTTTTGAGTAGAATGGCCATTTTAACAACATTCATTCTTCCAGTCCATGAATATGAGAAATACTTTCACCTTTTAGTGTCTTCTTTGATTTCTTTTTTAAGTGCTTTATAATTTTCACTTCCTTAGCTAAATTTATGCCTAGGGGTGTGTGTGTGTGTGTGTGTGTGTGTGTGTGTGTGTGTGTTGCTATTGTAACTGGGATTGCTTTCATGAATTTTTTCTCAGGAAATTCATTATTGGTATATTGAAAAGATACTGATTTCTGTATGTTGACTTTGTATCTTACTGAATTTATGTATTAGTTCTAATAGTCTTTTGGTGTAGTCCTTAGATTTTTCTACATACAGAATCATATCATCTGCAAATAGACAATTTACTTCCTCTTTCCTATTTAAATCTTTTATATCTTTTTGTATCTCTTATATCTTTCTTTTGTTATTTACTCTGGATAAGATTTCTAAGAGTGGTAAGAGTGTACAGCCTTGTCTTGTTCCTGATTTTAGAAGAAATGCTTTTGGGTTTTGCCCATCTAGTATTATGTTGGCTGTGGGTTTGTATATTTATCCTTTATTATGTTGAAGCATGATCTTTCAATATCTAATTTGTTCAGGGTTTTTATCATGAAGAAATGTTGAATTTTATTAAATGCTTTTTCTGCATCCATTGAAAGTATATAATTTTTATCCTTTCATCCTATTTGTGTGTTGTATTACATTTATTGATTTATGTATGTTGAGCCATCTTTGAATTCCCAGAATGAAACATACTTGATCATTTGATGTGCTGTTCAATTCAACTTCCTAGTATTTTGTTGAGGGTTTTGAATGTGTGTTTATCAGGAAAACTAATCTATCATTTTCTTTTTTTGCTATAAACATGTCAGGTTCTGATAACAGCTTCATGTTAGCTTCTTAGAATAAGTTTGGAAGGGCTCTTTCCCTTTAAATTGTATGCAGTATACTCAGAAGTATTAATATTAGTTCTTATGTAAAGGTCTGGTAAAATTCAGCAGTGAAGCCATCTGACTTCCTCAGTGACCCCACTATTCATTCAAAAGTGTGTTGTTCAATATATATATGTATATGCATAATTTCTAAATTTTCTCTTGTTGATTTCTAGTTTTATTCCACTATGATCATAAAAGATACAGGATATGATTTTAATTGTTTTGGGTTTGTTAAAACTTGTTTTGTTGCCTAACATGATGTATTCTAGAGAAAGTTTCATGCTGATGAAAAGAATATGTATTCTGAAACTTTTGGAAATGAATGTTCTGTAAATATGTTGTCCATTTGGTCTAGAGTGTAGTATAACTCTCATTTTTTATTGATTTGTTTGTCTAGATGGTCTATTCATTGATGAGCATGAGACATTGAAATATCCAACTATTCTTGTATTGGAGTCTCTCTCTCCATTTAGGTCTAATAGTGTTTGTTTTATAAAGTTGGGCACGCTAATATTAAGTTGAAACCATATTTCTTCTTCATGAATTAACTCCTGGTCCATATATATAACTTTGTCTTCTTATTACTTTTTGTCTTAAAGTCTATTTTGTCAGATATAAGCATAGCTCTCCTGCTAGTTTACAGATTCTATTTCCTTTGGGATGGTATCAGCAACTTTCTCCTGAAAATGTATCTTGAAATATTGCTTTGTAATATGATACAATGCTGAGTTTATTTACAGATGGGTACTGTACTGTAATCTCCCTGTAGTTTCTTTGTCTATGATTAGTGAGTTTGGGCACAGAGTAAACCATTTTGAGTCAGAGAGACCCACTGTCTCTGTGGGTCACCCAAAAGTGAGAAAATTCTAGCATTTTCAGGGAGGTGTGGTACAGGTAGCATTATGTAGAGTAATCATAGAGGTTAGCATAGGTAACTCGGTGATTACAGTGGGAACTGTGGCCTTTTGCAGGTGATGAGAGATTCTTTAGACACTGTAAATATTGGCTGTTACTTAAATGGGATTCTGTTATTGGCTGTTGGTAACAGTGAGGGGCCCGAAATATTTTCACTGATTAGAAAATGATGTTGGTCCTGGTCCTTCATGGGGAGAGATGGAGGCAGAGATTATAGTACCACCTCTGTAGCACTCACACCCAGTCTTGTTAACAGTAAGTGTTTAAGGAAGACACCGGGGCTGACTGATGTGGACAGCATGAATAGTGTTATTTCTCTTTGTTGCTAATACTATGGGCATGCCCACCCAGGAGCAGAACCTCAGGGAATCCCAGCTGTGAATTCTTGGGGATGGAGCTGCAGGAGAGGCTTTTCTCCTTCCTGTCTGTTTTAGTTGGAGTGCCAAAAAGGAATTGAATGAGAGGGGTCATGGTTTGTCAAGGAAAGATTTCTCTCAGCTGAGGTATCTCTCTCTATGAGTGAGCAAGAGCTGAACACAGCTGGCTCTGGACTAAGTTACTTCTTGTACCTTCTTAGGCTGTGTGGCTCAGGAGCAGGGCTACAGCCAGGGCTGTGGCAATGTTGCTCAAAACTGCCTCATCAGGCATCTATGGGTAGGTAATCAGAGGAAACTCAGGGTTCTTCCTCTGCCTGGCTGGTGAAAGGTACCTGTGCATTGATGCAGGGAGAGGATTGATGGAAACTGCACTGATAACTGCCTTCAGTTCTCAGAACCACATGAAATCACACACAGCTAGATGGCCACGCCCCAGGTCTCAGTGCGCAGGTTCCCTGATTCCCTGATTCTTGAGGACTGGACTCTCCACTCCCCTCCATGTTGCAATACACATTTCCCACTCTGTAGCACTCTCAGTGGGATTTTGTTAGAGTCGGTTCAAGAGCAATATGCGGTACCCATTTGGGTACTTTAAACTTCCCTTACTAGTTTTCAGAGTCCTTTTTTTGAAGGGTCCAATGTAATTATTTTAATTCATGTCTTTTCATTTTTATTCTATGAAGTATTAGGTATTAGCAGTTGAGTCTAACAAAATGATAAGGTATGCTTGTGCTTATTTTTTTCCTATCCTTAATTATTGGATGCATATACATCGTTTCAATATGTGCTGTGTTAAGGATCACAGTAAGTGAGAAATAAATAGATCATTAGAAAAGAAAATAAGTGGTAAAGTAAGGACTCACTACTTATATTGATTGTTGTTGAACATTAGAACCCATCTGGACTTTAGCCAAGACATCCATGAGACTAACAGCTGGAAGATCTAAGACTTTAGATCCTTGGCCTCATATCAAATGAGTTTTACTTTTCATGGAAATACATAGTCCAATTAGGG
The DNA here is from genome assembly GCA_028644305.1 of Xerus rutilus. Taxonomy (NCBI): domain Eukaryota; kingdom Metazoa; phylum Chordata; class Mammalia; order Rodentia; family Sciuridae; genus Xerus; species Xerus rutilus. The sequence continues at coordinate 56,412,098 of CM053400.1, forward strand.
TATTTCCATTATTTTTATAGTATGCTAAAATAATGGGACCCCTTTCCTAAATTTGTGAAGCAATACCTGCAAATTCTTTGCTCAAAGCCCTTTGCCTGTGAATTCTGATTTTTTGATTTTTAGTTGTGTTCTTTCATAGTCAGTTCAGGCTGCTGTAGCAAATTTCTATTAATTGATTGGACTAAAATACAAGTATGTATTTCTCAAAATTCTGGAAGCTGGAAGTGTGAGAGTAGGGTATCCGCATGTTTGGGCTCTGGTGATGGCCCTCTTCCAGCTGGCAGATAGTACTTTATCTCCATATACTCACATCATGGAAAGAAAGAGAGAAAGAGTGCTCTGAGGTCCTTTTTATTAGGACACTGACCATTGGTGAGGGCTCCAGTCTCATGATCTATTGTCTTCTAAAGGTCCCACCTTCTAATAGCGTTACCTTGACAGTTAGGATTACAACATATTAAATTTGAGGGGACACAAATTCTATCCATAACATGTCCTTAGCTACAGATGTCTTAGCTACAGATAGGTGCGGAAAAGAACTGGCCTTTTTTCACATAAGGCAAAAAGAAGTTAGAATCAAATTTTTGCATAGACCTAAACATTTTCCTTAGAAAAATTAATGAAATAATCAGAAGAACATACCACCCTTTTGTACAGGTCACTGGCAATCTCTGCAGGAGTCTGGTTGTCACATGTGTTACAAATCTTGTCTCTAACCTTAGTATTAGTGAGCTTGACTAGCTATGGCACTTCAGAGCATTCTGATATTTAAAGATTTCTACATTTCTCTAGAGGACTAGGAAAAACATGGATTGTATCTGGATCTTGTAGGGCATTAAATTTGACAAAGGTGAAAAGCAACAAAATTCTTGGACCAGTTTCTCTTTTTTTTCTTTTTCACTTTCTCCCTCCCTACTCCCCTTTTTTTCTTCTCTTTTGAGACTGGGGATTGAACCCAAAGACATTCTACCACTGAATTACTTTCAGAGCCCTTTTTATTTTTTATTTCGAGACAGGTTCTCACTAATTTGCCCAGGCTGGTCTCAAACTTACAAGCCTCCTGCCTCAGCCTCCTGAGTCACTGGGATTACAGGCAATGCCACCATAGCCAATGACAAGTCTAGTTTTGATATTCTGAAATTGCTATCCCATTGTGATCAAAAATCAAAATAGGATTTTTCCAGATAGAGTAACTCCCATGTTTGGCAAAATTCAAAACATAAAGTGAAGTAGAGAAAAGAAAAGTAAAAAAGCATCCTTATAACCTAACAAAATCTACCAAATTTTATAAGCATTTTATTGATTCAGACTATCTTGCCACACTGATTAAACTTTCCAAGTTATTTTTTATTTCTCAATTTTGTATATGTAATATGTAGCATGTGAGGAGCTAACTTAAATTCCAACTTTTCAAAATCCTGATACCTTTTGTGGAAAGAACTAAGCAAATCATGTTCTCCTCTGTTCAATGGGGCATAGGGAATAGTGGTCTTCTCCCCTCGTCATGTGCTGAAAGATGAAATTATTCACTTCTTAGATCTACAAAGTCAGTCCAGCATGGAGACAGCCTGGCCTTGTGCATACATGCACTTAATGAATATTTCTGGATGATGCTTAAAGCTCTTAAAATAAAGTGCTAAATAATAACAATCATAGACTTTGGCAGTGTTCCCTATTAGCACATCTTCAGCTGTTATATGAGCAGCCCTAAGTGAAAATTAGCCCATGGGGCCCCTCTAAACACTCTGCTAAAAATAAGCTGCCTCATCTCTCATTTCAATGTTCATGAGGTCACAAGCCGCTCATACACTCCAAGTGCTTGTCATGTCAGTGCTCTTGAGCTCAGGAAGATGACTTCCAAAAAATTTCAATATTTAGATCCTAATGGATTCCAAGAAATAGAATATCCTTGTCAGTACTGAAAAACACATCGAGTTTCTGATCACTGATTATGCAAAATCCAGGTATAAATCAATATGGTGTGAGGTGTTTAGTAAAGATTTGTCATTGCTTGCTTGACACTTGCCCAAAGACTTAAGATGGAGCTTTGCATCCTGCAGAAGCTTAACATATATTTGATATTATTGCTATAAATTCAGGAAAAAGTTCAGAATAGAAAATCAAAAAGGACCTGAGACATGCCTATGTCATAATATAGACTTAGGATTTAAATTAGATAAAATAGGTCAAGTTCAAAGTACAGTACAAAATGTTACTTGCTAGTAGTCTTGTTCTTTATCTGCCTGAAATACTTCATTTTTAAATAATTTTTTTGGTATTTTGATTTCTCAAAATATGTGGAAACCATATTTTTTTCAGCAGTAAGTCATACAATCTTCTCGAAGTTGAACATTTTTTCTCTCTCACTAGTTTAAATGGCTATGACTATGTCTATTTTAAACTTCCTTCCTTCCTTTCTTTTTTTTTTTTTTTAATGCGTCTCCAGTGCTGAGACAGCTTGCAACAGCTTGCAACATTTGTCCTTTCCTCTAGCCCCAAGTAACCTCTGCCAAAAGTTAACCAGATCCTTTGGATGATAAGTAGACTGCATTGACACACCAGAACTCATGTATCACCCCAGGTCAGCATCAAGTTCAATGTGTCAATGCCAGAGACTTCTCAAAAAAAGAGAGTGAGAGTGCCACATCTTACTCTTTCCAAACATATCACCTTCTTTCACTAAAATGTTCCAAGTATTAAGCACCCTCTTTTCCATTATTAATGACCCATGATTCATCAGTCTCCAAGATCCCTTACTAAATTAATCTAAATTCAGTTAGATGCCCTCATCTAATAGATCCCACAAGCCCAGAGCTAGTTGGGGAAAAAGTAAAATATCAAGTCCATATTCTTATAAATATTCAAGCTTGCATATTTTCTTCCACAGTTCATCTTGCTAATGTCAGCCTCCATAATTTATTGACCATGTAAAAATATTTTAGCATGGAAAGTGGAGAAAATGAGTGAGAATAAATCATCCAGTGCTCTTCCACAGGCCACAACACTGTCCAGAAGACCTTCCTCTTTAATTTTGCATTCAAGCGCCAGTTGAGACAAATTGGTTAGCAGTTCATCATGGGAGCAATTCCAGAGCTCATTCATTCAGACTCTAAGGACTTTTCAGTGTCACCAAACACAGCCAACACATATTTGGTGACCTCAGGAAGAACACAATATTTGGAGGTTTAGAAAAACGACAGAGTATGCCTCAGTCCTTAAAATTCATCACCTAATTTCCTCTATCTCCTTTCCACTGGGTAAGAAACATCTGTCAACACATGTGCCATTGACCTGTTATTCTTCCAAATGTGGTTATTGAGCTTGACTCTCTATACTCCGGCAGAGGAAAGTCATTCTGACACATATGCAGGCACCATGGGGTAACACAAGGTATGCAAGGGTTAAAATCACTTACCCCTCACCCCCACCCCTGCGAATCTACCTAGAGGGAAAACTATGTATTGTTTTAAACAACATGGCTCTTTCCCATAATCCTATATATTAGAAATTTACATTGTAAAAGTTCACTTATTTATTTTTTTCTAACAGAACAACATATGTTATGCTTGCATTTGAAACCAATCGCAGAAGAAGGGCCTGCATGTGAATACAATTGGCTGGGAGTTCACATTTCCCTTAGACAAAATTTTGAGCAAAACACATGTTTTTCCATCTAAGTTAGAAGATGGAAAATCATGCATTATTTTTTAGGCTTTTGTGGCATGCCATTTAAAATCAATGCATATTTCTTCATGCACATTTTCACAAATGTCAATGTTGATATATCCATCACATCTGATGTATTCAATCCCTTCAGCACCTGGAGAACTTGTGCTCTCGAAAATATTTCCCCCTTCTAACTTTTCAATTTGCTCCTGAGAATTGTAATTCTTCTTGACTAGTGATAAGTGAGAAACAGAACCCTCCATCTTCATTTCCTGCTAAAGAAATAGGAACATTTTTATATCCTTACTTTTAATTTCATGACTAAAGAATGGCCATCCCACGCACTGCTGCTCCAGAATAATCTCTGCTCTTAAAACTCAAAAGGAAAGTAGAGCCAATCAGCTATCAGTTATAGATGACATAAAATAGTCTGGTATAAACCAAGATTGCTAAATGCAGGGACTACTTAATCAAAAATATATTGCAAATAAACCAGGAGACATCATTATTTTGTCAGAAAAATATTCATTTATTCTTGTATTTAGAGGAAGAAAAGAAAGCTTTCTCAAAAATTCTGTTTAAAAAGAAATAAAATTTGGCTAGAAGAGGCAAATTGTAGGCTCTCATTTTAGCTATACACATTCAAGAATAAGGTTACCAGGAAGCCAATCAGACACTGATTAGAAACGAGAGAGAAAAGGACATGCCCCAGGAGCAAAGTAATCTATTCAATATTAGGAATGGCAGGATGCCAACGGTAGATGCATAAGATGCATAAGGAGAGTGACTTTCTTCAATTTCCGAAAAAGGGATAGAGGTGAGCAGGCTCTGTAGTGTTTTCTACGAGCACCTGGAGAGATGTACAGAGTTTTATCTTTATTTCTTTCTAGTACATGATTGATTTTGAAATGGGATGGGCAGAAAATCTATTCATAGCACTGAAAAAATAAATTAAGTTGAGAGACTATGTACTTATACTTGATATCTGAGTAAGGAGTAGTGAATTTAAAAATCAAGAGCAAATTTTTATTTTGTAATATGCTGTCAGAAGAAATGTGCCTTTATTCAGCTTTTTCTATATATCATTTCTCATGCCCTTGGCTAATATCAAATATAATATTTCTAAGTCAAGTGACTTTATACATATAAATAATAAATGTCTCTCTTTACAGAAATATCTCTGGGCTATAGTCTTGGTGATAAAGTCTCTTTATCCATAAAATATGTCAATACTTCAAATTAGACAATGAAGACATTTTAACTACAAATAGTATGATACATATAAAATTGTTAAATAAAAAAATCTTAATTTTCAAATCTGTTGAAATTAAGAGGGACACTACAAAAATTAAACCTTGGTAGTGAATAGAAATACATAAATTGAATAAGCATTTATGAGCAACTCAATCATCAGCATTGACTCCAGACTTTTCAGAGCCCCGGGTAAAAGGAAGTGGTTTGCAAACTAGCATTTCAGATTATTAGATCAATTTTAATCTTTATTTTTGGCACAAAGAGAGGGAACACAAATTTCAAGTAGGAGCAAGAACCTCTCTTTATTACTAAGGTTTTCTTTTCATTTCAAACTGTATGACAACACAAATGATTAATTCAGATGACTTGAATCTTTGCTATAGAATGAGTAAATACATAGTTCACCAAAAGTTAATATAAGTTTAACAATCACAGTAAATTGTAGGTCAGGCCAGGCACACATTTAGCACTGTATCCATAGGTCCTTGCTGGCCATTGGTGAGGCTTTAAGCCAAGTGTGACCATATGTTCTAAGTTTGTGCCTGGGAAAGTTTCATTGTAATATTGCTCCTTTTCCTTCTCAAAAGAATCCTGGTTTGGATGATAAATTTTACACCCACATTATCTAAGCCCCAAGTGGCTGACATGGTGCCGCAGTAAGAATTCTTTTATTTTCTCCTTTTCTCTGTGTTATGTCTCTGATGGACCCACACTAGTCTGGCCTACTGAATAACAATATCATTACACTCAATAAAGAGAATAAAGGGCTTTACAAGTTTCTCTGTCTATAATGACTCCAAATTTAATCCTTCATATATTCTTTATTCTTCTTCTGTAAAGGGATCAGCACTCTTACTATTTCTAATTGTGATCTCTTAGATATGTGTAGACCAAATTCTTCCAGAATGAAATTGTGCAATGGACTCTAAGTCTGTGATTTGGGGCTACACTCACCTTCCTGGACACACTCCATCAGCCCTCATGGTAACTTTCCTCTATGCTTGCCTTCGTTCACAATTGTCCACCAACCCAGAGCATGAGCAGTTACATAACTGCATATAATTAAGATTGAACATGAGTAAAGTATAAAGTTCCACACCTGTGACAAATTGTTGCATGAATGAGGAATTTGTTATTTACTTCCCTGTGCTCATGATAGGTTATTTGCATCTGGGAATAAGAGAAGATAGTTAAAAGACTGAATTGATTTCTGAACTGATGCTAGCATAAAGATATTTTCATAGAAGGAGCTGAACTTGAGATGTTAAGACTCAATTCTTGGATATTAATGGGTTCAAGGACACCAAAAATGTTCAAGATGCAATTTTAGGTGGTATGTCTTACTTGATAGTCAGCCTAGTTTCTGGGGGCTTATGACTCAAGTTCCTCTTTGGAATCCTAGAACCCAGATCTAGGCTGAACCTGAGTGGAGAGAGGTTCTGCTGCCTCTGATGGGAATTCAAGGAGTCACCTTGATAAAGGTGGCAACAAGAAACAGCAATGACAAATGCCATCTACAAAGCCAATGGGCACAGCACCTGGGCATCAGTGCTGGCTGTTTCTAACAGGCTTTGATAGTAATAACAGCTGCACATAACACAATCATCAGGGGTGGGGAGAATGGAGAAGGCCAATAATCAGCCATAAATCGTCAGCCTTCACCAGTGATGGGAAGATAGCAGGAGATGCAGATTGAGAAGAATGGAGTTTTGGAGTTAAAAACACTATACTCTATTGTCACTCAACCTGGTGTGACCTGTAGAAATTAGGATATATGGGATCATGATCAGTTGCCTATTTCCTTCACCACTCTTAGGCAGGCAAGAGCTTCCTGACAAGAACATTAAGTTCAAGGTGGCCAAGAGCTGTATGTGTCTATTTCATGACAGTTGAGCAACAATTTGAAAGGATAGAGAACATCTGTTGGATGCCTTTCCATAATCATGTAATTTAATCTTACTACAAACACTACAAGTTCTGAATTCATGAAACCCATTTTATAGATGACTAAAATGGGTCTCGGAAACATTTGAGCAATTTGCCCACAAATAAATAACATAGCTGAGATGTGAGCACAGATCTGACTAACTCCAAGCACTGTTCCCATTAGGCTCCACCACCTGGCTGGGAATCCAAGACAAACAATGGAAACAGCTGCCATAAACACCAAAGACCACTCCCTATCTCCTGCCCCCTGCAGAGGGAAGCAGATGCTGAGCACAACATCCTCAGCTCTGGGCTCCAAACCCAAAACATCCTCAGCTCTGGGCTCCAAACTTTCCGTGTCTGAAGCTGGAATCCAGCGCTGCTGACACTGCTGCTGAGCCTCACCACGTCTCTGCTCTGAGGGCAGCTTCTAGTAAAGAATGTCAATAATCACTGTGAATGGAGGATTGACTCAGCCCAGAAAATGAGGCCAGAGCATTATAGTTCTGGCAGACCACTGGTGCTGTGATACCGGGAGGCACATGCTGTTCGCATAAAAAATAAAAAATAAACAAATTATCTGGAGGTTTTTAGCTTCTCCTGTCCTGGCTCCCAGGGTTCCTGATCCAATCCTCATAGTTCCAAATGTGATTTCCTTGTTAAATACTCCGAAATCAGGTGAGGTATCAGTTGCATGAATGGATGTGACTGAATCTCCAAAACACTAGTCAAGCACTAAGAAGAGATGTGACCCTGGTTACTACAGGCCCAGCAGTTCCATATGAAGATGGATCTTCATGGGAAAGCGAACCATCACAGGAAGGGCTATAGAGTGGGAAGGCTCTTTAATAGGCCTCGCAGATGTCAAAGAATGAAGAGCAATTTGAAAAAATCATGATCATGAGGTCAAGGGTCGACTTTTCTACTGGCTGAATTACTGGTAGGTAATTCCATTTTTCTGGGGTTTGCGTAGGGGTGGCTACTGAGGATTTAACTCAGGGGTGCTGCACCACTGAGCTATATCCCTAACCCTTTTTATTTTTTGAAACAAGGTCTTGCTAAGTTGCTAGGGTCTCCTAACTAAATGACTGAAGCTAGCCTTGAGCTTGCAATCCTCCTGTCTCAGCCTCCCAAATTGCTGGGATTACCTGCGTGCACCACTGCCACCTTGTAGTTGGTTGGTCATTTTTTAGATATTCGAATCAACAACAGGGTGGTTTTCTTTAACATTAACATGAATAAAGACCGACTTGTTCTTTAAATGCCATTACATCAATGCTGTGAAATATTTCTAAAAAGTACGAATACATTTCTAATATTTCTTTTTTGTATGTTTCCATGTGGAAAAAGAAAACATTTATGTATTTGTACTAATATTTATTGAGCATCTATTATTTGCTGTTCTCTATACTAAGCTTTAACGCTATTATCTCAATCATCTGCAAAATATTTGCCAAGTATTTTATAAATAATAGGTTATATTCATTGAACATCTACTTTGCACTGTTTGAGTGGTTTATTTAACTTAACCCTCCATAAACTTTATACTATTTTCTGCATTTTATAAATAGCAACAGAAATAATAAGGTGGTGGTTATTTAAATGTAATAAGAGATACCATATTATTGCGAAGTTTCTCTGACGGGCATTGTGCTAAATACTTTTCATGCATTGAGCAACTCTGAAAAAACAAGTACTATCGCTGAACTCTTCATACGTGAAATATCTGGTTAAGAGAGCTCAAGCAGTTTGTCCCAAATTACACAGTTAATGAAGATTAAAATCCAGTCAGTTTGTTTTAGTGTCTACCGTTTTAACCACTGTATAGTATTTCCTCATAGCTTAGGAACCTTAATACTCAGAAAAGCTTCTGGGATCACAGAGCTATGAAGAATAGACTTAATGAGAAACCAGTCTCAGAGTTTTGTTTATTTGCCTTTGTTTTTTACCACAAAGCCCATGTTTTCCCCACTTCATGACTAGTCTGGCATTCTGTGGAGTATTTCTTTGGCCTGATATTCTACTATAAGGCTCTCAGTGCAGACTCTTAATTATGAACACCACTGCATCCCCTTGTGTACATCTCAGGAGAATAGAGATTCCCAGCCCTGAGGACTCAGCTTTCTGGGCACACTGACAGGCTGGGGATGCTGCTTCAATGAAAAACAAGATTCTGAAAGGTTCTGTGAATAGTGCAAATAAATTGAACACTTTGGCTTAGATAAAAGTACTACAGCTTGAAATATCTTTTCATGTGAATTTCTCTGACGGAACATGCAAATGAAATCTTGTTTTCTCTAAGAAATACCATTTGCTAAGTCAGCTAAACAGCTGAGTGACCATGGTACTTGATTAATCCCACAGTGAGTTTTCAAATGGTTTGTTCCAGTTATGTGAGCATAAGTTCATAATGATGGGGAAACAAGTGCTCTCTTCTTGGAAGTATTAGTATGTCATATTCATCAGTTTCTGGTCCTGAGGTAGATCCAGAAAACACATCCGTTTGCATTTCCTTAATGGCATTCTTAAATAGGACATTCAAACTGAAGTAGGCAATGTGCTGCTTCACCTGCACTGTGGTTTTGGCACAAATTTAGAACTTATCTGTTGTTCAGTGGAATTTCATTCTGAAGTTTCATTAATGATTTATATCTCCTAAAATTCTGATGAGTATGTTTTCAATGAGATCTGTATTCCTTATCAGTCACTTTCCAATCCTTTCATAGGACTGTCTGGGATGTGTTGAAGTCAAATGCAAGGAGCAATTCCTCATTGGGTATAAAAGCATGCTCCCCTCATCAGGAAATACAAACACTGAACTCTGCAATGGGTGTTTTGATTTAAAGGCATGAAGCCTTACTAAAGCCCCATTCACTCTAGGTTACAGTCAAATATGAAATATTATTTGATATATGTATGTTTTCAGAACCCTACCTTCCTGTCATGATATCTATAATTCATAGCAATATGTGCAAGGGTGTGTGTGTGTTTGTGTGTGTGTGTGTGTGTGTGAGAGAGAGAGAGAGAGAGAGAGAGAGAGAGAGAAATAAATCCCATGTATAGACGCTCTTCTACTTGAGATGGGGCCACATCTTGATAAACATGTAAGTTGGAAGCATCTCAAGTGGAAATGAATTTAGTATATTTAACCTACCCAACTCTGTGGCTTAGCACACTGCACTGGAGAGAATCATTTGTTCAGCTCATGCTCTAGCTGACTGGGAGCTACAGCTTGCTGCATGCCCAGTGTGGTGAGAGAGAACCAATCACACATCACTATCTGGGAAAATATCAAAATTCAGAATTTAGAGTGCAATATCTACTGAATGTGCATAGCTTTCTCACCATTGTAAAGTTGGAAAATTGTAAGTCAAACTGTCATAAGTCAGGGACCATCTGTATCTGTACACTCTGGATGCTGCTTCTTAGCTGTATCTACTTCCAACCCATCTTCTGTGTTACTTTGGAGCAATTGCTTTTACAAGATTATCTAGAGCAAGCTTAAAACATTCATATCCTATGTGCAACCAACAAAAACTGCATTATATTGTTAACTATTGTGTGATCTCATTTTCCTTATGAATTTATAAGACTCTGAAGGATAGAGATCAGCATCTTTGGTCACTTTGTATTCTGTGTGGCCTAATACAGTGCTCTGTACACAGTAGGTTTGAAATATATGGTAAATAACTGCATAGTAGTTTGCTACTTGAAATTAGATTATAATAACCTGGTGTGGCAGCTCATGCCTGTAATTCCAGTGGCTCAGAAGGCTGCAGCAGGAGGACTGCAAGTCTAAAGCAAGCCTCAGCAACCTTTAGAGGTCCTAAGCAACTTAGTGAGACTCTACCTCAAAATAAAAAATAAAAGGGGCTGGGGAGATGGCTCAGAAATTGAGAGCCCCTGAGTTCAATCCCTGGTACAAATAAAAAGAAAGAAAAGAAAAAAAAAGGAATTCAAATTAACTAATACATTTAATGAAACTTGAAACAAAATGCTAATGGCACTGTGTGAACTTTGAGAAGATAATTTCCAGGGTTATCCAGGAGAATACACATGCAGGGCTGGTAGGTGGGGGTAGGAGGATAGGGAAGCTATTCCTCCTCTGGAAAGCTAAGATAGTTAAAACAGTACAAAACTAATATCAGGATAGACTGAAGAATAAAACAAAATAAAAGTGTATGAATCAGCCCAGGCATATGTGAAAAGTTCATTCATAATGTAAAAGTGACATTTCATGTAAATATGCAAGTAATTGATTACTTAATAAGTAGAATAATTTTCTAAATATTTAGAACCTTAAATCCTTGTAAATTTTCCATAGGTTGAAGATTTGCTTATATAAAATATTTTTAAGTCCTTGAAAAAATATATCAGTGAATAAACCTTACCAGGGTGGGCATGGCTTTTCTATATACAGATATTAAATAATTTGAATTCTGTGAAACTACTGTTATGTTTTGGATCTTAAACGTCTCAACAAGGCCCATGTGTTGAAGGCTTTGTCCCCAGCTGATGCCACTGTTAGGAGATGGTAAAACCTTTAGGATGGTAGAGCCTGGTGGAAGGTCACTGGAGCTGGGCACTTGAAGGACATTTTGGGGCTCTGACACCTTCAACCCTCCTTCTTAGTTTCCATGAACTGAGAGCTTTGCTTCACCACATGCTCCTACTCTGATGTTCTGCCTTGCCACAGGCCCCAAACCAATGAGGCCAAGTGACCATGGGGTGAAACCTCTGACATGAGTCAAAATAAATCTTTCTGCCATTTAAGTTGGTTATCTCAGGCATTTTGTCATAGTGACAGAAAGCTAAGACAAGTGTTTCTGGTAAAAAGTGCCATAAAGCTAAACTGAGGGAACTATTTCAAATATGAAGGAGCTCCACATCATTATTATTGTTTTATATGAAATATTACATAACTAATAAGAAAAAATAAAAATTCAATGAAAACATGAGCAAGAACATAAAGCAACAGACATATTATAAAAGAAGTGCATATGACTACTATAAGCAATATATTCAACATTACTAGTATTCAATGAATAATTGAGATTTCGTCTTTACTAAAGGAAGAGTTTTGTTCATTAAACAGAATTTACAAAGTAGTCCTGTGTGTGTGTGAGAGAGAAAATATATTGCAAAGGTGATTTCAATTACTAGTGAGATAAATTATTATTCTGCTTTATGACTTTCTAGGTTTATGTTATGGTTTAGATAATAAGTGTCCTCCAAAAGCTCATGTGTGTGAGACAATGCATGAAAGTTTAGAGGTGAAATGGTTGGGTTATAAAGAGGTTATCCCCTGTTTTATTCTTTAATTGATCCTGATGTTACTATTTCAAATATTACACTAATGCATCAATTAATAATGCATTCATTAGTTAATTCTTAATCCATAGGAATTAATTGGGTGGTACCTGTATGCAGGTAGGTTGTGGCTTGAGGAACTGAGTTACGTGGGGGCCTGCCTTTTGGGTATACAGCACTCCAAAGGAGACTCTCTTTGCTTCTTCATTATCATGACCTAGGCCACTTTTTTCCACCACACTCTTCTGCCATGACGTTCTGCCTCATCTTGAGCCCTGAGGAATGGAGCTGGCTGTCTATGGACTGAGACCTCTGAAACCATGAGCCCAAATAAGCTTTTCCTCCTCTAAAATTGTTCTTTTCAGGTCTTTTGGTTGCAATAGCAAAAAAACTCACTAAAATATGTAAAATATGTTTATTATAAACATATAATTTATAATTTATATGTTTATAATAAACATATTGATTTTAGAATCCCAAAATATTATATAAATATTTTTAAAGAAAATTTAGTAGGCACACATTTTCTCAACTTTTAGGTAACAGTAGTGCTATGCTCCATAGCATGTCTTTTTTTTTTTTTTTTTTGGTACTGGAGATTGAACTCAGGGGCACTAGACCACTGAGCCACATCCCCAGCCCTATTTTGTATTTTATGTAGAGACAGGGTCTCACTGAGTTGCTTAGCGCCTTGCTGTTGCTGAGGCTGGCTTTGAACTTGTGATTCTCCTGTCTCAGCCTCCCTAAGTGCTGGGATTACAGGCTTGCGCCACCACGCCCGGCTCCATAGCATGTCTTTAAACAGAAAAAGACAGGAATTTCAGAATGATTTTACCAAAAAACCAAACACAGAAATAAACTAGAGGAACATAAAAGAATATCTGCATAGTGAGGGGGCACATAATTTAAAGGTGTAGAAGGATGCACATTATAACGATATCCATTCATCCTAAAATAACTTACAGACCTTACATAATTCTAATAAAACCCACAGTGGACTATTTGAGGATGGGATAAAAGGAGTCTAACTCAATGTCACTGAAAGAAGAATTCAGTAGATATAACCAAAGAAATGAAAGTGGCAGGAAAAGAAGATAATTGAGAAGGGACAAATTGACCAGGCATTAAAACATTTTATAGTGCTATGAGAACTGAAACTGTGAAGAACTGGTATAGAGATAAATAAATGTAACTTGCAAACAAAATGGAAATGCCAACACAGATCATAACTTACATGAGGTTTGAAAATATATTTAAAAATAAGAAAAAAAAGTTATTTAATAAATGGAGTTGTGAAAATAGTAAACTTTTCTAATAAAACAAAGCAAAATCTCAAATTTACAACTTCTGGCTAATAATATTTTAAAAATCACTTGAAATTTCTAAGAAATATCCTTGAAAGTTATGCCTTTCATCTCCCTCCTTTCTGCTAACAGGGATGTGTAATTGATAACTGGAGCTTAGGTAGCCATACTGGACCATGAGTTGTGTAATATTATATTGAGGATGAAGGAATAAAAAATTTAAGAAGTCCCTATCCTTGTTGGCAGACCTATTCTGCTTATCTCTAGACTGAATTTGTATATGTGAGAGAAAAATTATATTATTTATGTCATTCTTGTTCTGATTTTCCACTACTTATAGCTAAATCAAATTCTAACTAATATACCTGGATTAGAACGGTTAGGACCCACAGTATAAATGTGGCTACTAAGACCTCCTTTCTGCAGAACTGATGGTTAGGGCAGAGCAGCAGTAAAGGGATTTGGGATGATTTGGTCATTTCTAAAAACCTACTGTATAAAATGATGTATCATGAAGTTTCTGATCCATTATCAATTGGGTTGTTATTGAGGATTTAGTATGTGTCAAGATAGATCCAAAGCAGTATTTAGAAACTACCCCAATGGTTGCCCTCTGTGATCCTATTCTGAGTTTACCATATGTATGTCCTTGTAATAGCCAGTGGAAAAAGAGTTGGCTAGCTTATGTTACTACTCATTTGTTCACCAAAAATGTATTCAGTGAGTGCCATGCACCAAACACCTTTCCAGGGATATAGTAACAAGTATTAACAGATGAAAGATTCCTGCTCTTGTGAGCTTGTATTATTAGTGAAGAAAGTCAGAAAATATCCAATATAAATAGTCAAAATATGTAGTATGCCAGAACAGATGGGTATAAAGAGAAAAATAACAAAGAGGAAGGAGTGTAGGAATGTCAGAGGGTGGCAATTTTAGGTCAGGCGAGCAGAGAGGGCCTCTCTGAGCAAATAGCATTTGAAGAGAAGGATGACTTCAGGATTTGGGCCTGAGTGACTATAATAGTAGGTTATTTCATTAGTGGGTAAGAATGAGGCATTCGTAAGATCCCAGGGTCTGGAGAATCTGGAAAATTCGGAACCTCTGCATTGACGTAGAGTCAAGTTGACCACTTAGGACACCTGGACTGTGCCTCATACTTCAGAGAGCCCTGGCTTGGCTCTCCTCTGACCATGCTCCCCCTCACCAGGTGAAGTTTCTATGACTAAGTATGTGTCACTTAGCCTTCACTCTAGATCATGCTCCAGGTAGGACCTTGGAATTCCCTGTCAAATACCGCAAACCCACTTATTCAATTATGAACCAGGCCATCAATATTTGCAATCCTAGGCCAAATGCATTTCTAAGGGATGGCTCAATGAAGGGTAGGAAGAGCTGTGGATGAATATTGGGGTGAAGAGCTGCACACATCTCTGATGGACCCTTTCCAGAGCAGGACATAGCCAGGGAGAGAAGAGAATAGGGGCACAGAATAGCTCCTGAAAAATGGAGCTACCTCAAAATACTGTTATGAGAATAAGTAAAATGTAAAATAAATGAGCAAAATGTTCAGCATACTTCCTCACATATAATAAGCCCTCGAATGATTGGGTTTTTTTTTCTATTTTCCTTAAACAGTATCTTACATTTTATGCATTCCTAAATTTTTGAAAGACATAAATAAGTACAGAAGCAATTGAAGAATTTCTATGTGTGATTTTCTAATACCCACTGAATTCTCTCTCTTCCAAATTGGGAGCACATTTACTACCTGGGAGGTCAACACCTCTTGTGCTCTGTCCCAGGAGCTGGTGCTGTGCTTGCTTCTTGAGGCTCATTCCCATTAGTGTTGATGGGAATCAAGCTGTAGAACAAAGCAAGGAAAAGGGGCCCCTGCTGAGGAATTACTTTAATGACTTTGAACTTTAAGAAAAAAACTTAAGAAAGCTACACAGGAGAGGACTTAGGCTCTGCACCCCTGCTGGCTTTCTAACTGCTATTTTAGTCAGTGGTTCTGCACAGGTCCCTTCTGAGACTATGTTATTCTTTATGACTAAATAGAGAGAAGCGTATTTCAGAGAATACGCCTTGAATTAGGAACTCAACACTTGATAATCCACAGTGGTAAGACGCCTTTGTCAACATAAAATGCTCCAGTTCCCAACTCAAACCCAGTCTGTATTATAGAAGGGTGGTAAAGTCTGGGTAGTCATAACAATTGTAATTATAATAAGAGCATCCACCTAGATTACTATCTTAAAATTTCTGATCTCAACCTAAACCAGGGCATGACTGGGCTGTTGCTCTTAGGTCTTCATTCTCCTACTCACCATAAAACTATTTATATCTTATCTACTCTTCATAACTTACACTGAACCCCACTAAGAAACAAATCATACAGACATGGAAACAAACCTTCAGTACATGAAGTTAAATTATACCAAATAATGTTTTTGTTAAAACTAAAAATAGAACTACCATATGATCCAGCAAAGCCACTTCTGAGCATGTACTCCAACGAATTGAAAGCAGAGACACAAATAGATTATTTGTCCACCCAAGTTCATGTGGTGGAATTATTTGCTGTACTCAAGAGGTAGAAGGAACTGGACTATATATCAACAGATAAATGAATAAACAAAATGTTGTATGCACGTATAATGGGATATCATGCAATCTCTAAAAAGGAGGCTATTCTGATGCTAAGTGAAATAAGCCATCCACAAAAAGGTAAATAGTTATAATTCCACCAATAGGGGAAACCTGAAATAATTTACAGAAACAGAAAGTGGAATGATGGCTACCAGGAGCCGAAGGCAGGAGGAAAGAACAGTTATTTAATGGGTACAGAGTTTCAGGCTTCCAAGATGAAAAGGTTCTGGAGATCTTTTCACAGCCATGTGAACATAATTAATGCTAGTCTATGCTTAAAAATAGCTAAGATTGTAAAATTTATGTTATGTGTTTTTTTTACCACAATAAACAGTAAAACACAAACAAAAAACTTTTTGTTTTAAATTTCAGTTCCTCAACAAATATGCTTGTGTGTTTACTTCATACCATACCCTTTGCAGGCTCAATTTTTTAGCAACAATACTAAAAGGAAGTCATGAGTGTGGCAGTATAATAAAATTTAGAAAAAAATAGGATTAGCTCAAACTTTGCAACATAATGCTGGATTCATACACATTTTAATCAAAAGCTTTCCTATATACAAACAATAAATCTGCCAAGAAAGTAATTAGGAAAACAATCTCATTCACAATAACCTCAAAAAATAAAATAAATAAAATACCTAAGAATAAATCAAACCAAGAAGGTGAAAGACCTCTACAATGAAAGCTACAGAAAATTGATGGAAAAATTGAAGAAGACCTCAGAAGATGGAAAGACTTTCCATGCTCATGAATAGGCAGAATTAATATTGTTAAAATGGCCATAATTCCTTTTAAAATTATGCAAAGAAAGGAATGGGGAAGTCCTGTGTCAATTCTCTCTCTTTGCTTTATGCACACCCTCACTTTGAACACCTGCTTGATTTCTAATGAAGCATCCAGTGCAGCAAGATGAACAGTAACTGGCCTGACAGGCATTCCTGGCCTACAATCACACAGATTGATGATTACCTGTATAGAAGAGCAGATGTGTGCCCCAGAAACTGCTTTATGTGCAAAATTCTGAATAGCATATCTATTTTCTCACTTCTATTAAAAAATTGGAGAATTGTTTTTTTGGAAAACATTCTCATCCAGAGATGTAAGTGGTATTAGAATTATACCTATGAAGGCAGTTTTTCAAGAATGCATCTGCTTCCTTGTTAGAGTCCTTGGCAAAAGGCACAAACCCAGAAATTCTATCAACAAATTTGTTGAACAAGTGATAAGATGGCCAGGAAAACCTCTGGCAGACTTAAAAAAATTTCCAATAAAGCCAAACACTCAAAATTCCTCAACTTGGATTTTAGGCAATTTTGTCAAACTTCTAAACTCAGAGTCCTTCTTTCCGTCAGTCCTTCCTTCCTCTCTCCCTCCCTCCTTTCCTTTCTTCTCTCACTTTCTTCATCTCTCTCCTTCCTCCTCTCCCCTCCCTCTCACTTCCCTCTTCTTTCCTTCCTCTCTCTTCTTTCTCTCTCCCACATCATAAATCCAAGCTCAATGGTTGGCAAATATTTCCCTAATTGGTCAGATAGCAAATATTTTAGGCTTTACAAAATATTATATAGTCTTGCAAAGTCTTGCATACTCAGTTCTGCCACTGTAGCATGAAGCCAGTCATAAATAAAAGTAAATAAATGAGCAAGACTGCATTCCAATAAAACTTTATTTACAAAAACAGGTGAGGGATTGGCTTTGGCCTGTAAGCTATGGTTTGCTGACCCCTGTTTTAGGCCACAGTCAAGATTTTGAATTTCATTTTAATAGCAGTGAAACCACTGGGTAATTCTAAAATAGAAAACAAATATGATATTATTGAAGCTTTAGAAAAAAACATCACTTTGACTAAAGAATGAAGACAGAAAGTAGGAGGCTGCTGCAATAGTTCACGTAAAATACAAAGATACTTTGAACTGAAGGAGTGGAAGTGAAGGTAAAATGTGATGGAATTCAAAGGAGAGGCCAGGGCTGGACATAAAATTTTGGAGTCCATAAGATACAGATGGCAATTAAAGATATACAATGAGGTGAGATTACCTAGAGAGACAGTGGAGATTGAAAGTATAAATAGAGAATCTAGCCAAAGATTGAACTCTGGGGCAACCCCACATCTAAATGTGAGGCAGAGGAGAGAAATCCCTTTATCCAAGAAGCAAGGGTTTGGTATATCAGTGCACAGACAATTCAGTTACTCTGAGAGAGGCAGAGAGCACATACATATGCTGATAAATTAGTGGTGGGAAAATGCAGAAGTTCTTTTCCAGTTGCTGCTTTACTCTTAGTGAAATTTTAAACAAAATCATGAGACCAAAGAACTTGGGCAGAAGGTTTGAGGAAAAAGAGAACAAGACACTAAACAGTCATTGTGAAAAGTGGAAAGCCTACTTACCAGGGCACTGGTGAAGACACATTTGAAATTTCTCTGGATCATCCAATAGCTCTAGTCTAGTAGACCAGGTAGATAGCTGGGTTAGACCAGAAGTGAGGTTTGTTTTAGTCAATTTTTTGACTGTTGTGACCAGAAGACCCGACAAGAACAATTAGAGAAGGAAAAGTATATTTGGGGGGTTCAGAGTATTATAAGTCCAAAGATAGCTGGCTCCATTTCTCGGGGCTTGAGGTGAAGCTAAACATCATGGTAGAAGGGTGTGGTGGAGGAAAGTGGCTCAGGAATCATATCAGGAAGGAAAGAGACTCCATTTACCAGATACAAAATATAAACCCCAAAGGCACACCCCCAGTGATGCACCTCTTCCAGCCATACTCTACCTTCCTGTAGTGTCTACCCAGTTAATTCCTATCAGGGGATTAATTCACTGATAATGTTAAGGCTTCCATAACTGATCATTTCACCTCTACGCCTTCTTGCATTGTCTCACAGATGAACTTTTGGGGGACACCTTACATCCATACCATAGCAGGTTTTAAAAGAAAGTGTGATGAATGAAGAGAGAGGCAAAGGAATTGATGCTATACTTCATTTTGCCTCTCTTAAAAGATATCCTGAGATAACATGTAATGAAAAAAAAAAGATTTTGATGATTATTTAATGAGTGATGCCCTTAAAACCAACCAGGAAGACTCATCAGTAAATTTCTATTATTTAAGACCAGTCAACTTTTGATCAGTGATCTGGAGTAATAGGTCTCTGTTAGGAATGCGTGGTCATTCAGATACTCCTTTTGGAGTGTCCACACACTCTTGTCCATGTGAGAAGTAACATGATGCAAGTCAACATCTACAGTTGCTTTCGTACTAAAAAGATAAGGATGGTAGATGTGTTTTTTGTTTTGATGAGATGAATCATGGTAGGCTCTAGATAGTTGTGGGATGGAGGCTGGTCACCAGAAAGATCAAACTTCATTTAGAAACTTGAAATTTCTCCCCAGCTCACTCCACCTTCCATGGAGAGAAGAGGGGCTAGAGATAAGTTAGTCACCAAAGCCAATGACTTAATTGTATCTATGCAACCAAATGTCCGTAAAATTCCCATAATCAATAGAGTTTGGAGAACTTCCAGAATGAGTCACCTCAACTCCACTGAGCAGGATCTCCTGCGCTCAGGACACTTCTAGATATGGTTCTGTGTACTTTTTCATCTGATTGCTCATTTTAATCACTTAAAATATCCCTTATAATAAATTGGAAAATGTAAGTAAAGTGTATTCGTAAATTTTTGTATACTTCATAGGCTATAGACACTTTAAACACACACATATTTGTTCATCTTTTATATTTAACTTACTTGTGCCTTTATGTTAGTGTGTTTCTTTTAGGCAACATGCTTTCTCATAGAATCAGGAAATCTTTTTCCTCTTCTATTCATTGGAAGAATTTGTGAAGAATTGATATTAATTACTTTTAAAAGTTTGTTGGAATTTGCCAGTGAAGGAATCTGAGCCTGGAATTTTCTTTGTGGGTAATTTTTAATCTCTTTATTTGTAATAGGTCTGTTCATATTTTTCACTACTTCCTCAGTTCATTTCAGTAGTTCAAGGATAGGAATTTTATCTATCTTGTATATGTAATCTAATTTGTTAATAGAGAGTTGTTCATGGTATTCTTTAGTGCTTGTTTTATTTTTATCAATTCAGTGATAATGTACACCATTTACTTCTAATTTTAACAATTCAATCTCCTCTTTTTACTCAGGCAGTTTAGCTAAAGACTGGCAATTTTGTTGATCTTTTTAAAGAAAGAAATTTTGGTTTCATAATTTTTTCTTTTGTCTTTCTATTCTCTATTTCATTAATTTCTGCTTTAATCCTTATGGCTTCCTTCCTCTGCTTACTGCCAGTTTAATTTGCTGTACTTTTTTCCAGTGTTTTCAAGTAGAAGTTTCAGCATTGATGTGGAATTTGTCTTATTTTTTAATATAAACATTTATAGGTATAAATCCTCCTCTAGACACTGCTTTAGCTGTATCCTATAATTTTGGTAGGTCTTACATTCATTTTAATTCATCTGTAAGTATTTTAAAATTTTCCTTGTGATTTACTTTTTTAACTCACTGGTTAATTAGGATGACTTAATTTCTATATATTTGTGAATTTACCAGGTCTTTCTTGTTGTTGATTTATATTTTTATTCTGCTGTACTCAGGTAACACTTTACACGATTTCTATAGTCTTTAATTTACCAAGGCTTGTTTTAAGGCCTGCCACTAATCTATCCTGGACAGTGTTCCATGTACCCTTGAGAAGACTGTGTATTCTGCTACTGTAGGTGGTGTGTTATATAGATGTTTGGGGGTCTGGGTGGTTTATAGTGTTTGTTGTCTTGTGTTTCCTGTTGGTGTTGGTATTCTGCCTAAATGTTCTATCCATTTTTGAAAATATGACATTGAAATCTCCAACTATCATTGCTGAATTGTTGAAATCTCCCTCCAGTTCCGTTAGTTTTTGCTTTATGTATTTTGAGACAATCAAAAGATCTTTAGCTCCACTTCCTGAACTCAGGAAGTCTTCTAGGTTCAGCCTTGAGTTACCATGATCTGGCAGTTCTCTCAAAACAGTAATATGAGCAGTTATAGGGCTCACCTAATTTATTTCTAATTTCTGAGGTATCATGTCCCATTACCTAATATTCAGTATGCTGAAAATCATTATTTCATGTATTTTATCTGATTTTCTATCCTTATTTTAGTTAGAAGGGCATGCGTCAGGCCTCTGCTACTCTACCTTTCACAGTAGTACGAGTTAGTTAGGCTGATTTTAAGTCATATTGTTGCAAGATAAAATATGAAAAGAGGGGTGGTTATTAACCTTCCTTAAAGGGCTAGATAGTACCTATTATACTATTTAGGTATTGGCAGCCATAGTCTGTCACATATACTTAACTCTGCTATTATAGCACAAAAGTAGCCATATATACATAAATGAACTGGTGTGACTGAGTCCCAATAATACTTTATTTACAAAAACTTTTCGTGGTCTCCTGGCTTAATTTGCCAACTTCTAATTTAAAATATTAATCTTTGTACTTTTCCTATCCAGATTTTTGACAATATTTTTAAGTGCCAAAATAGGCTCTTGAGAACTGAAACAGAAGTTTCAACAGATGAAAATCAAAGTGTTTATGGCATGATGTTAGAAATAGAATTGAAAAAGAAGCAGACTACCTGTACAGACTCTCTCATCTTCCCCATTCTACTTGTACCCTTAGTCTTTAACAAAAGAGATACTCACTAGAGTTGAGGAGATTAGGGAAAGGGAAATGTGGTACTACCTTAATCAGAAAACCAGAAATGACAAAACATGACAAGGAGAAAACACAAGAAGAGGACATAGAGGCTCTGACTATAGCTGACGATCAATATCAAAGAGACACACAAAATCTGGGCCAATAGCCACAGATTGTTTATGTGAGCACCATTGTACCCCATCTTTAATGGCCACTCTTAAATTGTCACAGCCCTCAAACAACAACAACAACAACAACAACAACAACAACAACAAAAACCGAAGACAAAAGAAAACCCCATTTTGCACTAAGGGGTGAAAAAAAGGAAAGTCCTCTTAGGTGTTGTTTTGGGAGAAAATTGAAACTGGTAAAACTCATTTTCATTATCTTTATTATATCCAACTATCCCAAATATGTCAATATGTCCTCCAATTTTAATGAAACCCTGCCTATTTTTTCGTTTCATGTTGGGATAAGGAAATACTATTAACTAATTTTATAATCCATAGTGACTGGATTTAGCAATTCCATTTTCTTAATCCTCACATGTATTTTATTTGCTGATTTTTCCAGATCTTTACTGCTTGAGCAACTCTGATTTTACTAGTTAGCATTTATAGCTACATGACTAATTATTAGTATTTAGGCATTCTATAAAAAATTCAAAGTCTGCATTAACTACCTGTGATAGCCCCTATGAAGCACTACAATTAGCAGCCTGATGTGTGAAACCACATATTCAACATCACATAGGTGGAATCAAGACTAAGATGAAAGTTCTTCTCACTCTAATCCATGCTTTTTCCATGATTCTGAGCCACCAGTGTTAGTTAAAAGTTTCTTGTGGAGCTTGAATGTCTTAATAATTATTTCAGATTTCCTAGATGGAGGAGTCCCCTTTCAGCACAAAATAATTTTGCAAAATCATTAGTAAGAACATAAAAGTTGGACCATCTATGACATTCCTCAGATGTATCCAAAGACAATATAACTGATGGGAATACTCATGAGCAGTGTTACTATCAATTCCAGAGCTCTGTGCACTGACTCAGGCAGAAATAGCCATTTGGTTTCAGTGACCTGTTCCTGGTTGCTGCTCTCTCTTTCCAACAACTCTTTCCCTTCACAGACCCCTCAAAATTAATTTGAAAACATTGAGCCATGCTTAACCTGATCTCAATAAGGAGATATTATCATAAAGAATCAAGGAAGTTACCTAGAACCCTAGGACAAGAAATTCAGCTCAGGCTTTCTTAAGTATTCTCTGGAACCTCACAGTTTCTCATTTCTTCTATTTATTCCAACAACCTCATTCTTGTATATTTTTTAAATAGGTAGAATCTGCTAGCCTTTGATCAACAGTATACAGAAGTCCAAAAATTGCTATTGAGAAATGGCAGCCTCAGTCCCAAGTCTACAACACCTTACAGGTAAAGTATCTTTTATAAATAATTTGTGTGAGCATAATGTAAGTTTCCAATGTAACTGAACATACACATAATGTTTACTATAAACATTTTCTATGTAGGCAGAAACCTGTAGAATTTTCAAAATGCTCTATATTCTCTTACTTCTTCCTTAACTTAATAACTTAATAGAGAGATAGCTATGTGTTGTTGATTCATGTTACAACTAAAAAAAAAAAAAAAAAAAAAAAAAAAACTCAGAGACTTTAAGTAATTAATTCAGGTAGCTGAGTCAGATCCTGAACCCGGGCTTCCTGGCTTCCAGTCCATGGCCCTTTCAATACCCTTGTCCACGGCCATTGCCCTGTGAAAGGAAGAAAAGTAGTGATGTAATGGAGGTGATGACAGAGGCCAACAAGGGGGTGAGTGGAGTGTTTTAGAAGTTGGTCCGAGTTCCGTCATTCTATAAACTGATTATTATTCTTGGACCTCAACTGCACTCCTTTTCCCTTTCGTCTGCTCTTCCTTATGAACACACCAAATTATTTTAATCTGTGTTTTCAGATTTCACTTAACTTTTAACTTCCTATAGATGGATTCCTCTTCTGATTGTGAACCGGGAATGACCTGAGAAACCAGCAGAAAATAATATGGATGATGATAATAATGACAATAACAATCCAAAGCCAGCCTTCTATAGGATTAAAGTTTTTTTGAAACTGACGAATGGAATAAAAAAATTTTTTTTGAAGACAAATGTTAAATATATGCCATGAGATGAAAGAATTCCTCATTCAGTGATTGATATGAGCCCAAGGAACTAACTCCATGTGTTGAAACAGAGCAGGAAAAACGTGAGTACAAAGGTATTATGCAAACAAAGAACAGTATTTCCATATGTATAAGTTTAACAGGGTCTGGCTGAAGTGAGCTCTGGGGCACCTTCCCTAACACAGACATCCGAATCTGGGATTTGTATCTAAAAACATTCTCCTTGGTTAGATCATTGTTTATATAAATGTAAGGTGGTAGTTTCTCGTAGGGTATCCTGAGTGAGAATTTGCTAGTGAAGAAAACATGAATACAAATTTTAAATGTTTCCAAGACATATATAAATAAACACAACGTTAACACAGCAATGACAGAGCTGGAGGTTATGCCAAGTAAAGCAGGTAACGTTTCAATGTAGATTTCTTCTGCCTGCAAATTTGCCATTGTGTGGAAAAGAATGGGACATTTGAAAACATAAGAGGATCAAATTCTGAGGGAGGGAATGTAATTTCTAAGCTTAAAATACAAAAAGCCATTCATATGGTGCATAGGCCAGACTAAAAGCAACCCGGTTGTTGCATTTTAATTCAAAAGAAAACTAAAACTGGTGGGGGCGCTGTAATCTCAGTGGCTCAGGAGGCTGAGGCAGGAGGATCACGAGTTCAAAGCCAGCCTCAGCAAAAAGTGAGGCACTACACAACTCAGTGAGACCTTGTCTATAAATAAAATACAAAATAGGGCATGGGAACATGGCTCAGTGGTCAAGAGCCCCTGAGTTCAATCCCCAGTACCTAACTCCCAAAATGGAAACTAAAAATGGTCCCGATCACTAAAATGCTTATTCACATACCTTTAGTTGATCACTGTACAATGGATATGTACTTTGTGCTTTTAATAAAGTACTGCTACCTTAAATAATTTCTCTTGCATCTCAAAATTCTCTCCCAGAGTCAGAAATATCTGAGTTTTGGGATCTGGCTTCTACACTACCAATCTCACCAAGTCACTTGTTGCTTTGAAGGCCAGTTTATTTGCATAAAGAGTAAATTAACCCTATCTACTTCTAAGGGCTGCTGAAGAAATCAAAATAAAAAATTATTTTACAATTTATTTTACACTATAATGCACTATGTAAAGAACAAATTTTTAGAAAAACTCCTCTCTTCTATTTTCTTCTAACTTTTCAATAACCTTTTCCTCTTTTACTTAAGCTCAGATTTAACTTTAACACCTGGAAGTTTCTTATTCCAATTCAGAGTTGAAACCCTCTTTTGCCCTGAGAGCACTCCAGGGATTGGTGGACTCTGCAGTGAGTGAAGCCTGCTTTCCCGGTGTCTGGTAGCCAGTCAAGGGTAGATGGAGGCTTACAGCCACTTCTTTCCTGTGTTTGGTTGAGACTCAAAATCAGCTAAAAATCCCCTGTTACTACATAAGGTACAGTTGAATCTGGAAAAAATGGAAATAATTATGGTTTTGTGGGGTCATTTTAAAAATAGAAGCATCTTGTCTATTATGTTCTTTTTCTTTCCAATAACCCAAAAGTAATGAGACTTCCCAGGGATTAACTTGCTCATCTGACCAGATCTGGCTCAACATGCTGACAATGTCTGGTGAAAAGATGTGACTACCACAAACATAGCTTCTCATCCCCTGCACCATGTTTTACTCATTACCTGGCAAAGGTACAAGCCCAAATTCTCGTAAACCTCCTGATTTCCCACTCATAATTTTGGGGAAATAAACCATGGCTGAGAAACCACATGAAACTCCATTAAGTGAATCTAAATAAATGATATCTCTGCAAATGAATCACCCCTTACCCAAATTCCATGTACAGCAGAGACAGGAATGGCCAATAAATACCAGATTCCCAATAACCACAGTGCACAGACTTGATCTCAGGGACAGCTCCATCTCAACTGCATGTGAAGAGAAAGCAGTATCTACTATTCCTGTTCACAACTAGAAAACTACAATCCAACAACAGCTCTGTGTCTGTGTTACAACTGCCTCACCAGATGGGATAAATAAATTCATTTAAGAAAATCTAAGAAATTTAAGAAAATTTGGCCCGTTAAAATGTATGACAAATTTAGGAGCAAAGAAACAAGTTTTCAGGGACGAAGATTGCTTTGAAAGAAGTACATAACTTTTAAATTGCACAGCATTTTTTTTATGGTCAGAATAGGGCATTTTCTTGGCAAGGTTATGCTAGAATGTCCTCTAAATTCCTTAAACAAATGGAGCTCTTATTATGTTTCAGAGGATGTGCTCAGTACTAGGAAGATAACAGTAAACAAAAGTATATTTCTTGCTCTCATGAGCCAAATGCAATCCACTGCCTGTTTATTATCAATAAGGTTTTACTGGAACACAGTCCTATGTTGTCTCTCATTGTCATGCTACAATGACAGAGCTAAGTAGTTGCTACCTAGAATACATGATCTAAAAAGCCTAAAATATGTACCATCTGGCAGGAAAAACTTGCCAACCCTTAGTTTAGGGGAGAATTGAATAAGTATAAATGAAATTGTAGTACTGTTTAATAATAAATATGATTGGGGAATGTTGCAGTGTTATGGGGCAATAGAGAAGGGCACTGTTATGATTTCAGTGTCTTCATCAACACTCATGTTGAAATTTAATCCCTATTGTGATGTATTAAGAGTGGGGCCAAGGGACCCAGTAAGAGACGATTGGGTCATGAAGTTAAGTTTTAATCCATTTAGAGATTAATGAATTAGTACATTAATGGGTTATCGAAGGAGTGGTTTTGTTATAAAATTGAACTTTCTGTGGCATACTCAATCTGTCTTACATGTGACACCTTCCCTCACTAGATGTCAAGCAAATGCCAGCACCATGCTCTTAGATTTCCAGAGTGATGAACTAAATAAACATTTTTGCTATTGTTATTGTTCTAAATTACCCAGTCTGTGGTATTCACTTATAGAAACAAAATAGAATAAGACAAGTCCATAATTCTAATTTGGAGAATCAAGGAAGATTGATGTAATATTTGAGATGAGACTTAAAAATTAACAAGAATCTAACTGGTTCATGGGCAGAGAAAATATTCCAAAGGAAGGTTGTGCACAAAGTCCTTGTGGTATCCATTAAGATATATCAATTTGGCAAGAATAAGGTGAATGGAGAGCGGACAAGAGAAAATGGCAGAGAGAAAATCAGCACCCAGTTCATAGAAGTTCCTCAATGTTATCTTATGAAATTTTGAAATTATTCTGAGTTTAAGCTGTGGGTAAAGGAGCTGCATGAATCTATAATTTGTGATGTTTACAAACACGCAAGTGGAGATGTCTTAACAGACAATTGGCCATAAAAGACTGAATTCAGGAGGAAAGCCTGAGTTAAAGATGTATGTTTGGGAATCATTGGTTCGTGATGGAGAGTAAAGCAATTAGATGGGTTATGCTCCCAAAGAGGCTAATGTAGATAGGCTTTCAGGCCAATATTAAGAGATCTAGCAGAGGATGAACAGGACGTAAGATAGAAATAGAACCACCAATAAGAGTCTACGACAAGGCAAATTTCTGGTGTAGTCACTAGGAAAACAGAAGCAATGAACTTTGAAATTGAGATTCATCAAGAAATGCCAAAATTCAAGAAAATCCATTCCTCCCAACTCCTTCAATCCATTGCTGTGGGAATTAAGTGGCTAGGACAGGAGGATACTAACATTTCCCATAACTCTTGGGTGATGCTTCTACTAGAGTTTGTGCTAACAGCACAACAAAAGCACATCCACAAAGACAGTCAGTGATGAAGAAGCCAAGCTGCCCTGCCTGAAAACAGAGACCACTGAGGCAATTTAGGTTTGACTTCACTTTCCCAGTACCATGTCCACATAATCGCCCGTGATTTCCCTCCTATCTTATTGGTGGTTTCAACCTTACATCCTGTTCATCCTCTGCTAGATCTCTTAATGTTGGCCTGAAAGCCTATCTACATCAACCCCTTTGATGAGCATAACCCATCTAATTGCTTTACTCCCTATCATGAACCAGTGATTCCCAAACATACATCTTTAATCCAGGCTTTCCTTCTGAATTCAGTCTTGTATGGCCACTTGTCTAGTTAAGACATCTCCACTTGCGTGTTTGTGAACATCACAAACTCAATATGCCCGTCACCAAATTTCTTCCTCTTGAAACTACTCCATCTGCAGTTTTTTCCATCTCATTTGATGATAACTTCATTATTTATGCTGTTTGGGCCAAACATATTGAAGTCATCCTTGACTTCACACACTTTTTCCCACACTCCTTGTCCAATCTGTCATGGAATCCTCTTGGTTCTGACACCAGAATAGACACAAAACTTAACCTTTCTTTCCATCTCCACTGCTGCCACTGACCACCAATATCTTCCACCTGAACTTCTGAAATAGCTTCCCAACTGTTCTCTCTGATTCTATCTTTGTCCCTTCAAGTCTATTTTTGATAGAGGAATTGGAGGGATTCATTTAAAATATAATTCAAAATGGTTCAAATCCCTGTATTGACTCCCTGTCTTACTCAAACGACTATGCTCATTCCACACTCAGTCCCCATTGCTTCTCTAATCATATCTTGCATTCTCTCTCCCTCACGCACTGCACTCTAGACCTATTGATCTTGTTTCTCGAAAATACCAGGGATCCTCCTGCCTTGGGGCTTTTGTACTGGCTGTTAACTCTACCTGAGATTATTTCCTCCAGGTGATCAAATGGCCTATTACTTCACTTGTTGGAATAAATTGACTTCTGTACCTCAATTCTTCATCCCTCTGTATATTCATATCCTGGCTATGACCTCATGATGGGTACAGTGCATCCTCTGCCCCTTGACTTCAGTCTTAGCTATTTGCCTTCCTTTGGCCAAAGGTATGTGGACAAAAGTAACAGAGGGCCAGTTTGTAGACTATCTCTGGAGAGGCTTGTTCTCTTGATTTTCTATCACCACAAAAGTTCTTCCCCCGCTTAAACTGTACTACATAACTCAGCCTATGCCCTAGAATGAACACACATGGAACAGAACTGCCCCAGCCAACCTGTAGAACATTGAGTGAGAATATATGATTGTTGTTTTAAATCAGGGACCAGCAAACTTCTCCTGTAAAGGGCCAGACAACAAATATTTAGGCTCTGTGGGGCAGATAGTCTCTACTGAAACAATTCTGCCATTGTAGTATTTAACAGCCACATGTTATATGCAAACAAGTAAAAAAAATAGCCTGTATTCTAATAAAACTAATTTATATAAACAAGCAGTGGTTGTGATTTGGTCCCCTGACCATTGCTAGTTGACAAGTCTTTGTAACCATTGGGTTATAAGTTGTATTTGGTAGGCACAAAAACTGATCAACATACCTCTTCCAACGTTTGTGCATGTTATATTCTATCCAACCACCCATATTATTTTGTTTTTATTAGGGCATTATAGTTAAACATAATGGAGTTCATTTTGATATATTGATAGATGTATATAAAAATTTGTTCCATTTCAACCCATGCTACTTTCTATTTCAATCCCCTTGTCTTTCACTGACTCCCTTTCTCTACTTTACTAGACTTCCTTCCATTTATTTATTTATTTATTTATTTTTGAATTGGTGCATTGTAGTCATATGTAAGAGTGGAATTTATTGTGATATATTCCTATGTGCATATAATGTAACTTGCATAATTTGATCAATTTCGTTCTGTAGTTCCTTCCCTTTTCCTTCCTCTCTCCTTCCCTCCTCCTTGACCCTCTCCCTCTATTCCAGTAGAATAGAGTCCCACAAAATAAATGCTCTTATTTCCACGTTTCAGGTGAACCTCCAATAGATTTGATGACTCCTTTAAGATTAACTGATAGAAGCCCTGGGTGGGACAGTTTTGAAGTACCACTTAGAATTGCTGTGTGCTTGACTATACATTTCTGTGGAGTCGGCAATACTTTACTTCATTGTCACCTCCTTCTCCTTCTCCTCCTTCTCTTCTTCCTCCTTCCCCTCCTGTCTCCCCTTCCTCCTTCTTCTTCCTTCTTCCTTTTTCCCTTCTCCCTCCTCCTTTTTCCCAGAGTATATGGACAGTGGTTAGTGGTTAATGTAGTGCCAGGGTGCCAAAAGGCCTACAAGAGCTTGTGAGAAACTGTGGTCCAACCCAGGTGACTCCTTTCCCCGAGGTCTCCTGCTTGTTGTCTTCAGGGCCAGGGCAGCTGCTGTTTCTTTTGTCTCTCAGTTCCAGTGCCCTTGTAGTTGCATCCTGCTGATTACTGCCCAATGTGGATTCTAATGCCACCTACTTCTGATTATCCCTATCCTGTTTCCTCCTCATCCTCCTCTTTTACTTCTTCCTCCTCTTCTTCCTTCTCTTCCTCCTCCTTCTCCTTCTTTGACTTTCTATTCTTTTAATATCTCATCATATTTCAGCCACCAGGAAACAGAAAAGTGGTCATATTTATAATACCTTTTCTTTTTCCTGAATTCTCATGCATATAATTCCTGGTGGGGAGGAGGGGCTCAATCTGAAAGCCATAACTTTTGACTGGCTTTATCTGTGGACAGGTATAGGACAGACGTTTTTTGGGTCCTGAGGCACCACATTGACATTTGATGTTTGGCAGGTGCTGTTCTTTCATGATATTTCTGGAATAGATATGGATAAAGGACTCTTCATTCTCTGTAGCAAAACTGATTCAAGGTTTAAATGTTCCAGAAAGATGTATGAAAGAAAGGATGGAGATGAAAGGGAAATAAAAACAAGGAGCAGAGTCTAGACCAGCAATTCTGAAGGTGTGGATCAGGGTCCCCAGGACCCTTCTAAGTAGTTCATGAGGTCAAAATATTTTTCTTAATAATACTAGATGTTATTTTATTTTTCCACTCTCATTCTCTCATGAAGGTGCACTGGAGCTTTCCAGTGGCTACAGCAGCATATGATTTCACAACACATTATATAGAAAGAAGCAAGTATGAGAATTAGCTGTCTTTTGTTAAGCCAGATGTTAAAGAAATGTGCAGAAGTACACAACAATGCTTTTCTTCTCAATTAACTTTTTTAGGTTTGGATAATACAGCAATTTTTAAACAATATATTGTTTATGGTAACATGCAATAGATTTATTATTATTTTAAAATAAATTAGTAAATTAATAAAAAAGATGAACTGATAATTAAAAGGTGAACTGGCATTTGAACTGGGTCTGCCTGACTCCAAAGCACTCTCTCTGCCCACTGAGCCGCTCTAATTTCATCTCAATGAGACCATGTATCTGGAGAATGCCATATTTTGTTTAAAAAATAAAAGCAAATATCTGTGATATTGTTGACAAAATGTGCATCTAGACAGTTCAACTCTTACTCCATCACGTTTTTTGTTGTCTTGATGAATGGGCTACTAATTTTAGCAAAGTTTATTAACTGAAAAAGGCCTTTGTATCCTGGTTTGTACCCATGTTTCTGACTCAGTCTATGCCTTCCTTGAAGCCACTAGGTCAGGCATCCTACAGTTAACCCAACATCCTATAAGTCCTAGTGTTTGGGTTCTCTTGCTCTTTCATCCCACCTAACTTCACGTTTGAATCACTTCAATGTGTACCAATTCCTTGGCAGAACTCAAGATCCCTGTTTCTGTTCTGGTCCAGTTTTAGATCATATACGGTAGGCTTTCTGGCTTTCAGAAAGCAGAATTCTGGAGCCACATTTCCTTTTTTTCTCAGAGTTCAGGTGGATCCTATGGAGACCTGTGTGTAAAATTTGTGTTAATAAACTATCAATCCTCTTCAATGAAAGTCTATGCCATGAAGTCTAACAAATCTGCCTGGAGATAGCAGTTTCATTGTTAAAGAGGTGTGTATATTTGAATACACAATTATAAGAGGTGTGTATATTTAATATTCTCAGCATCCTTGTTTCTAAAATGTTTGAATAACACTAACTTTGTAGGGTTTGTTTAGAAGGTTAAATGAGCTAATGGATGGGTGCTTACATAACATTCATACATACTATGTTTTTCCATGAATTTTCCTCTTTAACTTATTTTCAGAAAAACAGATAACCACCTCCATGTCCAGTACTGCAGAAAAGGTATGTGTTGGGGAAGAAAACAGAAAGATCCTGTAAGATTTACTGTCTTTTGCTTAAAAATTCTTTAAGGGGAAGGGATTCTTTTAGGGGAGAAGATAAAAAATCTTGAAGCTCCATGTAAGCAAAATGTTTTTCAGCATAGAATAAAAGCACCCCCATGTTCTAGGGAAGGAGAAATGAGGAAAATGCCTGTGGATCTCAAAACCAAAGGAGGCCTATGCCCTGCTTCTGTGACACTGGAATTGGCAAGATCCCAAGAAATTACATTTGGCTAGTAAGTCAGGATCATGAAAGAATATAATGAGAGGAAAAAGTATAGGCAGGTAGTTTGGGTTCAGATTTGACCACTTTATAGAGTTTATACTTTGATTAACCTAAAGTAAAGAATTTTAAAACAAAGTAAGACTATTCAAGAGTAATTGTAGGAAGATTAATCTAAAAGCAAATCAAAATTGGAGAAAAAAATGGTGGCAGAAATTGGATAGAGAGATAAGGGTTAGGATTTATTTAATAGCCAGGACCTGAAGTGATAAAAATCTTATGATTTGAGCCTCCCAGCTCTGGATTTTAATGGGTAAGTGAAGAAAGCACTTTGGCGAAGATTTCAAGATGCACTTTGGCCTTGCAAGACAGAATTGCAGCCACCTGTGAGCTAAACCAGAGCTTGAAACACAAAGGTGTTAGGAATCCATTTAACCTGGCACCGGCGTGCTGGGAATATAATGGGATGGACCTTTGTCTTCTCTTCAGCAAGTCACTTACAATAACCTCAGGAATAAGAGGTAGAAAATTGGATGCAACTGCCAAGGGCAGGCTGAGAGGGGCTTGAGTAGCTCACTGATTGTAATGGCTCCAAATCAGGCTGCTGTACTCTCACAGGCAGAGGGGCGTGTGGGCTTTCCTTCTACAGCACTACAGAATCCTTTCACCTGTTTTAGGAATCATTATTGCCATTAAAATACAAACTGGACTTTCATTAAACAATATATATCACAAAGGTTTGATGGATCCCATCAGGTGTAAGGAAGCGTTTTCACTGCTCTTGGACCTGGCTTCACAAATAAGAATGTCGGAACACCCCTGGCTACCATAAAGCACTAACAAAGATACTTACAGACTCTGCCTAAAAATTTGGTCACTGCTGATTACAGATATAAAAATCACATGACCAATTATTCAGGTAATTCTGGCCCAAAGATGATGTACCTAACCTCCATGTTTCTTTGGAATTAAATGTATGGAGAGGATTATTCAACTTATTTTTACCTATGGAATAAAGGAAAGAGAATCAAAAATTTTGAGAGTCTACTATGTCCCAAGTACTCTGCTAGGTCTTTTCCATGCATTATATCACTCAAATTTTACAACCCTCTATGTTAAATATTAAAAAAGAAGAAATAGATTAACAGGGAAATAATATCATATGATGAAAATAAAATATGTGAGAAATATATTGAAGCTGGGATTCAGATTTGTCTCTCAAATTTTAGAAGAGATAATATAAGGGAGTATAGGATTAATTTCTAAATGAAACGTATAAGAACTACTGATTCACATTAAAAGGAAAAAATAAAAAGATGCTTTCTACAGGTAGCTACCTCATTCAAACAAGTCCAGTTTTGTAGATATGGAAATTAAAGGGTTGGAATTGAAATCTGTATTTCTGGCTCCAAAACTCTTGCCCTCTTTCACTGCATAAAATCATAGGATGCTAGAATGAAAAGGTATCTTAACTTATCCAACACCTTTATGTAATAGATGTGTGTATTAAGGTTAAGAGACTTGTCCAAAGGCAAACAACTTGTCAGTAGTTCAGAGTTCTTGCATTTACATCTGAAGTTTTTAACCAATGCAGCTGGGCCCACTGTTCTCTTAAATTATGAGAACTGTCACTGTGAGGTATATTCCTATGAGTTTTCACTGAGGGTTCTATCATCTATAGGCTGCTTCTTTACCACCCCCAATGTTTGCTTTTCACTACATCTTTCCTCTTGACCTCTCTAGGGCAATAATTACTAACTCTGGATTTTAAATACTCGAGATGGTTAAATCTGCCCCTGTTCCATCCTTCTCCATTCTGTATGAAATGTTTCCATGCACCTGGCTGCTCATGATAACAAATACAAGCCATTCTTAATAACTCATTCTGTCTCAAGTAGCTCATCTACTCCACCCCACAGTCAATTTTACTGCCTCCACGATATATGTTCACTTCATTATGTCTCCAATGGCTGCCACTAATCTCATCCAAATCACCGTCACCTCTTATCTGGCCTTCTGTAGTAAACTCTAAATAGATACCTCCTACTGAACACTTCATCTCTCTTTACTTTTGTTCTCTTCCAATCTATTCTCCACACAACCAGTAGTAATATTGATTTTATTTTTGTAATCTTTTTAAAACACTTCAATGTCTTCCAATGCACTTAACATCAAACTTTAAAATCAATAGCAGGTACTCATGAAGAATTCAACTTGAATCCACCTCTGGGTTCTGCCTTATTCCACTCTCTCCTCCCATCACCACACTTCAAACATGTTAGCCAACTTTCACTCTTTATACACTCTCAACTTGTCCGTCCAGCATTCTCCCTGCTTAACTATAATTTCCAGAGAAGTTTACCTATTCTATCAATCTAAATTTGTTGTCCCCAATTTTCAGTCATAGAACCTTCTATTTTTCCTTTGTTACACCTCAGTTTCTGAATGCATACCCAATTTGGTGGTTGTTTGCTGTTTGCCTCCCTCTTTAATCTGTAAAAGCCATAAAGAGAGGGACTGGGTTTATTTTGTTCTCTGTGAAATTCTCTGCTTTATCAAATTTCCTGATACACTATAGAAGCTCATACGTATTTGGTGAAAAGATGAATAAATAAATATTCAAGATTAGCCCAATTATTTTAAGGTTTCAAATGAAATTTTCTCAAAACAGAATTTATCTAAATTTAATCAAAATTTATATACCACATTTGATAATAGTCAAGGAGAAAATAAAAGAAGTATTAAGAAATACAGTAAGTAGAGGCTGGGATTGTGGCTCAGTGGTTAAGCGCTTGCCTCACATGCGTGAGGCACTGGGTTTGATCCTCAGCACTACATAAAAATAAATAAAATAAAGATTTTTTTTAAAAAAAGAAATACAATCATAGATGGGCGTGGTAGCAGCACATGCCTGTAATGCCAGTAGCTCAGAAGGTTGAAGCAGGAGAATTGCAAGTTCAAAGCCAATCTCAGCAACTTAGTGTGGCACTACGCAACTCAGTGAGACACTGTCTTTAGATAAAATATTTTTAAAAAGGGCTGAAGATGTGACTCTGTGGTTTAATGCCCCTGGATTCAATCCCCAGTACCAAAATAAACAAACAAACAAATAAATAAAGTATAGGTTGGACTTAACATATTATATATATCCCAAATATTGGGAAATTGACTTTACTATATTCTACTTTATGAAAAATGTTTAATAGCTATTTTTCTGCCTATTCCAAGTTCAGTTTCTTTTAAATTATTTTAAAGTAAAAATTTAAATTTAAAAAAAATTATTTTAAAAATCTAGACTTCATCAGTTTCCCTCCAACTTTTACTGTTCTTTGATTAAGTCTGGTTCTGGTGATACTAAAATGTCCAAAAGAGTAAGTGAAAAAGGGTTCCTGATTTATATAAACAAGGGCAGATGTAGTAACCTACTCACAAAATGTAAATGTTTCGTATAAATACGACAGGAGGTACTAATTGTGAGAAGACAACTGCCTAAGAAATACAAAACAGTAGAAAATTAGAAGTTATGGTCAAAAATTGACTGAAAAAATTCAGTTCAGTTGTGTGCTGATGATTATTGATAAAACTACCTGAAAAATATTTTTTCTAGTTTCCTGGAAATACCACTCATACTAAGCAAAGTAAACAAGAGAATCAGGAAATTTAAGTAAAATTACATGTGCATATGTATGTGTGTGTATATGAAGAAAAACTCATATATACATACATGCACACATACACACATGTATTTATATGTCAATACTCTGAGGCCATGGGGATTTTTTTTCCCATATTAAATTATGGACAGATTCTTTACCTAATTTGCCCTGTTTTGACATAGCCACCAATTTTTAAAAATTCTACTTGAAGAATACAACTAAATTAACACGAAGCTAATTTCACTATAACTTTGACAGCTTTCTAAGTAACAAACTAGGTCTCAACCTACTCACTTCCTCAAATCTTTTGTGGAATGAGGCAGAATAGAAGTATTTTAAGAATAAAATAACTTGCCAAATTCATCTAGCTTTATGAATTGATATGAATGAAGACTTCACTAAAATGCATAAATTCTTCTCCCTTGTGAACCCTGACTAGGCTTCTGTTCACCAGATGGAAGTAAAAGTTGATGGTACTCTGAGGCCATGGGGACCAGATCCTCCTGTCAAGGTTTTCACAAGATGATTTACTTTTGAACATTCCATCATGGTCCAGATGTGTTAGGCCTGATCTTAAAAATAATAATAATAAAAAATCAGTAACTACGGTTAAAGGCAGGAATCCCTTCTAGTTCCTTCATGTAGGCTGCTTGAAACTTCTTAATAAAAGTTAAAATTTAAAAACAAACAAATGAAACAGGACAGCTTCCAAAATCACAGAGCCAAGAACATCAGGACCTGCCCTAATGACAAGTTACTTCTTAGCTTCAATCACGGCAGTCAGGAGATAGGATAGGGAGAATTGCCTGTACTATTTTACAAGGATCCTTAGAGTCAGCAGAGGACAAGATCAAGGAAACCATGCAGTGTTACCTTCCCACAAACCTCCAATTACTTAAATTCCTCCTGTAACTCTGTGGTATAGATATTATTGCTCCCATTTTGCTGATGAGGAAAATAAGACTCTCAAAACTTAAAAGACTCTTCCAGTGTCACCACTGCTACTAAATAACAGAGTCAGCTTTTGCATCCAGTTCTTCAAATATTGAGGCATCGTCTATCAGATGTCCCAGGGATCATTTGACTATGTAGGGGCATGTTCTGTTTCTTGACTGCTGATCAAGAGGTCAAACACTATGAAGTCATATTTTTATCCAATGTATATTTGAATGATGTTTGTCTAGGACAAGAAGTAAGTGAAAGCTAATGAGTATGCTTTCTGAGACATTAACCAGTTTGGGATATAACCTGACATTCTCATTCTAATATTCTCTCTTCAATGCATGTAAATATTCAATTCTTCAAATGCTCTTCGAATCAGTCTTGTTGCCCTTATTAATGAGTTAAATCTTAACATATATCTAGTCTACAGTTGCATGAGAAACTTGCTTTTTTAACTTTGTTGAAAATTTATGAACACTTACAATGTGCAGGGTGTGCTCTTTCATGAATTCTAATTTAATTCCCAAAACAATCCAGTGAAGTATTAGTATTATTCTTACTTTAGAAATGTAGAAATACAAGATCATAGTCAAAGGGACATTTCTAAATTACACAGCTAGGAAGTGGCAGAGGTGGATTTTAAAGCCAAATGCCTCTGATCTGATGCCTGAGCCACGGTCACAAAGACTTTCTTTCTGAAACTTTAAAACAGCCTGTTCTGCTTTGAGATGCATGCAAATGGCAGCAGAATGGGCATAAATATTCACAGGCAAGGTGTGATTTACTAGTGCAGGTTCATATAACAGGGTATTCATTCACACTTATTGAGCAATATGTGTCCAGTCTTATGTTTGTTGATTGGGAGAGCATAGAGGATTGGTGGTAAAAGATAAATACAGCACAGATTCTATTCCTAAGGAGCTTATAGTCATAAGTAAAAATCACTAAAAAGCAAAACAGAAACACAAGATATTACTGGTGGTCTTGATTTACTCATGCAAGAGGTATTCATTAACACCTAGTACGTGTTAGACATTGTGTTGCATACAGGAGGAACAACAATGAATAAAACAGTAATGATCCTTGTTCTTATGGTGTTTTATTCCACAGAAAATATAAAAGCATTAAACAAGTAATTACATGGAAGATGAGTGTTTTAAAGAATATTTATAGTATGTTCTGCAAGCATGTGCTTCAGGAATCCTATCTCTAGACATTTGATTTCATTTCTACTTTTCCAAATTTTCAAAATTTCAACAATGCTATAAACATCAATTTTATAATTAAATATAAATGAATACCCCTTTGAACAATACAAGTTTAAAATGCATGCATGATATAAAAGATATAAAATATGAGAATTCAGAGAAAGGAGGAATTTGCTCCAAATAAGAGTGATAAGGGGAGACTCTACGACCTAGTAGCATTTGAAACGAGAAATGGTGTCAGAGTAGTCTGATAAAGGACTTGTATCTACAATATATAAAGAACTCTCAAAATTCAATTTTAAGAGAACAATACAATCAAATGTTTTGAATGGGCAAAAATAAGTGAACAGACATGTTACCAACTCATATGCATGAATTACAAATACACACATGAAAACATGTTCAGTATTATTAGTTGTTTTCAAAATCACAATGAAATATCACTACAACATGGTAAAAAGTAGAACAACTGTAACTTTACTATAAATAAGAATGTAACATGATAAAACCACTTTGATGGTCTATCAGTCCTGTAAATTAAGAACTACTAAGTAGTTCAGTCATTCCACCATTCCATTTCTGCATGCACATGAGTGTCCACATACATACACATACTCACTATATTATGATACTTGTGGTTTCATAGGAGCAACTTGGAGAAAACAATTTCTCTAAAAGGGAAATTATGATGAAATGAACTGCAGACTTTCAGAAGAAACATCAGGTACAAGAACAAAGTATAGTAATAGCCATTAGCCTAAAACATTGTGCCTAGCTAAACTATCATGCAAGAATAAGAGCAAAATGTAGACTAAATATTTCAAAATACAAAGACTAAGAATGTCTAGTACTCACAAACTGTTACTGAAAATTACCAAAGCATATACTTCACAAAGGAAAAATGTGAACCTAGAAGAAAGTGGGATTGGAAAAAACACTTCTGACCAAAGTAATCACAAAAAAACTGCTCAGGACATCTAAATATATATTGAGGATAAAAAGTATTAACAATAATACTTTCCAAAACAAAAATACACAAATTTCTGTTATAAAAAAGTTGGAAATAAAATACTAAACCATAATAACATAAAAGCCAGAGACATATTTTTTATAAAATTTCAGGATGCTAAGCCTCTTGATTTCTCATGGAAAAGGTAACAGAAGTTGATCAATAACTTAGGAAAAATACAAAATTTAAACTGTAAAAATATTACCCCCCAAAAGAAAAGAAGTAAAAATGTAACTACCAGACCAAGAAGGAAATAAGAAAGAAGAGCAACTAATCAAACAGAAATCAGGAGGGGAAAAAAAAACAGACAAAGATAAAACCCAAACATAAAGTAGTAATAAAAATGGTGGAAAAATTCAGGAATCTCAATAGATAGAAATTAAACATACTGACCCATTTCATCATTTTTGGTATGTTTTCTATTGAATTATTAATACTTCTTTGTAGTTACTTTTATATTCTTGATTCTAGTCCCTTGAAAATTATATTTGTTACAAATATGATCTAGCAGTTCATAACCTAATTTTTTTTATTTTGATGAAACAAAATTTATTATTTTAAGAATTTTAGCCAGCCCCAGCAATGGCAAGGCACTAAGCAACTCAGTGAGACCCTGTCTCCACATAAAACACAAAATAGGGCTGGGGATGTGGCTCAGTAGTTGAGTGCTCCTGAGTTCAACCTCCAGTACTAAAAAAAAAAAAAAAAAAAGAATTTTAAAGGTACAATTCAGTGGTATTAAGTATATGCACAGTGTAATAAAGCTTTCAACACTATCCAGCTCCAGATTTTTTTCTAATATTCTAAATCAAAGGCCTGTAACCATTTAACAATAACTCCCCACAACCCTCCTCCTAACTCTTGGTAACACTGTTCTTGTCTCTGTGGCTTTGTCTATTCTAGGAATCTTAAATGAATGAAATCATGCAATATTTGTCTTTTTATGTCTGGCTTATTTCACTTAGCATAATGTTTTCAAGGTTCATCTGTTTGTATGGTAACATTCCATTGTGTGCTGCATTTTATTTATCAATTAATCTGTCAATGGACATTTGGGTTGATCTCAATGTTTGGCTATTGTGAATAATGCTGCTATGAACATTGACATACAAATATCTGAGTCCTTGCTTTCCTTAATTATGTACTTCTTACTTTAAAGTTAATTTAATTGAGATATTAACTAGAAAATAATATTCTCTCCAAGATCAAGAAAGCATTTACCTATTTCTTCCTCATGCAGCAATATGAAATAACACAATAGTGAGTATGAGTCCCAGAATATTGTATGCAAACACAAAATCTTTTTGTTAATAAGCAATATTTTTTCAGATAATAATGAAATTTAATTATCTGTTTTACTTAAACATTTTCTGTGAAACTTAAAATATTACTATTAATAAGCAATTTATACTATTCTTTTAAAGTGATACATGTTATGATAAAACAATATTTTAAAACATTGAAGTAGTAATCAAAAACAAGATTCAGGGTAGTGGTAGCCTGGGGAAAATAGGGCCAGAGAGATGAGCAGGGTAGGAATAAATAGAAAGAGGAATGTTAGAAGGATTGGAAAAGAAGAAATGAAATTGTCATTATTCACAGATGGAGTGATCTTATGTGTAGATAATTTAAAAATAAAATTATTAAAATCAGATTTTTTTGAAAGTTAATGGATATGAAATCTATAAACAAAAGCCGCTTAGGTTTCTATGTATTACCAACAAAGCTATTTGATATTTTTTAAGTATTCCATTTAGCACAAAAATAGAACATACACAGGAAGGTGTGCAAGACACTTATAGAAAAATTATACATTTTACTGAAACACCATAAAGAGAATCCAAATAAATGGAAAGATGCATTGTGTTCATGGGTTGGGACAAATCAGGGGGTTTTTTGTTCGTTTTTTAAAAAATTTTTTTTAGTTGTCAATGGACGTTTATTTTATTCATTTATTTATATGCAGTGCTGAGAATCGCACATGAGAGGCAAGTGCTCTACCACTGGGACACAACCCCAGCCCCAAATCAGTGTTTTTAAAGATGTCAATTCTCTCTCACCCTATAGATTAAAAGCAATCTCATTCAAAATCCTAAACAGATTATTTGAGTGTGTGTGTGTGTACACACTTGTAAGACTCAAATAGCACATTCAGTAATATATGGAAATTCACAGGGCCAAGAACAACCAAGATCTACTAGATAGAAAAATACTCATAAGTACACTGTAACTAGGACTCTGTAATGTAAGATAGTTAATTATATATTAAGAAATGGCAGTAAAAAATGCAAACTACTCAAATTCCATCTTGTTTCTATATGTTCCTTAACATATTTTGACTTTTAATATGGCATTAGGCTATGTGTCTATTAATTGATAATGACTAAGCAAAAAGTGTTGTGGATGTCAACTTGAAAGAAAATTATGGTATTGGACTTTGCTCCTATTCTTTGCATATTTAATATTCCTAATAAACAAGAATGAATAAAAATTGTCTTGACAAGATAATTTTCACCATTGTTTTGATGACTTTTTGTTTAAATTTGAATATGCTAAACAATTTACAAAACATAGGCATTATCACATTTAATTTTTAGACACTAACCAACCAGAGAACACATGCAGAAAGACCAAAATGGTTATAAAATTAAAGCCATCATAAGAGAAACAGTTGAGATTAGCCCAAAATATAAAAGCTCATGTCAAATATTTTTAAAAGCAATATACTAAGAGAAATAGAATTATTTAATGTTGGCTCAGAGAATAGGTCTACAGCCAACAAATACTAGGAATGCAGATTTTTACTCAGTACAGGGAATTTTCTAATTCAAAGTACTCCATTTAACTGCAAGGTTTGGTACTGTGCTGCTCAAATATCCAGATAAGTATCTTTCTTTCTTATTTATTGAGGCATAACTGGCATAAAATAAAGTGCACTAACCATACACATACAGCTCAATAAATTTTTATCTTTTGCAAACCATTGTACAAATGAAAATAAAGTACACATTCTAGCACCCCAGGGATAAGGGCTTGCACTTACGAGTTTACAATCTAGAGAAGACAAGCATTAGGGATGTACTATACTGTAAAGAAGGAGGCTCTGCCGGCTCTACAAGAGTATCTAATGGGTGGATTCTGATCCAGTGGTAAGGTCAAGTATCCCAAGGATGACGCATGTAAACACAGACTTGAGAGGTAAGGATCAACCTGGCAAAAGATGAGTTTGTGTTGGATTTTTTTTTTTGCTAGATGAATTCAGAAAAATCCCACTATTCAAAAGGCAAGAGAGCATGGAACAGTCAAGAGGCAAAAACAAATATGAACAGAATCATGAATAAGAATTTAGATTAAAAAATACCAAACAACTTTCCTTTAGCTGACCCTTAATACCCTTGGTCACTTTCACATAATATTTATTTGTAAGATATGACCTAGTTGATTGCAACAAACAAAAATGTAGAGTTCCACTCCAAAGTTCCTGCGGACTGAATCCACCCTCAGGAAACTCCACCGGTGTCCAGCCAAAGGGAAACCAGAGACTACTAGCAGCTAGCCACAGGGGAGCCCACACTCAGGGTAAGAGTCCCCGCAGAGACCCCAGCGCCAAGCTGCCCCACCCAAGTGTGGCCTGGGTCCGCCCCAGTTCTACTCCAGAGTTCCTGCAGACTGGCAGGAGCCACAGAGGGCCCAAATCCGCCCTCAGGAAACTCCACGGGTGTCCAGCCAAGGGTTGACCAGAGACTGATAGCTACCGGCCACAGGGGAACGCACACATGATTCTATACATAGAGGATCCCAAAAAATTCTACCAGAAAACTTCTAAAATTAATAAATGATTTCAGCAAACTAGCGAGATATAAAATCAACACCCATAAATCAATTGCATTTCTATACATCAGTGATAAACCCTCTGAAAGAGAAATTAGGCTATCTCATTCACAATAGCCTCAAAAAAAATAAAATACTTGGGAATCAATTTAACAACATGGTGAAAGACCTCTACAATGCA
Source organism: Xerus rutilus (assembly GCA_028644305.1). Classification (NCBI taxonomy): domain Eukaryota; kingdom Metazoa; phylum Chordata; class Mammalia; order Rodentia; family Sciuridae; genus Xerus; species Xerus rutilus. The sequence goes on from CM053400.1 coordinate 56,455,226, forward strand.
AACTACAAGACACTGAAGAAAGAAATTGAACAAGACTTTAGAAGATGGAAAAATCTCCCATGCTCCTGGATAGGCAGAATCAATATTGTCAAAATGGCCATACTACCCAAAGCACTATATAGATTCAATGCAATTCCAATTAAAATCCCAATGTCATTCCTTATAGAAATAGAAAAGGAAATCATGAAATTCATTTGGAAGAATAAGAGACCCAGAATAGTCAAAGTAATTCTTAGCAAGAAGATTGAAGCAGGAGGCATCACAATACCAGACCTTAAATTATACTACAAAGCTATAGTAATAGGGAAAGAAGAACTCAAACTATCATTATTTGCAGACGATATGATTCTATACTTAGAGGATCCAAAAAATTCCACCAGAAAACTTCTAGAACTGATAAATGAATTCAGTAAAATTGCAGGATATAAAATCAATATACATAAATCAAATGCATTTCTATACATCAGCAATGAATCCTCTGAAAGAGAAATTAGAAAA
>CM053400.1:56456223-56486357 GCA_028644305.1 Xerus rutilus
TCAAGAATCAATAAATGGGATGGGTTCAAACTAAAAAGCTTCTTCTCAGCAAAAGAAATAATCAATGAAGTAAACAGAGAGCCGACATTCTGGGAACAAATCTTTGCCACACATACATCCGATAGAGCACTCATCTCCAGGATATATAAAGAACTCAAAAAACTTAACACCAAAAAACCCAACAACCCAATCAATAAATGGGCCAAAGAGCTGAACAGAAACTTCACAGAAGAAGGTATACAATTGATCAACAGACATATGAAAAAATGCTCAACATCTCTAGCAATCAGAGAAATGCAAATCAAAACTACCCTAAGATTTCATCTCATGCCAGTCAGAACAGCAATTATCAAGAATACAAACAACAACAAGTGTTGGCCAGGTTGTGGGGAAAAAGGCACGCTCAAACATTGTTGGTGGAACTGCAAATTGGTACAACCAATCTGGAAAGCAGTATGGAGATTCCTTAGAAAACTTGGAATGGAACTACCATTTGACCCAGCTATCCCACTCCTGGGTCTATACCAGAAGACTTAAAAACAGCATACTACAGTGAGGCAGCCACTTCAATGTTTATAGCAGCTCAATTCACAATAGCTAAAGTGTGGAACCAACCTAGATGCCCTTTGATAGATGACTGGATAAAGAAACTGTGGTATATATACACAATGGAATATTACTCAGCAATATGACAGAATAAAATTATGACATTTGCAGGTAAATGGATGGAGTTGGAGAATATCATGCTAAGTGAAGTAAGCCAATCCCAGAAAACCAAATGTCAAATGTACTCATTGATAAGTGGATGCTGATCCATAATGTGGGGAAGGGCATGGGAACAATGGGGGAACTCTGTTCACAGGGGTGTAAGGGAAAAGGGGGCATGGGGACAGTAAAGGTGGTGGAGTATGATGGCCATCTTAGCCCTAGCTTTATGTATGACTGCATGTATGTTGTGATTCTATATCACTTACAACCAGAGAAATGAAATGTTATCCTCCATCTGTGTACAATGAATCAGATTGCACTCTGATATCATGTAAACCTAAATAAAACAAATAAATAAATTTAATATGGAAAAATAAATATATAAATTAAAAGTAATTTTTTACTATCTCAGAACCTGCTATTCTAGTCAAAACCCCTTTCTTAACCCGTTCTCACAACTCCTGCCCAGTCTCCCTACACCTTATTTCTTATATCTTGTGTGCTTCCCTTTTCACTGCAGTCTCGTAAAAATTTCTCTTGGAATTTTTATGTTTTAAAGAAGAATATTTCTTAAAAAATGAGAAAGAAGATGGAAAATAGCAACTGATATTTTGTTAGGGAAAATCTTATGGAATAAAAAATGCTAAATTAAATCACTTGGTCAGCTTAAAAAAATAACCATCAGATTGGTATTAACTGTAACTATAAATAATGTTTTTTATTAAGAAAAATAATAATAATCACTGTAAATTAAAACATCAGAATCTTTGGGCTATTCTTTTTGATTGCATCTGCACTCTTTGTGGCATGCTCTGATTATAAATTTCTGTAAATTGCTGAAATTCAGTGAAAACTCCCTTTAAACCAAGTATTGTTATAAGATTTTTATACATACTTAATATAATCATGTAATTCTTACAATTTATTGTTGTAAGGCATTTACTATTATAACTAACAGATAAAAAATTTAAGCATTAAAAAGGATGACTAAATTGAGAAAGTCCATATAGCTAATAAGAAACAGGGTCCAACCCAGGCAATCTAGCTTTGGATATGGAGGCACTGAAACTGCACTTAATAATAACTATAATAAAAAACTGTAACTGGAGTAAATTCTAGTTTAGAGAGTTTCTTCTATGTGTCATTCTGTATTGCCATTCATAGAGTAGTTATGTAGTGACATGGTTTTATTTTGTTTTTTCTTAGAGAAATCCCATTTCACAAGATGGAAGAGTAATGTTTAAAAGATACCAAGGATCCTCTTTGGCTGTGGCTCTCAGGTGCTCTGGCAAAATGAGAAAAATTTACTGTTTGCACAATTGGGAGCAATATTAAAGAGTAAGGTCAGTCACAGGATTTCCAAATGTCTTTCTCTTAATTTTCCTATCAGCCCTGTCTCCCCACTCAACACTACACCCCACCCAACTCCAGGTATTCAGTGTCCTTGTCTCCCACCTTCTTCACTATGATCTAAATCATCTTACCTATTCCCTCCCAACTCTGACTGACTTTAAGGATATGACAACTAATCCTCTAAACTATCCTCTGTATTGACTAATGAGCCAGTAGTTTCTTATGGCCTTGCTTTAATATATTAATAAAGCACTAGTTTTGGAGTTGTAAATTTCTATTTCACTAGCTGAATGGCCATAGGAAAATTATATAATTTCTTGGAGCATTAGGTTCTCATTGCTAATAGAAAATAACAATCCTCATAAAGAAATATGCAAATTGTAAAGTACTGGAAAAACATGGAAATTATCGACATGTCAGTCCAAAACTTTTTAAAGGGAGTCCTATTTCTGGAGATAGTATCTGAATCCCTAGGATGAATTCTTATGATAAAATGGTAGGTGATGTAGATAACTTATACAAAAATTAATTTGAGAGGACTGAGAACATCTTTCTGCATTCTTCAAAACACACATCAAAACAGATTCTCTTATTCCCACACAACTCCATACAGTACTCAGGTACACAATTTGAATTACAATTATCTACCATATTTAGCATGTATGCTCCAAACTATTAACAAATACAGAGTTCACAGTTTTAGGGGTACCAGGAGGCTGTATTAGTGTCTGCTTTGGTTTTGTACCACCCTAATCAGCTCTCACAACAGCCAACTGTTCTACATATATAACCTAATCAACGCCAAACATCAAAGAGGTTTATAAACATTTTAGCAACATGCCTTCGTTTGGTACAAACCCAGATAGATGATTGCTGTAGCCTGTTCAGGTTTTCAAATGGTTACAAATATACTACCATTTTAAGCTATAATTAATGTTTTTTTAAGCATAAGTCATGCAGTTTGGTCATATGCCACCTCTAAATTTATTGATATAAATTTATATTGGAATATTAATTACAGAATATAATCTATAATCCTTGTCTATATAAATTACAGTGAATTACTGTTCAACAGAATTGCTGTACTAAGGAATACAGAGTGGTCATGGATTTTGTAAAGCAAACACAGTATTCCTAAAATAATTACAGACTTGTCACTTAAAAATATCCAGTTGTTTCTCAAAAGTTATCAGCGTTAAGTAGACACATCCGTCCCATATTATATAACTTCAGTTTTATAGTCACCACATTCCTTCTTGTTTTACTTATTTTAGAAAAATTGGTTCTTATTTTTTTCTGAAAAAAGTAAGTAATGTATGAAGCATAATATTAAAACATACATGGATTCCATTTGTGAGAATTGTATGTCACTGTTATGTGATTTATTTCTATTTGATAGTTCTTATAGAATTATCATTTATCATTAAAAAATAATACAATCCATTTACTATAGAGAATTTGAAGGATTTTAAAACTGCAGGAAATAAAGTCAGTATTGTATTTGTTTTGTTTTGCTTTTGAAGTAACATACTCTTGAACAAGGTAGTCATTAAGAAAAAGACTTTTTGAGTGGGCTTTCATTATCCTATGCTAACTGTAGTTTTAAATAAACTACTCTGTATACACAGTCTGTATGTAAAGATTCACAAAATATGCAAGTTTATTTTGTATTAAGTTTATATCAGAAAAGTCAGAGAACGTGTTCATTTCTCAGTGTGAGGCTAAACAAAAGACTAAATTCTATGTTTAGTCCTGAGAAACTCTAAGAAAAGATGACTGAAAATATCTTCCTGGAAGCCAACAAGTACTCACAGATGGAAATGAAGGATTGTCCCCTAAAATAAAAGTGTAATCAAAATGTTTATCAATAAAATCTACAGTCTTTATATTTTAATGACTTTCAGAATTAAATTGAAATGATCCAAGTTTGACTCTAAACCTACATCATTATACAGCCAAGTGAAAAGTTCATCAAAACCTAACAAATCCTATGGTATATTTGATTGTTTTATATTAACCCAAGCCATAGGGGAGAAGTCACAAGGAGTTGATTTTTAATGCTAATTTTGATTTCTAATGCTTACAATAAATGAAGTCAACTGCCTTCTAAATTCTGTACTACCACACATGATCTAAACTGCTCTGTGGGGATAAAACACTTTAGAAGCTTATAATTCCTACAGAGTGTTTTGATTATTTTAGACAAACGAAACTCAAACAGCAAAAAATTTCACAAGGAAAATTGCTATGCGGTTTAAGGCCACATAATCTGGTTTCAACTCTTGTCTTTGCCTTGAGTTAAAGGCATATTCATTAACTTGAAACAATAAACTCAAACCTTAACATTTTGGAGAGAATTCAATTCAAGACCTTGGCAGTATCAATGGTAAATATTATACACAGGCTCGATGTGATCTTACACAGATATACAGGACACGTAGGTAATGTAGACAGTGCTGAAGTTTTAAATGAGCAGCAGATATAGCACATATCCTTGCCTTATATATGTGCACTGCCCTCTAAGACACACAAACTTCTCTAGCTGTTACAGTTTTCTAGCTTTGTCAATGCTGAATTTTAAGTGTGGTTACAACTTAAACATTTATTTAGACTAGAAATGTACATGAGAATTGGAATGGTATTAATTAAACACCACATTAAGAAACCTGGGGCTACACAAAACTACATTTAAAAAATAACTGCATCTGGAGCTCATAGTTAAAAAGGAATGATACAGGCTAAAGAAAACACCCTCCTGACACCTCAGCCAGATGGATGGAATTGAATAGAGCATTAACACTGAGAAAAAGGGGAAAATGCAAAATGTATGAAGGTATTTGTATATATTGAATATTTTTACAAGTTCAACTATCACAAAGGAAAGATATGGTCATAGAAAATGCTATTTAAGTAAAAATAGATTTACCAAAGAGATGTCCCTCATTTTAAAGCAATCTTCCAAAATTTTACTGAATTATAAACACACACCCACTGTGGACTGCATCCCTCCATGCTACTGCCAACCCTGAACACTATGAGATGTGTGTCTGAGAACACTGTTGATTCAACCTTCGGTCTATCGATATTTTCTGGACCTGAAAGATGCTTACTGGATGTTTACCAGACACTAGGGTAGGCCCACTCTCAGAAGCCCTACATTTATTATCATATCACTGAGTATTAAGATGTATAATGTGTACCTGTATTTCAGGTCCTCAAATGTAGTATAGCATATGCAGTGTGAGTACCATGTATATGCACTATCAGTGCACTGTTATTTTCTTACTATATTCTCATTTACTCACTCATCTATTTGACCAGTATTTATTAAATGCCTATTAAGTGCCAGGTATTGGTACTATAAATAAGACATTCATGGATCCTAGCCTTGAGGAGTCTAGAACCTCATGTGATAAGTTTCAATATATTATGGTAAGTGTTCAGATATTTGAAATACAGGCTATTATGGGAGTAGTTAAGAGAATAACCAGTTAATGGAGTGAATGGTGAGAAGTCAAAGTGGGCTTCCTGAAGGCTGAGACCTGGAGGCTCTTGACTGTGTAGCAAAAAGGCGAAAGTTAACTTCTGAGTTACCTCTTATTCTCTTGCAAAATACTATTAGCTACTAAATGACTCTTTCCCTGTTCCCTTGGTTTAACTAAATCCATTTATTGTACATTTTGCTTTAAAGTCTTGCTGCTCTGGTCATTTTTCCCAAAGCCATTTTTAAAACTAAAATAGCTTACCCCTGCCTTTTGCCTTTTTAAAATTCATAGCTAATATTTATTAAATGTGTACTGAGGTGTGGTTACTTGTGCTATGTGCTTCACCTGTTTCATTTCAATAATCCTCCTGACAACTTTACCAGACATGTATTATTGTCTTTATTTCACAAATGAGGAGAGTAAAGCCTAGAGAGTTCCAGTAATTTACTTAAGATCAGACAGCTGGTTAATGGTAACCAGTGTTATTTGAATCCTAAGCCTGCATTCTTAGCCACCACACTTTAGTACTTTTTCCCTGTTTGCTCCTTCAAAGGTCAAATTAATTTCACCTCCACAATACATTTCTTTCTGCAGGTGTTGAGGTGAATGCCATGGGGCACAAGAATAAAACCAAAGCTTTTCCTCAACAAAAAGTAGAGGGAAAAAGGCATCCCTAGACAAGCATTACTCTAATACCAAAATCAGACAATGATACTATAAGAAAAGAATAGATGAATATATCTCATGAAGACAGGTAAAAATCCTCAATATGACGTTAGGTGTATAGTTCAATGGTAGAGCATATTCTTAGCATGCACAATGTCCTGGGTTCAATCACCAACACCAAAAAAAAAAGTATGTATGTATGTGTATATATACACACATATAAATGTATGTATATATATATATATAAAACAAACATAAAAACAATTTCATATCACAACCAAGTGGAATATATTCCAGGCATGCAAGACTGGTTCAATATTTGAAAATCAATTAATGTACTCACCATCTTTATAAGCTGAAGGGAAAAAATCACATGACTATATCAATAGATGCATTAAAAGCATTTGACAACATCTAACACCCATTCATGATAAAAACTCTCAGCAAACTAGGAACAGAGGAGAACTTCCTTAACTTGACAAAGGACATTGACAAAAGAGCTGTAGCTAACAAAATATTCAATGGTGAGAAATGTAAAGCTTTCCCACCAGACATCAATTCCAATCCAAATCCCAGAGCTATTTTGTGAATACTGACAAACTAATTTTAAAGTTTATAAGGAGAGGCAAAGAAATAGCCAACACATTGCTAGAGAAGAATAAAGTCAGAAGACTGATGTCACCTAACTTCAAGACTTACTATGATGCTATAGCAATCAAGACATCATAGACAAATGAATCAATGGGGCAGAATAGAGAGACAACAAGGAGATCCAAACAAATATAGTCAATTGATGGGAAGGAAAACAAAAAAGAATAAAGGCAATATAATGGACAAAAGACAGTTTTTCAAAAATTTTTGCTGGATAACTTGCTATGCATTTGCAAAAAAATAAATGTAGACCTACATTCACTTATGCTCTTCACAAAAATTGACTCAAAGTTAATCATAGGTATAAATGTGAGATTCAAATCTTTCATATACTAAACAATAATCTAAGAGAAAAATCTAAATGACCTTGAGTTATATGATAACTTTTTAGATACGATACCAAGGGATCCAAGAAAGAAAGAATTAATAAGCTGGATTTCACTAAAGTAAAAAAAAAATTGCTCTGCAAAACACACTGTTAGGAGAACCAGAAAACAATTCATAGACCAGGAGAAAATATTTGTAAAACATATATCTGACAAAATAAAAATCAAGTATGAAAAGTATAAAAATAACCCTTAGAACTCAACAATAAGAAAATAAGTATCCAGACAGGCCCAGTGGTACACAACTATAATCCCAGAGACTTGGAAGGCTAAGGCAGGAGCATGGCAAGTTTGAGGCCAGCTTCAACAACTTAATGAGGTTCTAAGCAACTTAGTAAAAGATCCTATCTTAATATAAAAATAAAAAATTGAAATGGCTGGGGTTGTACCTCAGAGCACCCCGGGGGTTTAATCCCCAGCACCAAAAAAGAAAAAGGAAAAGTATCTACTTTTTAAAATGGGCAAAAAACAACTTACACCTCACCAAAGATACATAGATGGCAAATTATTTTATAAAGGATGCTTAAATCATACATTTATGTAAGTCCATACAGTGTACAAAATCAAGAGTGCCTTAATGTATACCATGGACTTGGGGTAATAAGAACTCATCAACTGTAACAACTGTGTCCTCTAGTATAGGATGCTGAGACTGGTGGAGGTTGTGCATGTGCAGGGACAGTGAGTATATGGGAACTTCGCACTTTCTGCTCTATTTTCCTATGAATCTAAAACCGTTCTAAAAATAAAGTCTATTTAGGAAAAAAGATTTAAACTTTTCAGGTCAAAGAGAACAGGAAAGAAGAAAAATTCTGGAAGATGAAAACAAAAGAGATGAAATGAATGGCAACTGACCCAGTGAAAGGAAGAAAAAATTAAAACTCAACTGCTTGTAAAGGGAGATGCCAATGAAAACAAATAAATTTGTGCTACTAAACTCCAGAAAATGTTCAGAAATTGGAGGTACCAGGTATCTTTGAAGGGCAGGGGAAAAATAGGATAAGTAAAATAAGATCGACTTTTGTGTCTAAAAAGTGAAGATCTAGAATTGGGGCAACCTCACACAGCCTACCTTGCTGGTCAACTGCAGTGCTCCCAACCTATAAAAGATAGGACATTGCTCTTTTTAGAGACTGACTCAGAGAGGCCCTGGTCTTGCAACACAGGATATAGAAAATCTAAAACTGAAGAAGGAAAAATACTCCCAGGGTAATGATAAAGATGTTATGGGGTGACCACTCAGAACCACTCTTAAGTCCAGATATGAGCCATATTAGACAATCTTTATTATTTGGCCAGAGACTGTTCCTCACAGGGTCCCACTGACCTTAAGTGAGAACAGCAGCTGTCTGCAAATAGACCAGAATACTTGAAGGGAAAAACTACATCCTATGAAGTCTGAAGGTTGCAAGAAAGCAGGATGCAAGGGCTAAGGAAGGAGTTAGCAGAGCAAAGACAGACAACCATATCTTGGGTTTGAGTACATTTGTGGGCATATGAAGTACAGAAGAATAATTATTTTTAACATTTTAAAAATAGCTTATATAATAAGCCCACATGTGGGGGGGTGTGCCATAAAATGGAGTCACTATGGCTATACTTAACACCTTACATTGTCCTATATATTATTTCTATGTGTTACAGTTATATGATTATGTTGTTTTATTATTCCTGTCTTACTATTCCGTATACTTCTTTTAACTTATGATTAGAGTAGCTTAACATTATTTTATAACACTGATCACTCAATCCTATTATTTTACTTGTTAATGCTTTATAATTCATAATCTATAACCTATATTGATTAAACTCAGACCAAAACAAAGAGAGATCCCAAGATACAGTGGATTTAGAAAGCAATCTGTCATATTGAACCAGGAAGACAGAGAATCCAGAAGGGAATTTTCTGAAGGAAAAAGTGAAACTTGGAAAATTTTCTATGAAGTTTCACAATAAGATGAACATTTGAGTTTAGACAAACAGCATGGGGTTGAATTAATAGTAAGTACATAGAAAAAATAAGCAAAAAATCAACAGATGAGAACTCCAGAAATAACAGTAAGTAGATCAAAAAAAGAGGCATAATAGATTATTACATGTGGATCAACTGTGATCAAACTTCCATACTCCTAATTATAAAATACTAAATGATTTAACAAAAGAAAAAGAAAAAAAATAAGAAAAATAAAAGTAGAGAATATTTAACGAGGAAGTTTAAGAAAGCTAAAACCTTGTGTTCCACAGTAGAAATCAAGATATAATTGTTAAAATTAAAAACTAAAGAATTAACAGTGTAGCATGTTATTTGGATAAACAGTTTTGAACATAATTATTGAAAAGGAAGTTCATATCTAAAATTAAAAAAAAGCAGCAAAAAGAGTTAAAAATAGTTGTCTCTGAGGAAAAGGAATTCGGGAGCAAGAATACTACAGTGGGGACTGCTATTGTTTTACCACAAGGTCGACAGCCCAGTGTCCACTTTTCTCAGGAATGTTAGGTCTCATGCTTCTTTTACTACTGTCCTATTCAGTTAGCAATCCTCTTTTGTTCTCAGAAGTATATGAAAAATGTTCAACCCAATTGTAAGATTTGAAAAGTATTTTACTTCCAAATCATGAACATGTATTACTTTATTTAAATAAAAGATTTTTTTTAAATGGAGGCTCTGTGGAGTCAGAATAACTAGGTTTGTTTATGTCTCTTAATATTTTGTGATATTGGGCTAATTTGCTATCTATCCTCTCTGTGCCTCTTTTCTCTATCTACAAAATAAGGATCATAACAGTTCATATCTCGTATGTTTATTGGAAGAATGAAATACACCATTTTGCACAGTGTTGTGCACTTAATACTCAATAAATATAATCTATTATTAACTAATATTCCCACTAACTTTGAGTTGATTTGGAATGGATTAATTTCCTCATAGTAGATTTGCATCTAACGTTTTAATGTCACAAGTTTAACATTATATTTCTTTTTTCTTAAATCTAGGAAACAAACTGAATACGTTCCCTTTATGATTGTTTTAAGTAAAGATCAAATTTGGAACTTTTGATTATAAAGCAAACTTCAGTAAAATTCAGGTCATTTAGTTGATTTGAACCTTGAGATCACAGATAGACAAATAGATATGTTGCTTGTTTTCAAACATTATTTTCCCCTAAATATTTTCTTCTTTATCTTTATTAATCACCAGAGAGTATAGAATACATATAGTAACCCATTGCTGGCTACAGTGGAAGCCTCTTCCCTTTTCCAATGGGGACTACAAGTCTTTGGGTCTCTGTCAATACAGTACTGTAAGGGCTTTACAGTTGATTGGTTAGTTGTGAATAGGTTTTGAATATAATTAAGAAAATGCATCTCAAAGTACCAGGCAATGTTTCCAACATTATTTCTACCAAGGTTTATTTTATTTGTCAAATAAAAATTAGGTAGATAACTTTTGTAACACCCATTAGAGGACTTTTTAAAGATTAACCAACATTCTTATAGTTATTATTTCAACAAATTGCTTAAAGATGATGTTTAATTAGATTGCTTATGTGTTTTAAACTTGATGTTTTAGTTTATTATGTTTCGGCTTACCCAACTTCAGTCATTTGAAGTTTTGTTTTCTCCAAGGTCTTTTTCCAGGTCCATAAGCACCCTTCCTTAATCTCAACTACCATTTTGACAATTGTTTTTATTCTGCCTTTAAAAGTCCTCAGTGTGTAGGTGTTGCAAAATTTTAATGTAGAAGCATCTTCCTCACAGAATAACCATAAAATAACTCAACTTTATTTTTAAGCAGGACTTCAAAAATATTTTCAAGTTAATGTTATTCTTTTCCAAGTAGTCACTTTGGAATTCAGACCCTATTCACATCACTGCCATTTTTAACACTATGAAGCTATAGCATATTCTGCTATCCAGCCTCAGTTACAATGAATTTTCTTTCTCTGAAGATAAAACTGACTTTGCAAAAACAATCAGCATTGCTGAGTGTGGTGATGCATGTACGGAATCCCAGTGACTTGGGAGGCTGAGGCAAGTTGAAGGCCAACTTGAGCAATTTGGCAAGACTGTCTCAAATGAAATAAAAAGGGGTGAGGATGCAGCTCAGTGAGAGAGCTCCCTGGGTTCAATCCCCAGTACTGGAAAAAAAAATATCAGTAGTTATTTTTCACCAAGTCTAATACCAAGGCATGTGAGTAAGCAAAAGACAGTTGTGTAACTCAATGGTTCTGAATATAATTCCTGCAAAAGCAGCTCCCCAAATTTATTAAATATAGTATGTCTCAGACTCCCATTGCTTTCACATTGTTATAAATGTTTGATTGTTTTTGTCTTCTATCACCCCCTTATACTTCTCCTCAGTACTATGTAAAATGAAGACACATGATGGGCACTCAATCAATGTCTATGATATTGAAACCTCTCTGTCTTCCTTTCTGCAGGAGGCAACCAGCAATCAGAAGGAAATGTAATAAAAACCACCTGGGAAATTCCAACCAACTCAGAGTCTCTGGATTGAAATTAGCTGTTCAATTTTCATCAGAAATAGCTTTTTTTGTTTGTTTCTTGTCTTTCATTTTTAGAATTTCATTTTTAGAATGAAAGACATCCACTCTTATACCTACTAAAAAATTCTAGACAGATCTGGTTTTTAAGTTTCAGAAAAATAAGATAGAGCTGCTGGAACACTATGCTCAGATTCTCTTGGCTTTACCTTTTACAATAAATACATCCACTACTGTGCTTGGCGATGTGACAAAAACAGCTGTCTCCCTAAGGATCTGCAGGGGAGGTAAAACCTACCCCAGCACAGGCTCTCAGGCTGGCTCCCTCTGTTAAGGAGACATCATTTTGACATGTGGGGCTTGCTGGAGTGACAGAAAAAGGCATAGAGGCCAGTGGAGGGAGAGGAGAGTTAAGCTCCCTGACCTTTGGTTGAGCTCTGTTTCCAGCCATCCCTGACTTCCGCAATTTGGTAACCTTTTCCACTCTTGCCCTGGAGATTCCTCTGGGAGTGGTGGAGTTCCTGAGCATAACTCTACAAATGGGAAGAAACATTATAGGCTCAAGTAAACCAAAGATGGGAGGGAGAAAGAGAAGGAAAGAGAGAAGAAAAAGAAGAGGTGGAGAAAAATGAAAGAAACAAATTTAAAAGAAGAGAGATAACTGGGAATGAACTCATATATGGAAAGGAAATTTTAAAAGAGAGATATAAAAGGGGAAAAAAGAAGAAACTGAAGAGAAATTAAAAAGGAAGAAGGCAGAAAAATGTAACAAGAACCCTTTCTATGTGATATATTGATAGCAGATGGGGGAATTGAGAATCCAGGGTCCTGATGTCTGCTAAGCACAAAATATAGAGAAGATACTAAAGAAATTTCACCTTGTTTTTCCTTATCTATAAAATGGACACAAGAAACTCAGTCTTATAATAAAAGTAAATGCTTTGCCCTCTGAATAAAAGCATATATTAAATCCCATTAATAGAGTGATCTGGCTGCAAAGGTTGCCCAAGTAAACTCCATATCATCAAGATCTACATTTAACTTCATTATTTTCAAGTTTTGCTCGTATGTTCTAATCGTGCCTCAACAATTTTGCATCATCCTTTTAATATTCTTGCAACTTGATGCCTGACTTCATCTTCACTTTCCTCTTGATTCTGTGGATCCTACTTGACAATGACATATGGATCTTGCTGAAACGTTTCCTATACACAGCAGCCTGTATTCAGAATCCCTCTGTGTGGTTTCACTGCCTGTTATAAAAGTCCAAAGTCCCATCCTGCCATTCAAGACCTTCCTGGTTTCAATCCCGAATACATTAAAGTTTTACTCCCTTCCCCACACTTCTAATCAGACTGATTAAACTTTTACAAATATTTTCTATCCCAGCCCAAATGTCAAGCATACATACAATTTTTTTGCCAGTTACAAAAATGTGCTTTGTTTCCTTTCAATAAATAATTAAATTAAATTATATACATTCAGCTTTGAAAGTGGAAAGAATGAAAGAGCCCCAGATAAATGCAATGCAGAAAAATATGTAATTACAGATGAAAAGGAGAGAAATATCATGACTACAGGACAGAGACAAGAGGAGCCACCACCAGAGCTTCAGGATCAGAAATATTCAGAGGTGCTGGCTCTACAGGAGGAAAAGCATTGATTTATTCGACAGATATCCATGCAGTACCAATCATGTGTTAGATAGATAAGACCACAAAGATGAAAGGATGATCCTTGCCTACAAGAATACTACTAACCAATGTTTGGGAAAATTAAAGTAGTACAGAATAGCTGGAATATGATATTCAAGGGAAATACCAGATGATAAACCTAAAGTGGAACATAAGATGCTACAACTTGAAGGGCCTTAAATAGCATGCAAACAAGTTTAGATTTTATTTTCTGTAGATATTGAGGAAAAACTAAAATTTTGAGCAGAGGAGTAATAAGATCAGAATTTGATGGTTGAAATTTAATTCTGGTAGAAGTGGAGATAAGGAAGATAAGGACAAGAAGGTCATCTATTTGGTGACAAAAACAGTGTAGTGATGCTGAGAGTCTGAATCAAATAAATGAAAGGGATGAGAAAGAAAAGGAGAGGTTTTAGGCAACACAGTCAAAAGTAACGTGTGTATGTGTAAAGGGTTCTGAAGGATCTTTGAAAAATCTTCCAGACTTTAGGCTTGATAGTAGTGTGTGGTAGTGTGTGGGGCCATTCACCAAAGTATAAAATGATGGATAAACAGCAGGTTTTAGAAAAGACAATGAGTAGGTTTAATTTTTAAAATACTATGCTTATGTGCTTTTGTGATAACCAAGTAAAAGTGCTTATAATGAGATCTATGCTGAAGTCTATCTGCATTATAAGGAAGAGGATTAAAATGTGAGGGAATCAGAAAATGAGGATAATAAGAATTAAAAATAAGAGTAGACACTGACCTATCTGAGTCAGATTGTTCTCAAAACAAATTAAAAAGCAGAATTCACTAGAAAATATTAGGTAATAAAAGCGAGGGGTTAATATAGGATATTAGAAGAATCCTCAAGACTAAGAAACAAACAACCCCATCCCAGTGTCTCCACCAAACTCCACTAACACCAGAAACCCGACTTTGCTGCCACCATGGATACCACCATCACCAAGAAATCCAGAAATATTTCCACTGGACACAATCCAGAATGTTCCATGGTGACTTCAGACCGGGAGGATTAAGAGGTTCTATTTGGCCTCAGAAACAGGATGAACTTGCAAAAATAAGTCCACTATATTCAAATCTTTAAGAATGATTGGAAAGAGAAATTTGAATGTAATAAAATCGGACAAAAGACTTATCTTTCCACCTTCTTATTCTCCCACATGTGGATTTACTACCAAGAACCTTCCTGAAATAATATTTCAGTCAGAATATAGAGGTATGTATTTCCATTCTTTGGCAGAAAAACTAATAGTTCACAAAGTACAAAGCACGTTCTGATGATAAGTTTATGGGCGGCTTTAAAACTGGCAGGATACTTTGTTGCATATCATGAGCTTGTCAGAAAAGCCCTCTTCTGTAGAGTGCAATACTGGGATGACAGCTTGATCCAATCTTCCCTTTCTCCACCTGTCAGGTGTGTAGGGGAACTGTTTCCCCATATTAGCTAAACTGAAAAACAGAATCTCCTTTTCCTTCCATGTCTGAAAGAGCATTTCTGACCACTCCTAGAACGCCTGTCAGCAGTCTATGATTCTTTCTCTATGTCGCGTGCACTATAAATGATTCTGTTACCATGAACAATGCTTTTAGTATTAAAATTCAAGCATTGTGCTGTAATATATTTAAAATGTGAATTGGGTGGCATGATTCCCATTAAATCCCTTCAGAGGCCTTACATTACTTTCATAAGGGAACCTGAACTCCTTGCCGCAATGAATAAGGCCCTGGGTGATTTGGTTCCTGTTCAGTTCCTGATTTCATCTGGTATCACTGTCCCTTTGGAATACTATGCCTTAGCTATCAAGGTGTCCCTGCCCTTGCCCACTCCAGCCTTTTACTTGGAGGGCTCTTTTCTAGTTCTCTGCAAAGCTGTTTCTTAGCCTTCAGATCTCATTTAGAATGCTGCCTGCTCAAAAGGCCTTCCCTCATTTTATCTCTCATGGCCTACTTCCTCCCACATCACTCTGGTATTTCTATAACAGTGCCTGGAACATTTCTTTCCGTATCTATCACAATAGGTTTATTTGTGTATTTGCTTGTTTAGCTGCTGTCTCATTCACCACCATACAGATGTATGAGGAAGGGCTACCATTGTTCATAATGCTGTATCCTTAGTGTGGCTGGCAGGTAGGAGTCACTCCATATAGTTACTAATAGAATCAATGGTCCAACAAAAGATTGTAATCAGCATGGCGTGTGCTACCTCCAAGTTTTCTACCTTTTCATTCCATGTCACACCTTGTTTTCCTAGGTCATGGTCAGGTATAATAAATGTTCCTATTCCTCTTGATTAGATCTGTTTCTTCTATCAACAAGAACATCTTGTTTAACTAGTCTGAGAGCATTTTCTTCAAGGCTTTTACCTCAGGAACTGCTAACTGCTTAAGTTTCCCCCAATTTCCCAGAATATTTAAGTTTATTCTATGACCTATCCCTACGCCAGCTAGAAATTTACATTCTGTGATGCAATCTATTTGTTATTACTACATAGATGTTAGTAACCATCGGCAAGGGTCAGACTTCCCCAAACTTTGGTTTTACTTGTAAGCATGATGCTGGATAGATGTCACTAGAGTGCTGAGGAATGATTTTAGAGATCCCCAACAGCAATAGTTATTAAAATATTTTTAAGAATGTCAGGTATTTGGTGATTCCACATATTTTTTAATGCTTGACCAACAAACTGTTAGGGTTTTTACAAGTCAAATTACACGTGGTAAGGTATAATTTTGGTTCCAAAGAGGCCCTTGTCCTTGGGAGTGTTTTGCTCATTCTGGAATGGTATTTCAGGTACATGGGATTAGTTCCCAGAGGTAATGGTCCACACACATTGGGAAGCATTTAAAATCTTGTGAAATAAGCTTGCAAAGACAAAAAGAATAGGTTAGGTAGAGAAACTATCAGCTTGAACTCCATCAACCAAATTTATTTGTGTTTCCTAGGTGGAGAATCCAGAGAAGTGGTGTTTAGGAATCTTGCCCTCATTATTGTTAGCTTCATATTCTTTGAAACAAGATACCAATCGTCATTTGCAACACACCTCTTCAGTGAGTCCATGAGACACACTGTGGTCATGGGGCTTATAATGCGTGTTTCCTTTCATAGTGCATATTCAGTCCAAAGTCACATGTAGGTGAAAATGGAGCAAGAGGTGGAATTGCAGAACCCAGCATTTCTGTGCATTAAGAGGTTTCCCAAGATGGCAGGTCAAACAGACTGCTGACAGGTGAGTAGACAGGAGGGCTGCTTCAGATATGAACAGGAAAAATAGATTGTTTTTCCAGCCTAGCTAATATGAAGAAACAGTCCTCCTACACCTCTGTCAGCAGTGTCTCAGCCTTGAGTAGGAATTTAGAACAATCATTTTTCTTTTTTTTTATTCATAGCAATTATACAGAACAGTGGGTTTTATTCTGGCTTATTGATACATGCATATAACATAATTTGAACAATTTCACTCCCCAGTACCTCCCCTTACCCTCCCTCTCCTCCCTTCTCCTGATCTCCTTCCTCTATCCTGATAGTCTTATTTCTGTTTCCATGACAACTATTTTTTTTGTCTTTTTCTTTTCTTCCCCCCCATTAGCCTCCACATGAGAGAAAACATTTGATCCTTATCTCTGAGTCTGATTTATTTCCCTTAACATGATGTTCTCCAGATCAATATACTTCCCTGCAAATGACAAAATTTCACTCTTCTTTGTGGCTCAATAAAACAGCCTTAGGTATATATACCACATTTTCTTTATCCAGTCATTTGTTGATGGATATGTAGGCTAATTCCATAACTTAGAAATTGTGAATTGTGCGGTTATAAACATGGATATGCATGCATGTTTCACTATAGTATGCTGACTTTAGTTTTGGGGGATAAAAACTGAAAAGTGGTATAACTTGGTCATATGCTGGTTATATTTTTAATTTTTTGAGGAATTTCCATACTGATTTCCATAGAGGCTACTATAAGAATTCCATTTTCCATGTTTTCCTCAGAAGCATTTAATGTTATTTGTATTCTTGATGATTATTATTCTGACTGAAGTTAGATGAATTACCCTGATGGGTAAAGATATTAGCATTTTTATATAATTGTTGGCCATTTGTACCAATTCTTTTGAGAAGTCTCTGTTCAGTCTATCTGTCCACTTATTGAATGGGTTATTTGTCATTCTTGGTGTTGAGTTTTTTGAGTTTTTTCTTCTGGATATTTTAATCCTCTGTTGGAAGAGTAGCTGGCAATGATTTTTTCCCCATTCTGTAGGCTATTTACTTTTTTTCCTTTGCTATGAAGAAGTTTTTTAATTTGGTGCCATCACATTTGTAGATTTTTGATATTTCCTGAGTTATATGAGTCATATTCAGAAAGTTGTTGCCTCTGCCTATATGTTGACACGTTTCCCCTCTTTTATGCAGATGCAGTTTCTGGTCTTATACCTAGGTCTGTGATCCACTTTGAGTTGATTTTATGCAGGATGAGAGACAAGGATTCTAGTTTTACTCTTCTATATATGGATACCCATTCTTAGCATTTTTTGTTTAAGAGGCTGTCTTTTCCCCAATTTGTTTTTGACAAGAATCAGATGATTGTAACTATATAGGATTGACATAAATCTTTTATTCTACTCCATTGGTCTATGTGTCTATTTTTATGCCAATACCATGCTTTTTGTGTTACTATAGCTCTGAAGTGTACTTTGAAATTGGGTATTGTGATGCCTCCAGCATTGTTATTTTTGCTCAGGATGGCTTTTTCTATTCTGGGTTTTTGTTCTTTCATATGAATTTTAGTGTTGTTTTTCTAGTTCTATGAAGAATATTACTGGTATTTTGATGGGACTACATTGAATCCATAGGTCACTTTTAGTAATATGGCCATTTTAACAATATTAATTCTGGTTTTCCACAAACATGGGAAGTCTTTGCATCTTCTAGTGTTGTCTTCTTTCTGTTCCCCCCGCCAATGTTCCATAATTTTCCTTATAGACATCTTTCACTCCATTAGTTGGACTTATTCCTAGGGTTTTATTTATTTATTTATTCTTAATAAAATTGTACCTTAGGATATGACACTCTAACAATGAAGGAAAATGGTTTTGTTTTGTTTTTTTCATACAGGTGATGTGTTTAAATAGCTGGTTGAGAAACTCCTTTTTCATACATATTACTTCCTTAAAAATTAATAATATGCTCACAATTCTATTAACATTATCATCAGGTTATTAAGGCTTTTAAATAAAAAAACCTCAAATGTTATAAAAAGAGATAAAAACTAAACTGTGTAGAACAGAGATTGTATAGTGTTTGATCATTCTTATGCATATATTTAAAGGTAAATGGTGATATTGTTTTTCATATAGCATAACCTTGATTTTCAAAATAATTTATTGCACTTCAATTTGAACAGTTAAATTATACTTGATAGGTGATCTTTTGTGCAAAAGCACACACAGGATAGATTATTTAATATATTAACCCAACAATTCCATGTCATACACTCTGTTACAAGATTGACAAAGACAGAATTTGCAACTTACTCATCATGGCCAGGAGGAATTTTTTAAAATTGTTATTAGACAGCCAAAATCTCTATTTTCCAAACTCAGTGTATTCTTCATTCATTTATAAGATAAACACTAAAAATAGAAAACTAATAAGATGCATGCTCTTTAAGTATCCCAAATCTTCATTTTTATATAAGTATGTAGTGGATAAAAATGTTGCATATTTTACTCTATTATGATGATTTCTAGTTCTGTCAGACCAAAACATTCCTGTCTTTGGCCTATCTACTGTGAAAACACATCAATGTACCTAGTCCAAAATATGAATACTTTTTCAGCCACAAGCTTCACATATCCTCATTTAATGACCTCTGATCTTTCAAATGCAGTTACAGTTCACAGCGGTGTGCCTGTGTGTGTGTGTGTGTGTGTGTGGTGTCTGGGTAGGTAATGATGAGCTAAGCTTAATTACATCATTAGGCAGGAGGCCACAGAACTCCTGCTGCCTTCAGGGACTGATTGGAATTTTAAAATATTATTTTTACTTAGTGGAATATAAATTAAATAAATAAATTCCAGTAAAGCTGTGCTGTGGTAAATTTGTTGTTGGTTTTTGTCCATTTACAATTGTCTCAGATGCTGAGCTGCCCAAATGGATATAAAATTATAAAATCATATTCTGGTAAAAACCTAATTTGACAAATTTAAATATGATAAGTCTTTTTCCACTGTGCTAGAATACACTTATTTTTAAAGCATCTTCTCTTTTTTGCATCTCTAATGTATTTCTCCAACAATATTATATCTTTCTCAAATTGTTGGTTAATGTAAATCATTACCACATGATGAACGGACTCAGTTTTTGTTTACATTTTTTGTACATTTATTTCAGGGTGATGTTTATGGTTCTACCCAGCTAACTATCGCAATCTGAGGAAGACAGAGAGTTGACTTCCTCTGCTCTGAGTTATTCTTAGCAGAGCCGTGAGAAAGGAAAGAGAAGCTTACAAATCTGGTTTTGGGTCCTGAAAAACTAAAATCATATGACAAGTCCCCCTTGGTATTCCTGTACAGTCAGATGATTTCTTGTTCATGTAAGCAAGGTTATAAAATTGTCTCTATCCCTCCTAATTAAAGACCTGAACATGAATTTTATGTTACTTAGAGAGTTGGGGTCGAGTTTGAGGCACCACAGGCCACCCAGGGAAAAACCAGCTGCATCACATTTGGAGCTGTCCTGTCAGAGTCTGGAAAAATGTTCCAATCTTAAAAATATGTCTAGACCGCTCTATTCCACTCCTACATGGTTCTTAGGTGGAGGGAGAGGGAGGCAGAAGGATAAGAAGGGAGCCGTAAATGAGTACTCTACATGAAAAGCCATTTCTAAAAGAACCATCAATCTGTAAAGGAGCTGACAGACAGTTAACACCTGACATTATAGGTCACATGTGTGCTTCCTCAACGAGTCTGTGGTAGGGTGTTTTTTGCACTGCCTTCCACCAGACAGCAGGCAGAAGATGTTCTCCTGCCTTGGGGGCTAAGGCCCTAGGCAAGGTTTTGATAGGGGCAGAATGTCTCTACAGTGGACTCACTTTCCCTGGGCATGCTCCTCCCTTTCAGTTCCTGGTGTCTTCTTGATCTCTTGGTTTCCATGTTCTAGTGTGAAGCGGTTTACTTGGGTCTGTTCTCCCCTGCAGATCTATCTCCAATAGATCTACCTCCAGTTTAGGATCACCAATCTCCCTGATCAAAAATAACCTACATTCACTTTTGAACCTAATACATAAATTGTCAATAGTTGTATGAGGGGGTGAAAATGATCAACGATCTTGGCTAAAACTAATTTAGGATGTTTTTTTTTTTTTTTAGTACCAAGGAATGAACCCGGGGGCACTTACCTACTAAGCCACATCCTCAGCCCTTTTTATTCTTTTATTTTGAGACAAGGTCTTGTTAGGTAGTTGCTTAGAGCCTTGCTAAATTGCTGAGGCTGGCTTTGAATTTGTGATCCTCTTGCCTTAGTCTCTCAAGTCACTGGATTATAGGCCTGTGCCAGCACACCAGGATACTTTTTAGGCTTTTATAAGCATACCATATTGGATTTTTGAAGGACGTGACCTCAAAGATTATTTACAGAAAAGCAATCTGATTTCCCAGAGAAATTATCTAATTTTCTCAAGGTCACACAGCTACTTACTAATTTGGTTGAGTCTAAAGTCTATGCTTCACTGTTCCTAATCCATTATTTTTACCAATGTCACATTGCTGCTAATGTTTTTGCCTTCTAAGGAAATTCTATAACTTAAATATAGACACTCTATCCTTTAATCCAAATGATTAATAAAATGAGGAATATAGTTTCATACACACTCAAAAGATTCAGTAAACCAATCCTTAGGAAATTATCTCTTTAAAACAAACTTTTAAATATCTCAACTTATTGAATTGGTTGGCACACCTTTTCATTTGTGGCTGGTAATGCTATCTCTTAATCTAGGCAAGGGATAGACTATAGGAGATTCTTCTAGAAATATTGGCAACAACCATTCCCCCCAAAGCAGTAAAGGAACAGTGATTCTGGTCTTGTCATTGTGTCATTTGACAGAGGAAGTAGGGACAGCCTAGCTATGACCTTATGCTGTCCTTTTAACACTAGTTAAATGCATGAGTGCTGGAGGGTGTCATTAGGGTAAGTGAACAGAACTTAGGGGATTAATGCTGTTAACACTGCTGCCTGCAGTGCTAAGAGAAGGCAATCTCAACCTGTTAAACAGCCCACCGCCTGGGAAGTTGAACTGCCCACAGTTAGCAGAGACTGGCTTGACACCAAGAATGAGCTTTAAAAAAAAAAAAAGCCACAGGGATATCATACAGAGACAGAGAAATTCTTAAAGGCAGAGGAAAAAAAGAGAAACCTAAGCATATCAACACTTTAAGCTATCTTTCAGGAGTTAAGAGTACTGCAGAATGATCAATTTGGTCCTAAAGAAAGTATCAGGTATTATTGCGAAACAATTTGCCTGCTCTAATATTCCTATCATATAATTTGCTAAGGTCATCTTGTTTGGGGGTTTCAGAGTAGTTTTAATGTGTATTTTTTTTTCAAAATATCTTTACATGATAACTCCTATGAATATATTCATAATGTACACATGTAGCTTTCCTGACAAGATGGGGGTATACTAGCACAAGGTGAGGGGCTTCCTTCCCCCCGTCAGTGCTGGAGAAACTACAGACTTGAGAGACCATGAGTCTGAACAACTAGTAGAAAAACAGAAAGGAAACTCAGAGAGAAAGCTTATGGGAGCCAGTATATAGGCTTACAGCATTCTGGGGCAAAGGAGTACTGAGTCACAGCATAAAGGACTGGTTTAGGGACAGCTCTAAATTTTGTTCTTCATTTTTTTCTGCAGATTACTTTGAGATGGTAATTATTTGCCCCATAGAGGGAAGAATTCACAACATTCCAGGTTATCACCCTGGGGTAATTTTAGGGCAGAATTAAAGTTCTGCCAGAGTGAAAATACATTCCTGCCAACCAATCACATGCTACGAATCAGTCCTCCACTTCTTCCCTATCTAAATTCATGAGCTGGTGGGTTATAACCCAGGGGATTGCCTCTGCCTAGATATATAAAGAAGATGCCTGGTGGAGTACCAGGTAACAAGGACGTTCTGTAAAATATAATGGTGATTAAAATAAAATTAAGTGGGTTTAATATACTACTTAAAAGAGATTACATACTGGAATTTAAATTGAAAGAAGAAAATGACTCAGTAACATTGTTTACAAGAAGCTCCATTCATATAAGAGGATAGAGAATTGACAGAAAAAGGTAACCTGGTAATAACTGACAGTTCTGAAGAAAGCAGGAATTGTACTCTTTTTTTTGTTGTTTTTTGTTGTTTGCTATTTTTTTTTCTTGTTTTGGTACTGGAAATTGAACTCAGTGGTACTCGACCACTGAGCCACATCCCCATCCCTATTTTGTGTTTTATTTAGAGACAGGGTCTTACTGAGTTGCTTAGCGCCTCACTTTCGTCAAAGTTGGCTTTGAACTCACGATTCTCCTGTCTCAGCCTCCCAAAGTGCTGGAATTTCAGGCATGCACCACTATGCCTGGCTTGGAATTGTTCTCTTAACATCTGACATTACAAAAGTTCATGGTAAAATATCATGAAGTATAAAACATGACATTATGCTCTGAAAAAGGGAACGATAGAGCAGAAGATTAGTTATCATGAATATAAATCCACCTCAAAACACAGAAGTGTGGAGAAAAGTAGACAAATCAATACTGTAGCTCAAGATTTTAACATATGCCCTCAGAATCTGATATAGGCCAAGAAATCAAAATTAATTCTAGTTTGGCAATTATATTACAATAAAATTAGAAGTAAATAAGATTTTAGATCTCATATGTCTGCAAGCTACAAAATAAGTACAAAATAGCTTTGAGAAAACAAGAAAAGTAATGAAATATTTAGAATTAACCAATGAAATTTGTAGGATGCAGCTCAGGCCATGTTTATGGGGAAATTTATAACTTTGACCACATTGGAGAAGAAAATTATTGAAGAAAATCACAGTTATGTATTAAACTTAAGAAAGTAAAAAAAGAGAACAAATGTCATCCAAAACCAAGGAACTAATTTAGGAAATTAAGAGAAGGAGCCAATTAAATAGAAAATTTAAGTGGAAATTAAGAATCATAACATCAAAAGCTCATTATTTAAAAGGATCAATATGTTAAATCTCAGGTAGGACTGATTGCAAAAAAAATGAGATGCAAGTAAACAAAATGCAGCATAAAATAAAAATAATATGACAAAACAGATTTCTAATAATAATGAAATATTAGTATGAAAACTATATTCATGCAAATTTGAAAACTTCAAAGAATTGGTAAATTTCTAAAAAAACAAAAAATTCACAAATATAAACAAGAAAATATAGAAAACTTGAATAGGTAAATTGGCATTGAAGAACTTTAATTTCCAAAAATTCTCAGGCTCATATGGTTTTACAGTTGTATTTTAACAAACTTCCAAAGATTAGTTGATCTTGTAAATAGAAAGTAAAAGAATACTGACTAGTTCGTTTTATGAGCTTGGTGTAATCTTTATTCAAAAACTGGGTAAGGATAATACAAGAAAAGGAAATTATATATTCCACTTATAACCATAGCTGAAAAAATTAGGACAAAATACTAGCTACCTGAATTCAACATTATATTATTTTAGGTACAGCATTATCAGGTAGAATTTATCCCATAAATGCAATGATGTTTTAATAAGAGAAAACCTATTGATGATATATACCATATTAATAAACTAAAGAATGAAATCATACATTTATAATAAGTACAGAAAAAATGATAAAGTGCAACAAATACTTTATAATAAAACATTTTTCCAAACTAGGAATTAGCAGAAATACTTCAACTTTCCAAAACATTCCCTTTTGGAGAACAAATTAGACCCTAACCCTCACCTGACGTGTGGAGGAGGCAGAGGAGACCCACCCATCCTGACGAGCAGAGGAGGAGACCAACTGTGCTGTAGCCCACCCCATCTACCAACTGGCACCTGCCTACTTCCATCTAGAATCAATAGCCAAGACCAGGAAGATCATCCCTGAGGTCCCTGTAGGTCCAGTTATACCAGAAGTGAGGTATTGGTAACTTGCAGGGACATTTCAAAATTATAGGGTAGAAACTGAAATACCTCATATCAGCACTACTAAAGAGGACAGACACATGAACAACATGAGAAAACAAGGGAAGAAAATGCCCCAAACAAACCAAAATGCTACAATAATAGAATTCATTGACAGCACAGTAGATGAAATGTCAGAGGAGTTCAGAACATACATAAAATGATCTGTGAAGCAAAGAATAATATAAGAGAGCAATTACAGGCAACAATTGATCAATCCAAAGGAGATTAGAGAGCAAATACAGGCAACAATTGATCACTCCAACAAAAAGATTAAAGATCAAATATAGCAACCATTGATCATTCCAACAAAAAGATAGGAGAGCAAATACAGGGAGCAAAAGATTACTTCAAGAAAGAGATAGAGACTTTGAAAAAAAATGAAGCAGAAATCCTTGAAATGAAGGAAACAATAAACTAAATAAAAAATTCAATAGAAGGCCATACCAATAGACTAGCTCACTTGGAAGACAGAACCTCAGACAATGAAGACAAAATATATAATCTTGAAAACAAAGTTGACCACACAATGAAATCATGAACAAAACATCCAAGAATTATGGGATAACATCAAAAGACCAAATCTAAGAATTATCAGGATAGAGGAAGGCACAGAGGTACAAACCAAAGGAATGCACAATCTCTTCAATGAAATAATATTAGAAAATTTCCCAAACAGTAAGAATGATTTGGAAAATCAAATACAAGAGGCTTACAGGACACCAAGAGTACAAAACTACAACAGATCCACACCAAGGCACATTATAATGAAAATGTCTACCATACGCAATGAGGATAGAATTTTAAAAGCTTCAAGAGAGAAGGTACAGATTACATACAGGAGGAAACCAATTTGGATTTCAGCAGATTTCTCAACCCAGACCCTCAAAGCAAGGAGATCCTGGAACAACATATACCAAGTTATAAAAGAAAATGGGTGCCAACCAAGAATCTTATATCCAGCAAAATTAAGCTTCTGATTTGACGATAAAATAAAAACCTTCCATGATAAACAAAAGTTAAAAGAATTTACAATGAGAAAGCCTGCACTAAAGAACATTCTCAGCAAAATAATGAAGAGAAAATGAAAAACAACAATGAAAATTGGCAAAGAGAGGGACTACACTAAAAGAAAAGCTAATCAAAGGAGAAACTAAGTCAAGTTAAAAATCAAAAATAAACCAAAATTAATGGGAATACACACCATATTTCAATAACAACACTGAATGTTAATGGCCTAAACTCATCAATCAAAAGACATAGACTGGCTGATTGGATTAAAAAAAAAAAAAGACCCAACAAAAAATTCATCTCATAGAAAAAGACATCCACAGACTGAAGGTGAAAGGAAAAAAAAAAAAACATACCACTCAAATGGACCATGTAAACAAGCAGGGGTTTCCATCATATCAGATAAAGTACACTTCAAACCAAAGATAGTCAGAAGGGATAAAGAAGGACATTTCATACTGCTTAAGGGGAACCATACATCAAGAAGACATAACAATCACAAATATCTATGCCCTGAACAATGGAGCATCTACATATATCAAACAAATCCTTCTCAATTTCAAGAATTAAATAGACCACAAAACAATAATACTGAGTGACTTGAACACACCTCTCTCGCCACTGGACAGATCTTGCAAACAAAAACTAAACAAAGAAACCAAAGAACACAATAATACAATCAATAATATAGAATTAACAGACATATACAGAATATTTCATCCATTAACAAGTGAATACACTTTTTTCTCAGCAGCACATGGATCCTTCCCTAAAACAGATCATATATTATGCCACAGAGCAACTCTTAGCAAATACAGAAAAAAGAGAGATAATACCCTGCATTCTATCAGACCATAATGGAATGAAATCAAAAACCAATGAAAAAATAAAAAATAGAAGCTACTTCTAGAGTTTCTAGAGACTAAATGATATGCTATTGAATGACAAATAGATAACAGAAGATATCAAGGAGGAGATAAAATAATTTTAGAAGTAAATGAGAACTGATATAACATATCAAAATCTCTGGGACACTGTAAAGTCTGTGTTAACATGAAAGTTCACTGCATTGAGCTCATTCATTAAAAGAAGAAAAGTCAACAAATAAATAACTTGACATTACATCTCAAAGCTCTAGGAAAGGAAGAACAAGTCAACACCAAAAGAAGTAGAAGACAGGAAATAATTAAAATCAGGACTGAAATCAATAAAATTGAAACAAAGGAAACAATTCAAAAATTGACAAAACAAAAAGCTGGTTCTTTGAAAAAATAAATAAAATTGATAAACTCTTAGCTACCCTAATGAAAAGAAGGAGAGAGAAAACTCAAATTACTAAAATTTGAGATGATAAAGGAAATATCATGACAGACACTATTAAAATGCAGAAGACAATTAGAAACTCTTTTGACAATTTATACTCCAGTAAAATAGAAAATCCCAAAGACCCTGACAAATTTCTAGGGGCATATGATCTGCCCAAACTGAATCAGGAGGACATACACAATTTAAACAGATCAATTTCAAGCAAGGGAATAGAAGAAGCCATCAAAACTTTACCAACCAAGAAGAGCCCAGGACCAGACAGATTCTAGCCAAGTTCTGCAAGACCTTCAAAGAAGAATTAATACTAATATTCCTCAAATTATTTCATGAAATAGAAAAGGAGGGAACCCTTCCAAACTCATTCTATGAAGCTAGTATCACCCTGATTCCAAAACCAGACAAAGACACATCAAAGAAAGAAAACTTCAGACCAATATCCTTGATGAACATTGATGCAAAAATTCTCAATAAAATTCTGGTAAATTATATACAAAAACATATTAAAAAAGTGCACCATGATCAAGTGGGTTTCATCCCAGGTATGCAAGGTTTGTTCAACATATGGAAATCAATAAACACAATTCATCACATCAATAGACTTAAGTCAAGAATCATATGATTATTTCCATAGATGCTGAGAAAGCACTTGACAAAATACAGCATCCTTTCATGTTTAAAACACTAGAAAACCTAGGGATAGTAGTAACATACCTCAACATTGTAAAAGCTATCTATGAAAAACCAAAAGCCAACATCATCCTCAATGGGAAAAAATTGGAAGCATTCCCTATAAAAATGGGAACAAGACAGGGATGTCCTCTTTCACCACTTCTATTCAACATAGTCCTTGAGACTCTAGCCAGAGCAGTTAGACAGAAAGAAGAAATTAAAGTGATATGAAGAGGAAAAGAAGAAGTTAAACTATCATTATTTGCCAATGACATGATTCTTTACTTAGAGCATCCAAAAAATTCCAACAGAAAACTTCTAGAATTAGTAAATCAATTCAGCAAAGTAGCAGGATATAAAATCAATACCCATAAATCAAATGCATTTCTATATATCAGTGATGAATCCTTTGAAAGGGAAATTAGAAAAACTACCCTATTCACAGTAGCTTAAAAAAAGAATAGAAAAGGAGGAACCCTTCCAAATGGAAATATTTGGGAATAAATTTAACAAAAGATGTGAAAGACCTATACAATGAAAACTACAGAACACTAAAGAAAGAAATTGAGGGCTGGGGTTGTGACTCAGTGGTAGAGCACTTGCCTAGCATGTGTGAGGCACTGAGTTTGATTCTCAGCACTACATATTAATAAATAAAATAAAGGTCCATTGACAACTAAAAAATATTTTTAAAAAATAAAGAAATTGAAGAAGACCTTAGAAGATGGAAAGCTCTCCCATGCTCTTGCAGAATCAACATCATCAAAATGGCCATACTATCCAAAGTGCTATACAGATTCAATGTGATTCCAATTAAAATCTCAATGTTGTTCTTTATAGAAACAGAAAAAGCAATCATGAGATTCATTTGGAAAAATAAGAGACTCAGAATAGACAAAACAATCCTTAGCAAGAAGAGCAAAGCAGGAGGCATCACAATACCAGACCTTAAACTATATTACAAAGTTATAATAACAAAAACATCATGGTATTGGCACCAAAATAGACATGTAAATCAGTGGTACAGAAGACACAGAGACAAACCCAAATAAATACAGTTATCTCATAGTAGACAAAGGTGCCAAAAACATACATTGGAGAAAAGATACCCTCTCTAACAATTGGTGCTGAGAAAACTGGAAATCCAAATGCAGCAAAAATTAAACTAAATCTCTATCTCTCACCATGCACAAAACTCAACTCAAAGTGGATCAAGGACCTAGGAATTAGAACAGAGACCCTGCACCTAATTAAGGAGAAAGTAGGCCCAAATCTTCATCATGTCAGACTAGTCCCTGACTTCCTCAGAAAGACTCCTAAAGCACAAGAAATAAAAGGAAGAATCAATAAATGGTATGGATTTAAATTGAAAAGCTTCTTCTCAGCAAAAGAAACAATCAATGAGGTGAAGAGAGAGACTACATTCTGAGAACAAATTTTTGCCACACGCACATCAGATAAAGCACTGATCTCCAGGATATATAAAGAACTCAAAAAACTTAACACCAAAAAACCCCAAACAACTCAACAAATAAATGGGCTAAGGAACTGAACAGACACTTCTCAGAAGAAGATATACTATCAATCAACAAATATATGAAGAAATGTTCAACATCTCTAGCTATTAGAGAAATGTGAATCAAAACTACTCTAATATTTCATCTCATGCCAGTCAGAATGGCAGTTATCAAGAATACAAACAAGAATAAGTGTTGCCAAGGATGTGGGGCAAAGGCATGCTCATACATTGCTGGTGGGACTGCAAATTGGTGCAACCAATCTGGAGAGCATTATGGAGATTCCTTAGAAAACTTGGAATTGAACCACCATTTGACCCAGCTATCCCACTCTTCAGTCTATACCCCAAAGACTTAAAAATGGCATACTACAGTGATGCAGCCACTTTAATGTTTATAGCAGCTCAATTCACAATAACTGAACTGTGGAACCAACCTAGATGCCTTTCAATAGATAAATGGATAAAGAAACTATGGTATATATAATATACACAATGAAATATTACTCAGCATTAAAAAAGAATAAAATTATGGCATTTGCAGGTAAATGGATGGAGCTGGAGAACATCATGCTAAGCGAAGTAAGCCAATGCCAAAAAACCAAATGCCAAATGTTCTCTCTGATAAGTGGATGTTGATCCATAATGGGTAAGGGGGCATGGGAAGAATGAAGAAACTTTGGTCAAAGAAGAGGGAAGAGAGGAGATGGAATATGGGGGCAGGAAAGATGGTGGAATGTGATTGACAACAATGCCCTAGGTTCATATATGACTGTACATATGGTGTAACTCTATATAGTATACAACCAGAGAAGTGAAAAGTTGTGTTCCATTTGTATACAATGGATCAATATGCATTCTGCTGTCATGTAAATCTAATTAGAATAAATAAATGAAAAAAAAAGATTTAAAAAAAGTAATATACAAAAGTAAATAGTG